>OY755038.1:58849593-59064196 GCA_963576565.1 Aspidapion aeneum
TCAAACGAGAGGTAATTTAGTCTGGAGTTAAATAACATATACTACAGTTTTTAGTTATATTAGCTCACACGTACACTATAACTATAGTACCTAGTGTGAGCTTAGGGGCCCATATATTGGCGGAGTATTTTTATGTCTACGCCCCCGTATAAGTAGGTTTGGTTAAATATACAGCACTTTTTATTTTATGTGCCGGTGTAAATTTATACCTACGACCTTAGGGTAAGAAAAAATACTCTGCCAATCTATGGGCACCTAAGCTCACACTAGGTACTATAGTTATAGTGTGAGCTAATATAATCAAAAACTGAAATATATTTTATTCAACTCCAGACTCAATTTCCTTTCGTTTGATACCACACAAGCCATGTTTTGACTTAAACTCAAATTTTTTTCATCTACCCCCCACCCTTTTGAAAAAAACTAAAATATTTTGTTTAACTCCAGACTCAATTACCTTTCGTTTGATATCACACACGCCATATTTTCACATAAACTCTAATTTTTGGAATCTACCCCCACCCTTTTATTTGGTTTGTGTTTGGTGGATTATGTTCATTTTTAAATGGGACCATCTCGACCCAAGACCCAGCCTAGGTACCAAATTTCATTAAAATCGGCCAAGCGGTTTTTGAGTTATGCGCGTTGGTCGTTACAGACAGACATACAGACAGACAGACAGACAGACATACAGACAGACAGACAGACAGACAGACAGACAGACGGCGCAACAAAAAAGTTTCAAAATCATCTGAAACGCAAAGATATATAAAAATTTTTGAAATCGGAGCAACTTTTTTTTTCTTGAAAAAATTAGGATCACCATAGCTCACACTACTATAGTATAGTATATGTGTGAGCTAAAAAAGTAAAAAAATGCAAACCCGTCAAACGCGCTGGCTATATTAGGCCAGTCATTAAAGCGAAAAAAAGACCTCAAGCTTGCATAAAGTGGTAGTCACGATTTTGACATATTATGTTGTTCAATGGAGTTCTAAAAGAAAATTTAAGTTTTCGACTTGGGTGGGGCGGTTCCCCCCCACCGTCTTGGATTTAGTGTGCACATAAACCTATAAACAACTAATAGCCTATAAAATGGCATATGGAAACCAATTAAGTGCTAACCGTGGACTTGGCCTACTTAGGTGATACATCGTTTAAAAGATAATTTAATTTTCTACAATAAAGTTCATTACATACTTTCTGTAAAATGCTTACCTTTTTAGAAAATTACATAAAACTGAATAATTTAGGTTTATTTTGCATATACTATGGAAATACATAGGAAACGGGTGTACTGCTAACACTTCAGGGTTCGTATCTCAGCAAGGGTACTACCCAGATGAACTCAGTGATATATTATTTTATAGGCTATTAGTTGTTCTTTATTTTACGTTATTACAGATTTTCTCAAAAATAAGCAGTTTCGAAGTTAAAGGCCACTAAAAAAAAATTGGTCAAAATGCAAAGTAGAGGCGAAATGTTTAGCGTCATAACTCAAAAACCATTCGTCTGACAAAAAAATATATAAAAGCGTTTTTGTAGGGAATTTTAACGTCTTCAACTTTTGTTCAAAACTTTCTTTTCTTAAAGTACAGTAACCAAGTAATTTAAAAAAAAAACCCTGTTTGTACACACTAAATCCAAGATGGTGGGGGGGGGGCGGCCCCCCACCAGGTCGAAAATCCAAATTTGTTTTTAGGACTCCAATATTAATGTCATATGTCAAAATCGCGAGGACAACACCTTTTGCAAGATGGGGGTCTTTTTTTCGCTTTAATGATTGGCCTAATATAGCTAAATCACACAGTGCGTTTGACGGGTTTGCATTTTTAACTTTTTTTTTAAGTAGCTACCTGTGTCGCTCACACAAAATTAGTCGAAGATTGTCTTATTGAGTCAAAAATCTCAATTTTTACCGCGAACAAAAAAAAGCTTCCAATTTTGAAACATTGTATTTCCTAAACGATTTATCCGAAAAATATGAATAAATGATCATTATATTCGCTAATTCTTTATCTGTAAGACGTATTTAAAAAAATTAAAGAATTTTTTTTTTTAACGTTTTCCCAAGAAATTGGTATTTTTCTGTAAATTTTAGGGGTTTTGGCCACCATTTTTGTGGAAATTTGTCCTAGGTCAAATTATTGACCACATTCTTGTTCTCTGATCACTTCTACATCAATGGGCCAATTTTCAACATTTTACTGCAAAAAACTTCTGAATTATAGAAAATACCCAAAATCATGTCAAAAATTTATGAAAAACAGAAAAATGGCTATATCCTAGCCAAAAAATTTTTTGAAAGCCAATATTTTGGCTTTTGTCTACTCTCCAGGTAGGTAATATTCCCACAAAAAATCAAGAAAATCGGAGGGGGTGAGGGACAGGTCCGGCTTTTCTTAAATAATTTTGCTCAGTGCCTTAAAATGATAAGTATAAATAAAATTTTGCAAACGGGTATTTCATTATTGCGTACACAAACTTACTATTTTTGACTAGGTAGGTTGATCTAAAAGTTGTTGTTTCCTTAATGTTTGCAAGAAAATATTAGTTTACTTTATAAATAAGTCCTTAAACAATTCTGAAATGTGTATGTGTATGTGTTTCATACGAAGCCGTATAAAAAATAATAAAAAGTAAAAAGTAATTAGAAATCTTTTATTATATGCACTCGCTTGATTTGCGGACCTCGTTTTCGTCTGACCAAGTTGTTTCATTCGCATACACAGAGTTGTTTTCTAAAGGTGTATGTCCATTTGAGAGAAACTCTCTATCCAGAGCTGCTCTCGAGAGTATATTTTGTAAATTGACAGATTTTTAAGAGTAACTAAGGGTACCTGAGAAGCAGAGACGGCTCAGCAAATACAAAAAATAAAATCTTAATTAAAATATTATTTATTAAATGCTTTGCTTATCGCATCATTTTTCCTTTCGCGCCGATGCATACCCTGAACAAAGTTCGTCTCCGACTGCCTACACGAATAAGTATGACTCGATTATTCCGAGCCGCTCGGGTTGCTCGGGCCACAAGCTAGATTGCGCCTGCGTTTCCATGGAAACCGGGCCATGAGGTAAGGTAGGCAGCCCGCTGTTGGGTCATTAATGACCAACGACAGTTTTCTTTGCCAAACCTTACCCCCTTTTGTATAAACTAAGTAACCAAATTTATGCCACTATTGACAGTGTTTCCCCCCGCAAGACGATCAATTGGAGCTCGCGTTCTTTATAATTTTCCGGCTGTACAGAAATAACTTTAAATAAGCAATTATTTGTCTGTGTACAATGAATTGTAGGCATTCAAAGATGTGTGGGTCATCCACTTACAGCTGCTAAACTTATTGAGCAGATAAAGAGTTTTGATTCCCGATGGAATTGTTATACTACCGCCTGATGATGCTGATAAGAGTGCGGAATATTCAGAAGACGAAGAATGTAATGATTTGAACCGTCTTTATTCCGCACAACTAAATGCGGCAGCCGGTTATACCAATGAATTTAATAATAATTCCACGTGTCCGTAAAAAATATAAGAAACAACTGATCAAAAAACCTTACTTAAGAATTAAAATATCGAAAGTTCTACTTTTTTACAAGCAATACCGAAAATTAAACATTTCAATTGGCAAGCAGCGGAAGATTTTCAAGTAAAGAAAAACAAGACCGATTTTAAATTTTGTGAGCAGCTAACTTTCTACAACGCGAGTTACCCTTTAGATCCAACTCGGTAGAATAATGTACTAGGAGACGGGTGAGATGTGCATAATTCTCTGGTGGCCAAGTCAATTCGCAGAAATCGTTTTTTTTTTTATATTTTCCAACTTTCATGCAGCTGACAATGATAACTTGCCTAAAAATTATAAACTTCTAGATCCCATGGGAATGTTAACGACCTATATCTAAAATCTAAAACGAAAAAGAAAAATAAAACATTTTTTAGTTATCCTTTACATACAATTTATTGAAATAGTTAAATTCTAATTTTCAAAAAAAAGTGCTGGTCCTTAATGGATTAATGCAATGAAGGGCGCACCTATTTTGCGGTCAGTCATTCACAGAATATCGCGGCTCGGTCCACTTTGCAGCAATATGTTATGGTCTGATTAATATAACATGATAAGACGATTTTTTTGAATGTTACGAAAGTAAAAAGGAAAATTAGAAACCATGTATGCAGGTAAATTCTATGTTGATCCTTATTTCTGTTTTTGTGGAGTAATTTTTTTAATATTCAGTTTTACTATGTCAATAAAAATAAAAAAATCCAGAACTTCCACTCTTACATTTGCGCTCCCCAGCTTTACAGCTCACGGGTCGCCGGCCGCCACTGCTGAGAGGTAATCTCAAATATACTCAAAAGCAGCTCTCGAGAGTATTTCTCTCACGTGGACATGCACCCTAACATTTTTTGATATAATTACCTGTTACTCTAAGCTGAATGAATATACTATTGATGGGGTGTGTTGAAATTTGACATTCGTACATCCCCGCGTCACTATGTTTAACATGTTTTATAACTAAACCCCAGTTTTGAAGATGACGTGCATGCTCTACAATAAACCTGTCATCTGCTATGTACGAACCAAGACCAACTGTCAGAATAGTGGGCGACGAGTCGAATTTTCTTATCCAAGAAACCTGAAACAAGAATAAAAACTAGTTTCAAAAAATTATATATAGGTATCAATGAATTTAAATATTATTTTCTATAAATTATTTTCGTCCCGCCATGGAATTAGTTTCCTTGGTTCGCTCTCGTTTTACTTGTTGAATGAAAAATAGATACCACCTATTTTTTTATTCTTTTTGATTTACCTTTTAAATTTATACTATTTAAAAAAATAATATTAGAAGTAATCTTCAAATCTCGACTTCCCAGTTTTTATCATTTTTGGGCTAATATTAATTATAAAATTATAATTATAAAAAACATTAAAGGAATACTGATGTAACTAATATTGCTTTATTTGTGCGATATTAATGGCAACAGTAGTTTGTACAAGTGGCTCAATAATACGCCAGATAATCAAAAATAAGTTTAAAAAACAAATTAAATTTACTCACATTAGGTCTTTAAAAAATTAAAAAACAAAAAAACCTCAGGGTGTGAAACATGTCAGTAAAATTTTTTGAAGCATTGCCAGACGTTGCACTTGAAAATTTGGCTAAAGCAAATAATTTATCTTTTTCTACCAGCAAATTTTCCGAAACACTAAAAAATGCAGTTGTGTATAAGGGGGGAACAAACATAGTTCGTCGAATTTTCGGCTAATTGCTTTATTGCCTAAACTAGCTAAAATAGTCGAGAAACTGGTTTAAATTCGCCTAACAGGGTTTTTAACTAAAAATGTCACCAATTCGGCTTTCAGGCTGCAAAAATTATCGACGACGATATTTTTAACTTTTTGAAGGAACTTTATGTTAAACTTAACTCTGGCGAGAAGGCTGCTGCAATATTTTTTATATATCGAAAGCCTTTGTTTGATTGTGTGAATCCCAAAATATTGATGCAAAAACTGTAAAAATATGGAGTCAGAGGTATAGATTTAGATTGGTTTCGCTCATATTTGTCTAAGAGACTTCAATCAGTCTTTTTTTAACGAGCAAAGTTCAATGGAACAGAATGTTGATATAGGTGTTCCTCAGAGTTTAATTTTGAGCCCACTATTGTTTTTAGTTTTTGACAATGACCTACTAAACATTGATAATAAAGGCAAAATAACAGCTTTTGTGATGACAACGCACCAGTTCTTTGGCACAATACTGATATAGGAAATTTCTTAAATAAAACAATGATATGACGCAAACTTTCTGTCCTTTAATATATTAAAAATACACATTTTAGTCAGTCATCACACTAAAAAATGAAGTTTTATTAAATCCAGAAATAAACAGATTTTTAGGTCTAACAATCGATTGATGTTTAAAGTTTGATAAGCATATTGCAAACCTTCAAAGTAAAATTTCTTCAAAGTATTATGCTTTAAAAGTGGTTAGTGATATTCTTGGTTTGGATGTTGCCGAAAATGTTTACCACTCTTTAGTGGAATCACACCCACAGTGGGTGATTCTTCTGTGTCACATCTTTGATATGGCATTTGCTTTTGGGGATCCTGTTCGCAATTTTTATTAAATTCAGCTTTTGTTTTCCAAAAAAGAGCAATAAGGAGTTTGTTTGTAGTCAAAAAACGCGCTTCTTGCAGACCTCTTTTTTGAGGCATAGGATTCCTCTTTTTTGAGGCATAGGATTTTAACTTTGTGTTGTTTTTTTATTTTAGAATCTGTAATATTTAATGCCATACTTTGGAAGAATACTATGCTGACTTAAACTATTTATTTTTGTATTTAAGTTTATCTAACAAAAACAAATCATATGGGGTCGATTTCATTAAATTTAAACATTAACACCAGTATTTACTAAAGGGTCTACAGTGCTAAGTGCTACAATACTAGGTTTAAAAGTCTACATTTTAGTTGAAGGTTTAACTTATTTTTCCCGTGAATACAATAGTTTTTAATATTTATATAAATTGTTCATAAATACCTTGCGATATGGGTAATCTTTTTTTGTTGTAACAAAGACATTATTTCCACTCCAAGGTTATAAATAAATAAAAAGAATAAACTATTTTGGTTTAAAAATGGTAGCCATATTTAAACCTCCAAACATCATTAGGAAATGTCGAATAAAAACGGTCAGTGTCAGCTGTCCGCTATATTTTACATGTTAATTTTTTAGACATGTTAGCGACGATTAAACCGATGGTCGATTGTCTTGGTAAATGTGTAATTGAAAACGGATTCTAATATATCTAGTATTTTTTACAGTACTTAAATATTGATACGTATTTAATGTAATGCATCTACAGATATAGTTTTAAGTTATTTATGTATTATTTAGCTATAAATATTTTTGTATATAAGTTTTTTTGTCAGTCATGGATTATTTCTATTGTTTTTCGAACTTTAAACCACCCGTTAGGGGTGGTACTACAATTTGAGACTATTTTTAACGGAAATCCTACGACTGCACGGACTACATTTCCAAAAAAATGACATTTCGTAACAAAATCTTTATGTGGTCTTTCTTTATTTCTTAAGTTAATTTGAATTTATATGAGATGAAACTCACTGAGAAATGCTTACTATCATATTGCACATTAGGGTGAACCAAATCTTTGCAGTTATTTGACCTGTGAGTATTAAAAAAATACACTTAAACCGGTCGGTATCAAGTCTATAGACTTGATACTTGAACCCGGTCTACAATGCTAAGTCTTAAGGTTTTAGTAAATACTGGTGTAAAATTTTTATCTACACTAATTTTTCTTCAAAATTTTGACGTCGTTTGCTTGAGTTAAGTAGGTATCGCAGTGGTTAGTTAGTAAAGCTATTTTAAATGGATGAAAAATCAAAAAAAATAAAATTGTATGGAAGATATAGGAATGTGGCTAAGAAAATGAAACGGGCAAGCCATATAAACGATGAAGATAAGAGTCAAATAATAAAAAATTTAAACCTGATACCAAGTTACAATGCTCAAAATATTTATTTAGCTGGGCTTATTACAGTACATAAATAATACGTAGGAGGCCTAGAACGAAAATAATTAAAACAACGAAAAATGAAGCTGTGTATAGTTATGGAATTCGACGTAGGGGTAAAGATTGGCAAGTATGCTAAAAGACATTTCGAAAAAATCGATCTTTGTCGTGGACTATCATCCTCTTGTTCTATACAAAACCGTCACTGACCAGACCTTCTAAGCAAATTATTTAGTGAAAAACAGTTATTACTATTTAAAACTAACATCTTCAGCCTATTAAAATAATATGTTGTTTTGTTATAAACAACCAACATTTTGAAAAAAATATTATACAGTCTAAAAATAGGTTTATAGGTACGTTTTCACTTTTTGGACTCTCATGTTTTTTCCCGCAAACTCTTTGTTCGTGCAACTTTAATTTTAAATTCAAATTTTGCGCCAAATTCCCGTATTCGGAAAACCCACACAATTTCAATTTGATTGGCACAAGCAAAACGCCAGCGCCATCTACGAAAAATGAATCTGCGCAAAAAGGCGTAACCAAAAAAAATTCGTCTGTCGTATTCTATCGAGATCACCACGCAGCATGGTGATAAATTCTATTAACCAAAAAATCCAATAACATTCTTAGAAAATCAAACTAAACCATTACACAAACAAGTGATTCTAGTGTGGATCGACTGCAACGACTGGGCCAGCGAGAGGAGCTCCTCTGGACGACGGAAACAGCTGAAAAGGTGAGTGCCAATCCTCTATATTGTCTTTGTGTGGCTCGGAAAAATTAATATTTTTACATCGTCCTTTTAAGGATTTTTGCACCCAGATTTTATAAAACGGCCAGCGCTTACAGTTCCGCAGCTCTACCAACCTCAAATCATCAACACTCTTTAATTATTGACTGTGTCTGTTTAAATCATTTTAAATCAATACTTAATCAGTGTTCAATAGACTGTAATTAGATAAGTAAGGCTTTCGTTAATGTCTACTTTGGTAAACTGACTAATAAAGCTAATTTTAAATTTAAATTTGAATCTTCGGTGGGTATAACAAAAACTAAATATTCTTCGATTTTAGATTCTTGTAGAAAGAAACAACTTCCAGTCTGGCAAATCTGGGTTAAAGGCAATTTTTTACGGGCGAGAAAATTAAAAATAATTAATAGTATATTTTATGACGAGTGAAAAAAGTAGTATATTCCTCATTCGTGTGAAAGTGTTGGCGCGAGACGCCAGCCGAGTACGAAAATCGTACGATTGAAGAAAGTCATTTCTAACGAGTTATGTGCGCAACTTTTTTTTCCTTCGACCACAAGATAATAACCTGAATTTTAAGGTTATTGTTGAAATAAACTATTATTTTCATTCTTGGACAAGAAAGTATTTTCTTCTCTGAAGAAGAAAATCTGGTTATCAAAACGTTGGCTTTTGTCATTGACAATCGCATTGACATTGCTATGGGACTCCAAGCTTTTTTTTTAAATAAAAATCAATATATTATATATATATATATATATATATATATATATATATATATATATATATATATATATATATATATGTTATACTTTAAAGTTTACTTTTAACTTTTTAAAAAACTTTATTTTGATTAAATACAATATAGGACTTAAACGTTATAATTGAACGTGTACTTAAGAACGATTCTAAAGAGAATGACTTAACATTACAATGATTTGAGTTTATATAAAGAAAATGTGCTGATTAAGCAATGGAATAATTCCTTAATATTCTAGACTTAAACTAAAGTGCAATTAGGCAGGAATGCACGTGGTGTTTATTCCGTGAGAGACGCAAGTCAGCAGAATGGTCTTCTTATCTTGAAAGGTTCTGAGAAATAAAGTGCTGATTCGGCTTGAATGCACGTGTTGTTTATTTCATGGGAAACGCAAGTCAGCAGAATAAGCTTCTTATCTGGAAGGTTCTCGGGTTTCATAGAAGGTTCTGGTTTCTTCTAAGTGTAGGCAGGATATTTTCATATAACAGCTCCCCTCTTTTTGAAAAAGTTGGCGTTATACGGCAACTTTTATTAAGATGATTGATTGATCATTAATTTTGCATTGGGTTCGATTTCTTCTTCGATTTGATCTTCGATGTGTATGCTTGGCCTTCTTCTTGGTAAGATATTCGATAAATTCCTAATTCTTTGTAGATTACGTTTTGGAAATGGTGGAAAGTCATTACCATTATCATTATCGTTATTGGTATTATTACCATTTCTTGTTCTTCGGCGTCTTCGACATTTGTTAATAATGTAAAGAATTACTAGTAGTACTATCAATGTTATTGTAATGATAGTAAACCAATCAATGTGTTTTTGAATGAATGGTTGATTGATCATTTTATCTAATTCTTCTGAATATTGGTTAAGATTATGTTGTGCAATATTCAGATCTTCGACGTTTATTTTGCTTAACTTTAATGGTTTTAGGCCATGAATTTTGGGGATTGCAGGCATATCTTTACAACAAGTATATGGAATATTGATTATTGGTGAATTTATTTCTTCGAAGGTACTTTCTTGAAGTATGGTTTCAGAATGAATTCTCGTACTTCCAATAAAAGCATTGCATGTTGATTTGAAACGAACTATACTATTGGTTTCAATTAATTTCGTAATGATTTCTTGATTCTTGCATTTGATATTGGTAGGTACTGGTTCTGACATAGTAACTAGCCATTGATTTTCTTCAAGTGGTTGAACATTGTAGCCTTGTGCATAGAAAATGGTTGTTTGACATGTTTTCGGCAGCTGAGTTTGTTGCTTCAATAGTTGAGCTTCACAAATAGCATCACTGTCGATGGGATACGGAAGTACTTTGGAACAGAGCTTCGTTTTTCTTTCGATGATCTTGCAGTGATCCACGTTGTGGAAGGTGACGAAAAACATTGAATCATCGTCACGCGCAATAAATTTATTAATTGTTGATATAGTATGGTGAAGACCTGTTCGATTATCTAATATTGGTATTGGGTAAAGTCTGTATAAAGTATAAGTCGAAGGGTCTATAAGAGGTATTTTAAGAACAAATACTATTTTTGATTCAGTTTGAAAAGCACTAAGTTCAATTAAATTAATATATTGGGCTACCGTTGAGATTGATATTGGTAAAGGCAAATTATTTTTTTGTAATGAATGAGAAATCTTTTTCAATGAATCTACCAAATCCGATGGTTTTATTATTGAACCATGCAATATTTTTAAACGTGCAAAAGTTACTGCGTTTAACGCGTCATTTAATGAATCTTTAATAAAGGTGTAACTTTCCATAAGCGATTCACATAAATCTAATGCTTTGATTTGTGCTTCTGCATAGGCAGCGTTATCAGAAATCGAAGTAACTAAATATTTAATTAATTTAATATCATGATTAAACGTTTCCTTATCAATTTGTAATTTTTGTAAAGTCGTATTAAAACTTTTAATAACAGAGGTTGCTACTGAAATTTGTTTTTGCAATAATCTTTCAATATTTTTCTCATCAGTCGATACTTTATTAATACAATCATTAAAGTATTCTCCGTCTGATGCATCTAAATTTCCTGTAATAGATTTCCAAATAGTTCCGATGCCATTAAATATTCCACGTTTTTGCCTATATGATTTTTCTTTTGTATCCGAGATAAGTTCTTCGTATTTAATATTAACGTAATTAGAAATTTGTTTTAAAAGGCTAACATGCGTTTTAATTTGCGATTTGAAATTTGCATTTTGATTATTATTGATTGAAAAGCGATCCATAAAGGTATCTAAAATTTTGTCGTTATGTTCAATTGCTTTCTTAAAGGGTAAAAGATCTTTGTAAACAACAAGTGTCCATTCATTATTAGAAATTCTGATAAGGGATTCTTCATGATAAAATAGTCCTAGTGTATTATTTATTGGTAATATTGAATATTGACTGGAAACGATTGAGATTATTCCCATTAATCTAAAATAAAAGATTTTTATTTTATTCAAAGCACGGTTTTAACCTATCAAAATTAACTTTGGTTAATTGATTTGTTTGTGGATTTTTAAGTGTTGCAGAATTACGGTGTATTTCTAAAATTTCAAAAGGACCATTAAATAAATTTTCTGATTTTGATTTGATTTGTGATTCTTTAAGCCAAACTTTGTCTCCTATATTAAATTCAGGGAGATTCTTTCGTACGTGTTCGTCGAATCGTTCTTTCGATTTTTGTTTCGATTGATCAGTTCTATTTCTAGCTAATTTGTAAAAATAGTCCATTCTATTATTTAAATCGCGTACATATTTAGATATCAATTGTTCTTGGTTATAAAGTTTTTCGGGGGGTCTACTTGATGTATGTCCGAAAACGAGTTCGTAAGGGGTAAATCCGTGTGTTTTGTTTTTTGTATTATTATAGCAAATTACTGCGTATGGAAGAACGCTAAAACAATGATCTTCAGGGTTTTCTTGTTTATTGATTCTAATCATTTCGCAAAGGGTTGCGTGAAATCGTTCTAGTGAACCGTTTGACTGTGGATTTGCTACGCTAGAAAATGTTAACTTAACATCGTATAGGGTACATAAATCTTTTTAAAGGGTATTATCAAATTCTTTGCCATAATCGCAATGTATTCGTAAGGGTACACCGAAATGTTGGAAAAATAGTAAAATAGTACTAACTACTGTACTTGCTTTTTTATCACTCATTGCGTAAGCTTGTGTAAATTTTGTTAATTCATCCCGTACCGTTAACGCGTAATTTCTGGTGGGGTATTCGAAAATATCGATATTGATTCGTTCAAAAGGGGTACGTGGTGTTTCTGTTACAACGAAGGGTCTGCTTAGATTTTTACGAACAATTTTTACTTTTTGACAAGTTTCACATTTTTTTATGAAATCTTCTACGTTTTTTGTTAAACCACGCCAATTATATTTTTCTCTAATGCGTCTAACTGTTTCATTTATTCCACGGTGTAGGTTGCTTTTTCCTAAGTGATAATTTTCTAAAATTATTGGGATTTCATCTTCGTCGGGGGTTGTTATTATATTTTGGCAAATTTTTAATTTTATGTCTTTATCAGAAAAGATGTAAGATAGCATCTCTAAAGTTGGTAAATCTAGATTGTGTTTCATTTTGGTCTTTAAAAAGGCAATAAAATAAGTGTTGTGAACAATCATCATTATCGAATGGTAGGGCTATAATAAAATATTTACGTTCTTTAACTGTTTTGCTAGAAACAATATTAATTTTTAATTCCTCAAGGTGGAACTCTTCTTCAAAAATATCGTCAATGATTTTGAAATGTAAATCTTCCATTTTATTTTGTCGGAAAAAGGTTACTATTAATTTATTTGATTTATCTAATAATTGATCATTCGAGGTTTCGATTTTAGAATAATCAATTAGGGATCGCGTCTTGTAAAGTTCAACAAATCTGTTAAATTCATCTGTTATTTTTTGATCATCTTCTTCGTTAAAAATTGGTTCTTGATCGTTATTTTCGTTGTTTGCAAAAATTTTAATGTTTGATTTAAAGTCTATACAGTCTTTGAAATGATTGATTTTTATTCGCGATAAAGCGTCTGCATTTTTATTGATTTTACCGGGTTTGTGAATGATTTTAAAACTATATTCTTCTAATTTTAATCGCCAACGTGCTAATCTGCTACCGGGGTCTTTAATTGAAAGTAGCCAGGTTAGAGGTCTGTGATCGGTGACTATAGTGAATTTTCTACCAAAAAGGTAAGGTCGAAAGTGTTTTACGGACCATACTATTGCTAATAGTTCTCTTTCAATAGTGGAGTATTTAGTTTCTGCACTACAAAGGGTTCTCGATGCAAAAGCTATCGGAAGGTCTTTACCAATTGGACCTTGTGAAAGTACGGCTCCTATCGCAAATGCGCTCGCGTCTGTAGTTAAAATGAAAGGTTCTTCGAAATTTGGATAAATTAATATTGGATCAGAAATTAATGCATTTTTAAGTGTTTCAAAAGCTTCTTGACATTCTTTAGAGAAAATAAATTTGGTATCTTTTTGAAGAAGTTTTGTTAAGGGTTTTGAGATTTTCGCGAAGTTCGGTATGAATCTTCGATAATATCCGGCAAGTCCGAGAAATGATTTTACGTCACGAGGATTTTTTAATTCTGGAAAGTTTTGAATACATTTTACTTTATCAGGGTTTGGTTTTACTCCATTTTCGGTAATTAAATGTCCGAGGTATGCTACTTCTTTTCGTAAAAACTCGCATTTGTCAGGTTGAATTTTTAAATTTGATTTTCGTAATCTTTGGAAAACTTCGGAAAGACGTGAAATGTGTTCATGAATAGTGGGTGAATAGACAATAATGTCGTCCATATAAACTAAACAACGTTCATTTAGAATGCCTAATAAAATATTATCCATCACACGTTGAAATGTGGAGGGTGCATTTTTTAAACCAAATGGCATACGAACAAATTCGTAGTGTCCATTTTCGACAGAAAAGGCTGTTTTTTGAATATCTTTTTGATCAATTTCAATTTGGTGAAAACCGGATGCTAAATCAAGTGTTGTAAAATATTGACATTTACCTAACTGATCTAATAAATCTGAAATATTTGGAAGTGGATATTTATCGTCAACTGTTACTTCATTCAGTTTTCTATAATCGATTACTACTCTCCATTTTTGTTTGTTAGAGGCGTCAAGTTTTTTTGGGACTACCCAAACAGGTGATGACCACGGGGAAATTGATGGGCGGATTATTTTTTGATCGAGCATTTTATTAATTTGTGTTTTTACTTCCTCTTTGTGTATTTGAGGGTACCGATATGATTTAGTAAAAATTGGATGAGCATTGTTGGTTTCAATTGTATGTTTGATTTCATTAGTGAAGGTTAATTGATCTCCTTCGATATTGAAAATGTCAGAAAATTCAAAACAAAGATTTGAAATTAATTCTTTTTCTTCGTAATTTAGATGTTCTAGTCTTAATTGATTTTTAATAAGGTCGATTCTATCAATGAGTTCGTCTTCATTGGTATTAAAATTTAAAATATCGTGAACACTTGGTATGGGTTCGAAAGACAAGTTGTTAAAATTTATTGTTTTAGGAATAGCATTGGGATTTATTACTGATGTATAGAATTCACCATTTTCGTTAATGTGGACTAGGGCGTTTGGTAATCTTACTTTTTCTATTTCTTGACCAATTAAAATTGCATCTATGTTTTTTAAATTACATTTTAATTTAAAAACTTGTTCGGTTCGCGGTTGTAGAGATATTTGATTTTGAAAATTATTTTGATTTATATTTATTCGCGGTTTTGGTATTGGTGGCGTTTTTTGATTTTGAATTAATCTTGGTTTAGGTATTGGTGGTATGTTTTGATTTTGAATTACTCTTGGTTTAGGTATTTGTAGTGTTTTTTGATTTATTTGATTTTGATTAATTTGGGAATTTTGTTCAAAAGTTTTTTCTGTTACTTGAATTAAAGGTATTGTTTTAAAATTGGTGCATAGCTGTTTCGAATTTAAGTCAATTACGCACTGGTAATGTTCAAGAAAATCGAGTCCTAATATTCCGTCAAATTCTATGTCTAAATTACAAATATAGACTTTTAGTGGATCGTCTTTAGCGAAAAGGATTAAAACTGATTGGGTGATTGGAATTTTTTCATCGGTTATTCCTTGTACTATTACATTTTCTGCAAATCGATTATTGTAATTTTCGACTGTTTTTTCCTTAAATACTGAAATTCCTGCGCCGGTGTCAATTAAAAGTTTAAATTTATTTGTTGCGTCATTAATATAAAAAAGATTTTTTGAGTTTAAATTATGTAGATTGGTATTTACACGAATATTTGTTCTGAGGTTTGATTGATTGACATGTGTTGGATGTTCGTAGTAGTTTGGTCTAATTGGGTATCTGTTTCTTGAATCGATTGGGGGGGATGGTTTTGATTGGAAGTAATTTGAAAATTTTTGGTCTCTGGTGGCAAAATTTGATTTTGATTTTCAAAATTTTGATATACTCCGGGTTGATTAAAATTATATTGACTTGTGTCATTTAAATATTGTTCTTCAAAATTATTCGAAAATTCTTGTGAGATTTCATTTTCGTAATGAAACTGATTTTCATACTGAAAATTTTCAAAATTTGGATCATAAGGATCGTAATTGTCAAAATTGTTAAAATTTTTAAAATTTGGATCATAAGGATCGTAGTTGTCAAAATTATTAAAATATTCATCAGAATAGTTCACTACATGTGCTCAATGTTGTGGGGAATTGTAATTTGGATTTCTTTGAATTACTGATGGTCTAAAATTATTTTGTTGGTTTTGTGGTACAAAATTTCTAGACGTGCTTGGTTGATTTTGGGTAAAATTGGGTCTTTGAAAATTTTGGTTAGATTGTTGATTTTGATTTTGAGCAAAATTGGGTCTTTGAAAATTTTGGTTAAATTGTTGATTTTGATTTGTGTAGACCGGGGGTCTCTGTACAAAAGTACGGCATTCACTTCCGTGATGACCTAAACGATTACATTTAAAACATTTTTGTGGTTGAGAAGCTGTTCTTCGCGATTGAAAATTATTTTGTCTATTTTGTATGGGATTATTTGAAATATTGGGTCGGTTTGGAGTTTTTTGTGTTTCAAAATATGAAAGTTGTAGTTCGCGTCTTATTCTTACTTGTGCTTCAAGTAAATCTTTTGGATTGCTAGCACGGACAATATGACCTATGCGCGATTCTAATCCTGTTAAAAGCGTATTTAATGCCATGGAATCTATAATTTGGATTTGTGCATCTTTTTGAAGCATATTTAAATTTGATTTTTGAATACAAGCGTGCATTTTTGAATTCATGACTTGTAATCTATTGAAAAACATTAAAGGTGATTCGTTTGTTTGTTGTTTGAGTCTTTGTAGATCTTGAATTAATGAAGAAAGGTCTCGCGTATCTCCATAATATGTTGTTAATAATTGCTTAATTTGAATCCAAGAAAGAGGATTTCGAGAGTTTACCAATTGTGCGGCTTTTCCTTTTAATTTATTTTTAATGTGTATGACCAATAAATCGCGTTGATCTCCGACGGCCATGTTATAAGCACAATCGCAAGCATTGATAAAAGTTCCTAAAATTATTTGATCTCCATCGTATTCAGGGATTATTGAGAAAATTTCCGATAAACGATAAGGTTCAACCTCAACTATAGGTTGGTTTGCTGGTACGTTTGCTGGTTGGTTATTACGAGGTTCAGTCATTTTAAATGGTTTTTGTTTTCTCGTATTTTAAAACTTAAATTAAAACTTTTTTAGATTTTGTTTCTTAAAACTAAATTTTATTTTTGACTTCTTTTAAATGAAAAATTTTCTTAAAAATTCAAAATTGTAAAAGTCAGTGTTAGAAAATCGAACAGATTTTTCAAAATATCAACTTATTTGAAAAAAAATAAAACGTGATGATTCAATTGTCTTACTCACAAAAGCTTTAGCTGGACCATTTGTCTCCACGTGTTCGGCTACCAGGGGCTTCACTAGGTGTTCCTTCCGTATCCGTTGGTTGCGAGGACGCTTGGTTCGTTGCTGTCTAGCTTCTTGGTTGCTTATGTAACTACTTGGTTGCTGTAGATTCTTGATAGCTTAAAGAGCTGGAGCTTCACCACTCGCGAATTAGAATACTCGTGTTTTCGCGTGTGTTAAACTATCCGTACGACTGCGCCAAATGTTATACTTTAAAGTTTACTTTTAACTTTTTAAAAAACTTTATTTTGATTAAATACAATATAGGACTTAAACGTTATAATTGAACGTGTACTTAAGAACGATTCTAAAGAGAATGACTTAACATTACAATGATTTGAGTTTATATAAAGAAAATGTGCTGATTAAGCAATGGAATAATTCCTTAATATTCTAGACTTAAACTAAAGTGCAATTCGGCAGGAATGCACGTGTTGTTTATTCCGTGAGAGACGCAAGTCAGCAGAATGGTCTTCTTATCTTGAAAGGTTCTGAGAAATAAAGTGCTGATTCGGCTTGAATGCACGTGTTGTTTATTTCATGGGAAACGCAAGTCAGCAGAATAAGCTTCTTATCTGGAAGGTTCTCGGGTTTCATAGAAGGTTCTGGTTTCTTCTAAGTGTAGGCAGGATATTTTCATATAACATATATATATATTTTTAGGAACTTTTATCAATGCTTGCGATTGTGCTTATAACATGGCCGTCGGAGATCAACGCGATTTATTGGTCATACACATTAAAAATAAATTAAAAGAAAAAGCCGCACAATTGGTAAACTCTCGAAATCCTCTTTCTTGGATTCAAATTAAACAATTATTAACGAACTGCGAAAATCTCAAAACCCTTAACAAAACTTCTTCAAATAGATACTAAATTTATTTTTTCTAAAGAATGTAAAGAAGCTTTCGAAACACTCAAAAATGCATTAATTTCTGATCCAATATTAATCTATCCAAATTTTAAAGAACCTTTCATTTTAACTACAGACGCGAGCGCATTTGCGATAGGAGCCGTACTTTCACAAGGTCCAATTGGTAAAGACCTTCCGATAGCTTTTGCATCGAGAACCCTTTGTAGTGCAGAAACTAAATACTCCACTATTGAAAGAGAACTATTAGCAATAGTATGGTCCGTAAAACACTTTCGACCTTACCTTTTTGGTAGAAAATTCACTATAGTCACAGATCACAGACCTCTAACCTGGCTACTTTCAATTAAAGACCCCGGTAGCAGATTAGCACGTTGGCGATTAAAATGAGAAGAATATAGTTTTAAAATCATTTATAAACCCGGTAAAATCAATAAAAATGCAGACGCTTTGTCGCGAATAAAAATCAATCATTTCAAAGACTGTATAGACTTTAAATCAAACATTAAAATTTTTGCAAACAACGAAAATAACGATCAAGAACCAATTTTTAACGAAGAAGATGATCAAAAAATAACAGATGAATTTAACAGATTTGTTGAACTTTACAAGACGCGATCCCTAATTGATTATTCTAAAATCGAAACCTCGAATGATCAATTATTAGATAAATCAAGTAAATTAATAATAACCTTTTTCAGACAAAATAAAATGGAAGATTTACATTTCAAAATCATTGACGATATTTTTGAAGAAGAATTCCACCTTGAAGAATTAAAAATTAATATTGTTTCTAGCAAAACAGTTAAAGAACGTAAATATTTTATTATAGCCCTACCATTCGATAATGATGATTGTTCACAACACTTATTTTATTGCCTTTTTAAAGACCAAAATAAATTTGAAATTAACAAAACATACTGCATCGAAAACAATCTAGATTTACCAACTTTAGAGATGCTATCTTACATTTTTTCTGATAAAGACATAAAATTAAAAATTTGCCAAAATATAATAACAACCCCCGACGAAGATGAAATCCCAATAATTTTAGAAAATTATCACTTAGGAAAAAGCAACCTACACCGCGGAATAAATGAAACAGTTAGACGCATTAGAGAAAAATATAATTGGCGTGGTTTAACAAAAAACGTAGAAGATTTCATAAAAAAATGTGAAACATGTCAAAAAGTAAAAATTGTTCGTAAAAATCTAAGCAGACCCTTCGTTGTAACAGAAACACCACGTACCCCTTTTGAACGAATTAATATCGATATTTTCGAATACCCCACCAGAAATTACGCGTTAACAGTACGGGATGAATTAACAAAATTTACACTAGCTTACGCAATGAGTGATAAAAAAGCCAGTACAGTAGTTAGTACTATTTTACTATTTTTCCAACATTTCGGTGTACCCTTACGAATACATTGCGATTATGGCAAAGAATTTGATAACACCCTTTTAAAAGATTTATGTACCCTATACGATGTTAAGTTAACATTTTCTAGCGTAGCACATCCACAGTCAAACGGTTCACTAGAACGATTTCACGCAACCCTTTGCGAAATGATTAGAATCAATAAACAAGAAAACCCTGAAGATCATTGTTTTAGCGTTCTTCCATACGCAGTAATTTGCTATAATAATACAAAAAACAAAACACACGGATTTACCCCTTACGAACTCGTTTTCGGACATACATCAAGTAGACCCTAGAACTTTATAATCAAAAACAATTGATATCTAAATATGTACGCGATTTAAATAATAGAATGGACTATTTTTACGAATTAGCTAGAAATAGAACTGATCAATCGAAACAAAAATCGAAAGAACGATTCGACGAACACGTACGAAAGAATCTCCCTGAATTTAATGTAGGAGACAAAGTTTGGCTTAAAGAATCACAAATCAAATCAAAATCAGAAAATTTATTTTATGGTCCTTTTGAAATTTTAGAAATACATCGTAATTCTGCAACACTTAAAAACCCACAAACAAATCAATTAACCAAAGTTAATTTTGATAGGTTAAAACCGTGCTTTGAATAAAATAAAAATCTTTTATTTTAGATTAATGGGAATAATCTCAATCGTTTCCAGTCAATATTCAATATTACCAATAAATAATACACTAGGACTATTTTATCATGAAGAATCCCTTATCAGAATTTCTAATAATGAATGGACACTTGTTGTTTACAAAGATCTTTTACCCTTTAAGAAAGCAATTGAACATAACGACAAAATTTTAGATACCTTTATGGATCGCTTTTCAATCAATAATAATCAAATTGCAAATTTCAAATCGCAAATTAAAACACATGTTAGCCTTTTAAAACAAATTTCTAATTACGTTAATATTAAATACGAAGAACTTATCTCGGATACAAAAGAAAAATCATATAGGCAAAAACGTGGAATATTTAATGGCATTGGAACTATTTGGAAATCTATTACAGGAAATTTAGATGCATCAGACGGAGAATACTTTAATGATTGTATTAATAAAGTATCGACTGATGAGAAAAATATTGAAAGATTATTGCAAAAACAAATTTCAGTAACAACCTCTGTTATTAAAAGTTTTAATACGACTTTACAAAAATTACAAATTGATGAAGAAACGTTTAATCATGATATTAAATTAATTCAATATTTAGTTACTTCGATTTCTGATAACGCTGCCTATGCCGAAGCACAAATAAAAGCATTAGATTTATGCGAATCGCTTATGGAAAGTTACACCTTTATTAAAGATTCATTAAATGACGCGTTAAACGCAGTAACTTTTGCACGTTTAAAAATATTGCATGGTTCAATAATAAAACCATCGGATTTGGTAGATTCATTGAAAAAGATTTCTCATTCATTACAAAAAAATAATTTGCCTTTACCAATATCAATCTCAACGGTAGCCCAATACATTAATTTAATTGAACTTAGTGCCTTTCAAACTGAATCAAAAATAGTATTTGTTCTTAAAATACCTCTTATAGACCCTTCGACTTATACTTTATACAGACTTTACCCAATACCAATATTAGATAATCGAACAGGTCTTCACCATACTATATCAACAATTAATAAATTTATTGCGCGTGACGATGATTCAATGTTTTTCGTCACCTTCCACAACGTGGACCACTGCAAGATCATCGAAAGAAGAACGAAGCTCTGTTCCAAAGTACTTCCGTACCCCATCGACAGTGATGCTATTTGTGAAGCTCAACTATTGAAGCAACAAACTCAGCTGCCGAAAACATGTCAAACAACCATTTTCTATGCACAAGGCTACAATTTTCAACCACTTGAAGAAAATCAATGGCTAGTTACTATGTCAGAACCAGTACCTACCAATATTAAATGCAAGAATCAAGAAATCATTACGAAATTAATTGAAACCAATAGTATAGTTCGTTTCAAATCAACATGCAATGCGTTTATTGGAAGTACGAGAATTCATTCTGAAACCATACTTCAAGAAAGTACCTTCAAAGAAATAAATTCACCAATAATCAATATTCCATATACTGGTTGTAAAGATATGCCTGAAATCCCCAAAATTCAAGGCCTAAAACCACTAAAGTTAAGCAAAATAAACGTCGAAGATCTGAATATTGCACAACATAATCTTAACCAATATTCAGAAGAATTAGATAAAATGATCAATCAACCATTCATTCAAAAACACATTGATTGGTTTACTATCATTACAATAACATTGATAGTACTACTAGTAATTCTTTACATTATTAACAAATGTCGAAGACGCCGAAGAACAAGAAATGGTAATAATACCAATAACGATAATGATAATGGTAATGACTTTCCACCATTTCCAAAACCTAATCTACAAAGAATTAGGAATTTATCGAATATCTTACCAAGAAGAAGGCCAAGCATACATATCGAAGATCAAATCGAAGAAGAAATCGAACCCAATGCAAAATTAATAAGCAATCAATCATCTTAATAAAAGTTGCCGTATAACGCCAACTTTTTCAAAAAGAGGGGAGCTGTTATATGAAAATATCCTGCCTGCACTTAGAAGAAACCAGAACCTTCTATGAAACTCGAGAACCTTCCAGATAAGAAGCTTATTCTGCTGACTTGCGTTTCCCATGAAATAAACAACACGTGCATTCAAGCCGAATCAACACTTTATTTCTCAGAACCTTTCAAGATAAGAAGACCATTCTGCTGACTTGCGTCTCTCACGGAATAAACAACACGCACATTCCTGCCGAATTGCACTTTAGTTTAAGTCTAGAATATTAAGGAATTATTCCATTGCTTAATCAGCACATTTTCTTTATATAAACTCAAATCATTGTAATGTTAATTCATTCTCTTTAGAATCGTTCTTAAGTACACGTTCAATTATAACGTTTAAGTCCTATATTGTATTTAATCAAAATAAAGTTTTTTAAAAAAGTTAAAAGTAAACTTTAAAGTATAACATATTAATATATATATATATATATATATATATATATATATAAAATACTATCTCAAAAGAGTGCAAATTTCGCTGTTTTCATATGTAGCCGTGAAAACAACTTTATTCTATTAGGCTATTTGCGAGACATTTTGGAAATTCAACAAAAAGAAACTTCCACATCCCAGAAAAAAATAAGTGAATCCATGACGAATCTGATACCTTCCTAGCTAGCCTATTAGCACACTTGAAGTGCAAATATCTCAGGAACTAAAACTCCTCAGTGGCGGTTTCTCCATAAGTGCACATGTGCACGTGCACTCCCAAATTTTACTTAAAAAAATATTAAACTTTGATCATTCCTTAATTTAATTCATAATTACCCCAAAAAAAATCACTAAAGACTGGAATATACTCTAGGAATTGTTACTCGATGTATGTGTTTGTATTCGTGTTCAAACTCTCCATATACGGAAGACTACGTATATGCAAACAAAGCTTTTATTTACTGGAACGAATTCTATGCACCCTAGATGTTATGTCGCATGCTAATTACGAAATATAGAAAGAGAGGACAACATGTCCCAATAGAATTTTACAGTACATAGAATCTGAACCTTCCTTCTGCACAGCGCGTATACCCAAGACCAGCCTCAATGCCGCCCGCACCCACGTGATGACCCATGCCACGTCGGTTCGCGTTGAATGTTAGAGCAGATTAGCGGCACTTTTCATTCGTGCACTTAGTAGTTGTGTGTGCAATGATTCCTTTTGCAAGTATCGAATAGATACTGATACTTCCTATTCGAGTATCAGATATTTTGTATTCGGGACTAACTAATCATTATATTATATAACACTGAGTAGAGTTAAAATTTTAAGTACTAAGTATGCAAAAAATAAAAATTTGATGTTTTACATGTTTGTAGTTTTTGAAGTGTAAACTTCTTTAGTCGCGTTTAGCAGTTTTGGTGGGTAGTGAATTCAACTGAGCCGTCAGGCTCGGCTACGTAACGCTCATTCGGGTGAAATCGGCTCGAGTCCACTAATTGTGAGAAACATTCAGCGAGCGATATGATGATGCAGATGAAGGCCAGTACACAGAAGAGTTCGGTTCGGTCCGCTTTGCAGAATAGATTATGGGCCAGTATTATGAATTTCGCCTTGTTGAAGTTTACACTTCTGCCGTGTGGTCTTCAGCACACACAATTTTTTTTTATTACGAAAATGTAGATATATTAATCTGGGGAATTTTGACAATGGCGGAAGTTTCTAATTCTGAGCATTAGCGTGCAATATTTAAATAAATTTTCATCTTTGCCATTAGAGGAGAAAATAAACTAGGTGTGATAATTTATTATTTATTTATAAAAACAATAATAATAGGTAGGTAACTAATATCTAACTAAATATCTCATTTTTTAATTATTTGCTCTAAATTATATGATATGACGGCCCACTCGAAGTCCCAAAAAGTTAGCGTGGCACTGAAAAAGATTTTCGCCTGCGTCGCAATTTTTATTTTTATTTTTTGGTGTACACCCCCAAAGCTTTTTATCACGAGCCGCCACTGAAACTCCTACGAAGTTTTTGGCTATAACACAAATTATAATCTACTATATTCGATAACCGCATATTGATGCGATGTTCCGTTAAAAAGTTTGCATTTCAAAAGTGTTTAATTCTCAAAAAACTGCGATTAGTATAAATGGATTTTGAGAGTGTCGAACACTTTTTTACCTGAACATTTTATAAAAAAATCGGTTTCGGTGGTTTGGGTGCTATCATGTTTCGGACAGAAATACACACACACACAAACATACAGACATCACTACGAAATTGCTAAGATAGGTCAAAATTCACCCAAATAATACATTTTCGGCGTTATCTCAAAAAAAAAATTGTCGTCGAAAATAATACCTTCTCTAGCCATTGCTGCGCCGAACAGAGGGGCAAAATCAAGAAAACATGCGATTTACCTAATATGGGAGATATTTTTACTAGAAACTATTTATTAATAATCGCTTTACCATAGCAAGGTAGCTTCGGATAGTAAACGTCAAACAAATGAATAAAACACCTTCTCAAAGTTAGCGTGTTTTAAAAACTGACGTTGCGTAGTTGTTTTAACAACACAAATGAATCAGGTTGTCATAATTTTTAGTGTTGATCAAGTTTGGTTAAAATAATTTTAATTATGTCAGATAATCACTATGGTAAGTACATTATTCTCGTATAAAAAAAATGCGAGATTTTTTGTTGTTTTTCTTTAAGCTGCCATTTTTGTCAAATCTTTTAAAAATATATTATTTTCATTATTCTTAAAAATTTACGTGGACAAAAAGTAACTTGTGACCCGCTGTCGCGGGCCAGTTTGAACATGTTATTTTTCATTGAACCTTCCATTTTAAAATGGTGCCCCATTTAGCTGCTAATTTTTGCCCACAAGGCCGGAATACATTTTTAAATATTAAAATTTTTCCCCAAAATTAGCGAAATATGTCTTTAAATTGTAGTATAGATATTTCAAATATAAATTACTAAATAAATATACCTCTACACATATTATTAGTACCCTCACTATATAATAAGGAATAGAAGGCACACCTTATTCCGAGGCAAAAAGTAAAGTTTGTAGCCTGAGCGTAGCGAGGTATATAATTTGCCAATAGCTAAAAAGACACTTTAATTACGAATTTTAGGAGATATTTTTTGATCTTTTGGATTTTTCTGCCTTAAGATCATTAAAAATTATAACTATGTGGTTTTCAGCTACATTAGTAAAGACATTATTTCTAGTAGGGCCTTTTATTTTGAATTTTAAGGATAAAAAGTGACATTTTTATCGCTAAAATAAGGACTAACTAGAGCCCACTAGTCTTATAATAAAAAAGTATAAAAGTGACACTTTTAATCTTGAGATAAAAAGTTTTTGGCACGAGCGTAGCGAAAGCTACAATTTGTCAATGGATAAAAATACTCTTGTTTTACACTTTTAGACCGAACTTTTTTTAACTTATTATTTGCTTTATTAATATAATTGAATTATTTTTTGTTCTGTTTGGTATAATGTATAAATATGATAATTAATAAACCAATATCAGATTCAATGCATTGAAAGCTTCTGTCAAGTCATTTTAAAAATGGCGAAAGTCAATATACTGAAAGTGTGCAAAATTTTATGTCGGTTCTGTAAAGCTCTTTTGGGGGGGGGGGGGGGGGGGGGTTAGGTGTTTCTTTTTTGTCCGTTGTTTCAAAATTCAAGATGGCCGACAGAAACAAACTTCAATTCATTTCAATTTCAATTAATTTCGTAATATGTTATTACAGGGTTTGAGGTTTTCAATTTTTTAGAAATGTTTGGAAAAACCTTATTTCCGTCGCGCACAATGAAGTGTCGCTAAAATCAGTTTAGTGATTCCCAAAATTTAAATTTTGTTTCAATAATTGTTTGACAGACTATACGACGGTCTTCCCAACACCAATTTTACTGAAATAATAAGCATCATTGTTAATTTCACAGCACAGCACAGTTGAAGTAGATACGCACGTTATACCACGTTATTGTGTTACTCGGAACAAAAGAAAACTTGTCTTTTTTATACTGGAACTTTCCATCCACAGCTAGGATGCCCAATATGAAAACTTAATCTTATTGATCGGGTGTACAGCTGATTTCAAAAAAACTGATTAACTGCACTAACAAAAAATTCAATAATTTACGAAAGTGTAAAAATTTTTAATAGCCTGCCCGAAGACATAAGAAACATCAGGGAATATTTTACCTTTTGTGCATGCACAAGAGAGTTCTTGGTTTCCAAGGCATTTTACAGCTTACAGGAATTTTATAATAATTAGATTATTCTATAATTCAAATAATTATTTTATAGTGTTATTTGTTGTTCTGTTTTGCTTGGTCTCTATTTGTTTGTTTTATGTTGACATTGTTTTATTTTGCTCCAGTTAGTAAGTTAATTAATTAAAACTTGTATATCTTTATTTCTTAAATTTTGTAGATTTGTTTGTTTTATTATTTTTTAAAAAATTTTATTTTTTGATAACTCTGTTATGTTTATATAACAAATTTTTTAAACTTTAAACCTTAAAATATTAACCGTCCGACTATGATACCTTTAAAAAAAAATTTATTTTAACTTTATTTCATTTTATTATTTGTTTTTTACTCTGTATTGTTTTGATTTACTGTTAAGTACCTACATGTACCTGCATGGTAATTTTTTATATTTTGTTTCATAATTTGTACATTAATTTTTCAATTAATGTTGCTACATCTATATACATTTATTTTAAAGGTATATACGTAGTATCACTAGATCTGGATTAGATTGAGAGTGTAGAGTCAAATATAGAGATATTTTTTGCTTTGTCAATAATTTTGTTTGAAGTTCTGACAATAAAGCTTATTTGATTTGATTTGATTTGATTTGAAAAAAAAAAACAACTGTTTGCACTTTTTGCAAAATACTTAGTGTTTTAACAACATCAAAACTGTCAATGACAAGTAAAAACATAAAACCATTGTCATCAGTTACAGAATAATAAATACAGTAATAATCGAAATTTCGGTTAATCCGATTTTTTTTTTGGAAAATAGGAGTTGCGTATATCATTAGATCGACTTAAAAACATTTGTAACACTCTGTTGGCTAACTAAAACAATTCGCATTTTAGACCGTCGTATTGCCGTGAAACCCCGGGGGGAACCACCCAGCGGTATAGGTGAATCCCAGACGCGTGTCGTATAATGCGAATTTTTTCGGTTAATCGGGACTTTTGTTTTTAAAGTTTGTTTCGGATAAACTTAATTTCGGAAAATCGCGATTCGCATAATCGGGATTGTACTGTACATAAACATAGTCTTTAATCCTAAACTGACTTTAAACACGACCAAAGAGCTAAATGCTAAAATTATTACTTAGTTGCATAATGGTTGGTCCTTTTCAGGGGTAGCCCAACATCTTAACGTAAGCCGAACAGTTTGTTCTATAAATAAAAGATGGATAAAAGAACAATCACCTGAAACGAAACAAGGATGATCTGGCCGGCCAAAAGTAAGTCACGCTTATGCGCTACTTCGAGTACTCTAAAATGACCCTTTCGTGAGAGGAAATACTGCAAGAATTATTTCACAGTTTCCAGGCAGCCAAGCTAAGGACAGTCATCGTAAAGGCAAGCCTGCTTTACGATGAGTGACCTTAAGCCACCCAAGTAACATTTCTTTATTTATAGCAGAAGCTAAAAGGTTGCCAGCGCCTTTCCTTAAAACCATTAGTTTCAATGTTTGGTCGCTAGCATGTTCCCATTACCCTTATATACCCCCTTAGATCTCCTAAATAGGACTCCCCAATTGGTGGTGGCAACCTACGTATTAAACTCACTATAAAACCATAAGAAATAAACTCCACCTTCGTCCTCTAGAGGTTCCACCAGTATACAACCTTTTAGAGCCTAAAGCTATTATGCCAGGTTCTAAAAGCAACTCAGAAACATCCTGTATCCTATTATAAAACTAGATTTGGTATTTTGGTATCCTGGCGATTCTGTTGAATACCATAATACCTTTAGAGTAAAGAAGTTTTCCTATAAAAGCTATGGCGATATTTTAGATTCACAATGGCTATATAAAATAATTTAGGTCACAAAAGTCCCAAAATTATTTTATCACATAAAAATATACCGAGTTTCTCGTTTTGTTGATGATCAAATTGCCTGCTAGATTTATTTTTCTGATAAAATCGTATCCGAAAAGCTCTCAAAACAAGCGCCCCAACTCAAAAATGCTTTTTAATAGTTTTTTGATAAGAAAATAACAAATATTTAAAAAAATAATAATAATTTACACTATTGACCATTAAAAAAGTCTGTTTGGTTTTCATAAACCAAATTAAAGTAAAATTATAATTATTGTTAAAAAAACACTGCTGAAACGACTAGATAAATATTTTCTGTTTACAATATTTTTTAAATAAATTTATATACGCCATTATGGTTTTATAGTGGTCACTTGGTTTTATTTGTTACTGTATCGCAACAACGATTTTTGAGTGCCCTTATGAAACCAACAAAAAAGAACAAAGTAAACATAGTCAACATAACCTCACTTAAATAAAGTGTTTAAAAGCGTATAATTCAACATGTTTTTTATCGTGCGTTTTCGACACAATTGAGAGGGCCAGTGCAATGATATTCATTGTGCCTGCAGGTTGGAGGACAACCTCTTATATTGGCCGTCTAAACAGGCCTTATCTAGGCCTATGTGTCCTACCCGGCTATTATCAAAAAACTTTTGCCCAGCCTTTGTTAAGCAGTTTGAAGCTTAAGGCGGTTGCCCACGGCCAGCGATGCTATAACATATAGTACAGATTTTACAGGGCTATAAAGCCGGGCTCAAACGACTCGTGTACTTGGCAAATACACAATTATTTGCGTACTTGGCAAGTGTACGCAAGTAACAATTATTCGCCAAGTACACGAGTCGTTTGATCCCGGCTATAGACAAGTATTGTATTGGCAAGTGTACGAATAATTGTAAGCTCTTTGACTCGGCCCATTTTTACCGACCACAAATGGAAAACCAACGAGTGATAATTAGTTGTACAAGTAACCCACTCACACGACATGGCAAGTATAGGCAAGTAGAGTTCGCGCGGCGAGAGTTGAAGCAACCCACGTCACGGCTGAGGAGGATCTACTGGCCGCCTCTAGCTTGTGATTGACTGTTTTGGAGATCCATAGGCGTAGTGTTTTATATTGGGAATTAGTTTAATAAATTATTATGTGTAATGTGTATGTTTGGCCATTGAAAAATATGTGAATTGAAGTAAGATCGCTATTTAAATAAATGGCACTAAGAGAGATAACTAGTTTAGCGCTATTGTCAAGTTAGCAATTCAAGAAAATGGTTTTCTTTTCGCGATCTAATGACGTTACTCTTACCGCCTGAGTATGCCAAAGCCGGCGATTAATAAAATCCTTAAAACCCCTTGATTTTATTTGCTGTAGCGCCGTCTCTTAGATATCATTTGAACTGTATGACTAATAATCAATACTGCGAATCCGTAATTAAGTGTACAGGTAGAGCTTTATAACATGGCAAAAATGTTAAAGGAGGTTACTACACGCACAAACAAAATATTCCACAAATTCAACTTTATGGATAACTAATTTCTTGGTCTTTATGTGTATCGATTTATTATCAACCAGAGTTAGAAACCAATACTTTTAAAAGTAACTATTACATTACAAATTACTTTACAGGAATGTACTAGAAAACTGTGTAATTAATTACAACAAAAAATAACTTAATTATAAATTTCCTACTTGCAAAATAAAAAAAAGTAATTGACAATTACTTTTTTATTTATTTCTTTCACTTTTTCAAAATTTACAAAATGTTAAAATGCTTAATTTAGGAGCCCTATTCCTTCGTAATACATTCCGAACTTAACCCTTAA
Organism: Aspidapion aeneum; assembly: GCA_963576565.1. Classification (NCBI taxonomy): domain Eukaryota; kingdom Metazoa; phylum Arthropoda; class Insecta; order Coleoptera; family Brentidae; genus Aspidapion; species Aspidapion aeneum. Next base: position 58,879,400 of record OY755038.1, read on the forward strand.
ATTCAGTACGAAACGTGGATTGCTTTAAATAATAAAAGCAAAATAGCTTTTTACAAATAATAACAATCACTTTAGTAATTCAATTGAATTTTTGTAATTTCATTATAATTGTAAATTATTTTAAGCACTTAAATAATTGCAATTACCATAACACCTCAACTTCTTATATTTTTTGGCGTTTCAGTTGATTTTGAAAATGTCTGTCTGGATGTCGGCGTGTCTGTCTATCTGAAATACCAACGCGCATAACTCAAAAACCGCTTTCCCGATTTTAATGAAATTTGGCACCTAGGTTGGGTTTGGCTCTAGATGGACGTAATTCAAAATTAATAAAATCTGGCTGACATATATCAAAAAAAGGGTGTAAACTTAGGTGTCCATAAATTGACAGAGTATTTTAAGAGCTCCTTTAAAATTTGTGGGTAGCTAAATCAGTAAGAATTTATTTATCTGCCTCTAACTCTTATACAAAAAATCTAATTAATTTATAATTTAAATCTTAAGACTGAAAAATAAAATGAACTTTAATAGTAGTGTTAATCATAATAAAAATTTCCGATGGGCGCTAATTTAATTCCACGTAGCTACGCTAGACTTATTAGAACGTAAAATATAAAAACGGCTTAAAAGCTGATGAGCTAGGTATATTTCCAGAGCTAAATTTTTGTTTCTAATGAGTTTCTCTATTTCTCAGTAATGGCGGTGAATGTCTAAAAATAGCCAAATTTAAAAAATTGCGATTAGCAAATATAGATTTATTTTTACCTTTCTAGCCCGCGTAGCAATGGCTGGAGAAGGTATTATTTTCGACGATTTTTTTTTTAATAACGCCGAAAGTGTGTTATTTGGGTGTATTTTGACCTACCTTAGCAATATCATCGTGATGTCTGTCTCTGTGTGTGTGTGTGTGTGTGTGTGTGTGTCTGTCCGTAACACGATAGCTGCTAAACCGCTAAACCGATTTTAATAAAAGTTTCAGGTGAATTAGCGTTCGACACTCTAACAAGCTAATTAGATATTGATCAGAATCCATTAATGCTAATGAACGTTTTTTGACAATTAAATAATTGAAAAAATGTTAGCTTTTTAACGAAGCATCACATGAATATACGGTTTTTGAAATATAGTAGACTATATTTTGCTCAATAATAAGCTTTTAACGGGATTAATTATTATTATTGCCAACATGCTAAAAATATTGTTTCCAAGTAGTGAGGGTGATCGAAAGTTTTTTTTGTAAAAAAAATAATTCAATCCCAAAACTAATAATGTGTTGTGTTTATACAGGGTTGAAAAAGTTAGAATACGAGGTGTAACAATAAAATTATAAGACTATTATAAAAAATGTACTTTATTTAAATATTAATACAACTTAATGATGTTCCCCATCAACGTTGTTCCCTTCTCTATCGACGCAGCTTTGCATGCGTTTTTTTTTCCAATGTTGGAAGCAATTTTAGAAATCATCCGAAGAGAGGCTGTTAAGAAGTCTTGCCGTTTTTTCCTTGACGTGTTCTAATATTTAAAAACGGGTTCCTTTTAACGATTTCTTTACTTTTGGAAACACGTAGAGGTCACAAGGGGCCAAGTCTGGTGAATATGGTGGGTGCTTAACGACAGGGATCTTCTTATTAGCTGCAAACTGCTTAATGGATAGGGCATTGTGGGCCGGTGCATTGTTCTGGTAGAGCAGTCACGCGTTGTTCTTCCCCAAATCTTGACGCTTATTTTTACACGTTGCCTTAGCTACATAAATACTTCCAAATACAAATGTTGGTTTACTGTTTGACTCTCGAGCGCCCATTCAATAAAAATAAAACCCCTAATATAAAAAAAAAATGAGCATCGCTGTTATGGATGTGCTGGAGCTCCCTTCTCGTTCATCATCTTTAACTTCCTCACGACCCTCGAAAATGCTTTTATGCCACATAAAATCATTGCACAAGACATACACTGCTCTCCGTAGACATCTCTTAGCATTTAAAAGTATTCAGTAGCCGTTTTTTTGAGTTTTACTTTAAATTGATACGTTGCTCAATTTTTTCGTTTGTCATAATTTCGGCAAATGAGCTATGTACGATTCGCTTCAAACCATTGCGTAAGCCAAACTAGTAGATGAAAGGCGACAAGATTGCGGGCGGTAGTAGAATGCACATCAAGTTGCCCGAGGCGTGGAGATTTAAAACCTGTTAGTACGGGGGCCAGTCTTAAAATTTAATTGTCTCACCTCGTACACCAACGAAATGCTGCAAGGAAAAATTGACTTTTTTTTTCTTTATCAATGCCTATCCCACAACCCACGAAACCAAATTATAGGTACCTATTAGTTTCGACGAATTTTTTTTTTGAGGTAACGCCGAAAATGTGTTATTTGGGTGTATTTTTACCTATCTTAGCAATTGTTACGAGTTCACAACAACAAATAAAACTCGCAAATGTCAAAAACGATATGTCAATTTATTTCAACAATTATTTACAAAACACGCACTTAAACTTACTATACTACAGTTCGTTATCTTTGACTGACTCTCGTTGCCCGATGTCCGGCTTTTATATGGGGTCTTCGATCTTTCGCAAACAATCTATCCTTTTTCGATGCTAGAAGCAAAAACGAGTATACTAGTCTCTGCTAGAAGGTTCGCGTCCGAGTACGAGTGTGAGTCACAGATAACGCAACTAAAAGCTAGACTAAGAATAAACCATAAGATAAGTCAACCTAATACCACACTTAACCTTAACCTAAATTTTTAGGAGCAATATTTTCGTGATGTCTGTGTGTGTGTGTGTCCTAAACCGCTAAAACGAATTTTATAAAATTTTCACGTAAAATAGTGTTTGAAACGATACGGAGTTGATTAGTTTCTGGGAAAGATCCATTAATGCTAATGAGAGTTTTTGGCAATTACATTTTTTTAAAATGCTAACTTTTTGGAATATAATAAATTACATTTTTGTCAATAATTTGTGTTATAACCATAAACTTCGTAAGAGCTTTCGTTTCTGAGATATTTACAAAAAACTGTTTTTAAGACTGACATATCATGGAGTTAACTCGAAGTGAAAATTTTAGATGTTTCAATCTGCGCCAATAAATTATTTTTGTGGTTTAAACAGTAAACATACTAAGGATAATGTATATATTTTTAATAACAAAATACCTAAATAATTTTTTTTGTTGTTTTGCGCAATATGTATAAACTTTTGTAGGTCAAGAGCATCAAAAAAGTATATTTTGTTTTAACCTGCCTAACTTTGTGGTTTAAACAGTAAACATACTAAGGATAATGTATATATTTTTAATAACAAAATACCTAAATAATTTTTTTTTGTTTTCTGCAATATGTATAAACTTTTGTAGGTCAAGAGCATCAAAAAAGTATATTTTGTTTTAACCTGCCTAACTTTTCCCTTCTTAAATTAGAAAATTATAATTAATTCCCAACTAATGTTTTTAAAAATTTAGGCTTTGGCCTTTAAGGTAGGTTAGTAGGTAATATGAAGTATAGTTGGCCAAACCGAGATGGATGGATCTAGTGGATTTAGCAAGCCCGAGGGAAATCAGGCGGAATTTACGGGTATAATAGGACGTTGCAGCTTTGTTGTAATACATTTTTAAAGTAAATCTTGGCAGTGTAAGCTGGCATTACATTTCATTGCAGGTAATATTGCAGGTGTTTTATCAATGTATAGACAAGGTATAAGAAAAGTTTACAAATTTTTTTGTATATTTGAAACAAATATTTTCAAGGATTTTAGTTTTATTAAAATGGCGATTGTCAGCAAATTCCTTACTCTAAGTTATCTCACTAAAATATTTTCACTTTCACTGAACATTTTGTTTGTTTGTATTTGGAATTTTTTATTTTTATTTTTAATAATATTGCCGCCGTTGTGTGTTTACTCCTTTATTAAAAATGACAATTAAAGTAAACACTTTCCTAAAAATATCTATAAATTACACGAAACGTTATTTAACCGTAAAATTAACCAAATTCAACCTTATATTATTAATATTTTCTTACAATTATTTTTGCAAAAGCAACTAATTTCTAATAATTAATTCTAATGATTTTCTACGTCAAAAATTGAGAATTGTTTTCTTCTATGCTTGTAGCTTGTTCTATTTATTGGCGTTTTATTTGGAAAGAAGTATCTTATAGTTAGTTCTAATATGATTTGTCGCTTATCTATTTGTGTGATCCGAACCGAACCTCTTTAAAGGAGGTGCAGAGTCATTCTTCACCATTTTCCAGATTTCCGCCGTAGAAATTCGTATTGTACGATTTTTTCTCAAAATTTCGTGACGTATCACACAATTTTGCATCACAAATAGACAAGAGAGAACTAAAAACTGCGTATTTAAAACCTGACTATAAGTATTGTAGAAATAAAAATACTAATTATCATTAATATTGATCAGAGATAAAGGAAAATTGCATTAAATACATAATTTATTAAACACAAAGAAGAACATCCTTTGTTCCTGTTTAAATGAACAACTCAATTTAGTTAAAAGTCAAAATAAAAGAAGCAAATTCAAATCCGCTTTAGATATGTACAAATTAGGTTAGGTTTTATATATGTCTATAGGTACATAAACTTTTCTTTGCTTCGATAATATGTAGTACCTACTTAATAGTTTATTTATGTTAGTAAAATACAACACTTTTAATTTGCCTTTAAAAAGAAAACTAAATTACCCATTAAAAAGAGTTTGAAATAGTTTCTTTAAATAATCTTCTACAATAATAAATTTATCGAAGTGATAAAATTTTATTCTAGACAAAAGAGTTTTACATAAAAAATTAATGGATCCATGATGAATTTATTACCTTCCTAGCTAGCCTATTAGCACATATCAAATGAAGCTATGATAATCAGCCTTAAAAACAGTTTTTTGTAAATATCTCGAAGACTATAGCTCCTATGAAGTTTTTGGTAATAACACAAATTATTCAGCAAAATGTGGTCTACTATTTCGAAACCCTCATATTGATGCGTCCTCTGGTAAAAAGTTAGCATTTTAAAAAAATTTTAATTGCCAAGATACTGTCATTAGCATTAATGGATTTTGACCAGAATCTAATCAGCTCGTTAGAGTATCGAACACTAATTTACCTAAGCAATATCTCTAGCCATTTCTGTGTGGGCTAGGAAGGTAAAAATTACCCCATATTTTTGTCCAAAACTTCTATTATATCAGTCTATTCTTTATAATATGCTATTCTATGCTAAAAATTCGGTGTCCCTTTAAATTATTCGAAAGTAATAATAATAATAATAATAGTAATAAGTAAATTATCTAAGCCACAATAAGGCTTAGATAATTTACCATTTGCCCGTTTCTAGCAATCTTATTTAGGTGTCAAGCAACGCCGGTATCGCCAGTTTATGTAATTGTGGTATTAACACTTTTTCTTCTTTAAGTGGCATCACAACCCCTAGTAGGTTTTTAGCCTGATTAATCAAAGCTCTTCTCTCTCTGGTACGATTCTTCGCCAACTTTTTATTCATATATTGTTGAAGTCATCTTCGATATCGTCTATCCAACTTTTCGTGGCCATCCTCTTACTCTCCTTTTTGCAGGTCTTCAGTTCATTATTAGCTCACACATATACTATACTATAGTAGTGTGAGCTATGGTGATCCTCATTTTTTCGAAAAAAAAAAGTTGCTCCGATTTCAAAATTTTTTATATATCTTTGCGTTTCAGATGATTTTGAAACTTTTTTGTTGCGCCGTCTGTCTGTCTGTCTGTCTGTCTGTCTGTCTGTCTGTATGTCTGTCTGTATGTCTGTCTGTCTGTCTGTCTGTCTGTCTGTATGTCTGTCTGTAACGACCAACGCGCATAACTCAAAAACCGCCAGGCCGATTTTAATGAAATTTGGTACCTAGACTGGGCCTTGGGTCGAGATGGTCTCATTTAAAAATGAACAAAATCCACCGAACACAAACCAAATAAAAGGGTGGGGGTAGATTTCAAAAATTAGAGTTTATGTGAAAATATGGCGTGTGTGATATTAAACGAAAGGTAATTGAGTCTGGAGTTAAACAAAATACATTTTAATTTATTTTAAAAAAAGGGTGGGGGTATATTTTAAAAATTAGAGTTTAAGTGAAAATATGGCGTGTGTGATATCAAACGAAAGGTAATTGAGTCCGGAGTTTAACAAAATACATTATAGCTTTTGCTTTTTTAAGGGTGGGGGTAGATTTCAAAAATTTGAGTTTAAGTCAAAACATGGCTTGTGTGGTATCAAACAAAAGGTAATTTAGTCTGGAGTTGAATAAAATATATTTCAGTTTTTAGTTATATTAGCTCACACGTACACACTATAACTATAGTACCTAGTGTGAGCTTAGGGGCCCATATATTGGCAGAGTATTTTTCTTGGTATTCTTGTCTCATCCATTCTCTGTACATTAGAGATGTTGAAAAAGTAACTATTTGTTAATCAAGAATAACGAATACCGATCTGGAAATTAAATGATTGCTTTCGTTTCTTTGATTACTTTGATTCCTTCGATTATTTTAGTATTCAGTAATCACTCGAAAGTCGGTAATTCAAAATCAGGGAGTAACTATAACTAAGTAACTAACGCATTTAAGTTATACTTGTAAAAGGTAACAATAAGTAAAGGTTATATAATAATTTTTATTAGCAAAGCTCAAATACAAAAGAATTATATGAAAACAAAAAATATTATAAACGTGAAATTTCATACCCGTGAATTTAAAAATCAAACAAGTTTCATGGCTAATCGGGCAAAAAGGAGTTTTTTGTTTCCCTTAGATTTTTCCGTGGGTAGCTTGAAAGCTTAACCTCACGGGGGTCCAAGATCTAATGGACACCTAATAAGTGTTGACAGTTAACCGTTTCGTCCTTATGGGACTCCTCAGAACACTGCTGGTCAAGTGACAAATCTTGCGAAGTTAATCAGACGGTTTTGTCTCTAATTAAACGTAATTAGTGAGCGAACTATAGCAAGAGGCGCCATCTACCGAGATACGAGAGAAACAAAAAACCGAAAGCAGCGAAACACTGCTATACAATGTCGATCAATGAAAAGATCGAATGCAAATAAAAGAAAACAACTATAGTCCGTGACCTACGAAAGCTCTTTGTCTTTTCAGGCCGGATCAACGCATTTTGCATTTTTACCCGTCATCAAGACAGTGAACGTCAATCAACGGAATTTTTAAGCCAAACAATACTAACAAACGTGAAATTTCATACCCGTGAATTTAAAAATCAAACAAGTTTCATGGAAAAATATAAGGGAAACAAAAAACTCCTTTTTGCCCGATTAGCCATGAAACTTGTTTGATATTTAAAAATATTATATATTAATTATCTAAACATTTTGTTTGATCAGATCAGATGCAGTATTCGTTCGATCGCAGTTCGGTACGGTTGTATCGCATCGTACCTGCATAATAGTGCTAACGAGGTCAAGTTGGGGTTTGTTTTGTTTATAATAAACCGCGTGCGCGAAAAATCTGTGTTAAATATCTATAAACAATGTTTAATATAAATAATATATCATGTTTAAAAGCAAAAAAAGTGTCATCACCTGTGAAGCTTGTTTTAAAAATGAGCAAAAAGCCCAAAAATTTTTTTTTAAAAATGGATAATGCCAGAACACAAAATGAAGAAGTTTTATATAGCGAATGGAAAAAATCCCAAAACAAAAAAAATTCACTTAGTGTACAAGTGGATTATCTCCGAAGTCAACTGGAAAGTACGCAAAAAAAAATTTGCAGATTTAGAGACAAAAGTCACTAAAAAAGAAGAGTCTGACATGGACTACATTACTGACGAGGACGATCTGGCAAGAGAAACTGAGACAAAAAGGAATAGGTTGGAAAAAACGTCGAATGAATAATTCACTCTCACCACCACAAAAAAGCTCGGGCACTGGAGAGCCCTCCAATAAAACACAAATTGAAGAACCCCCTACTAAGGTTAAAAAAGTTCCATTACCTCCACCCATTATGGTAAATGGCGTAAATAATTTGAATGTTATTTATGAAAAGTTAAATATCATACAAGGAGTTAAAATAAAAGTTTTAAACAACGAAAATATTAAAATAAAAGACGCAGACAGCTATCGGCTGGTTACTAAAATGCTTAATAAAATAAAGCATCAATGGCACTCATAGGAAAACAAACAAATAAGGCCAATTAGTGTAATAGCGAATAGGCTACACTTCTCATGTGACCCACAAAAAATTGTAACTGATCTACAAAAAAAAGGTTTTAAGGCACTGGAAGCCAGCAACAAACTGAAATGGAGAACAAGACAACCTTTTAACATGTTTATGCTCACATTTAGCCACGATGAAGATATCAACAAAATTTTTGAAATTTCCAGTACCCTTGAGATTGAACTGGAAATAAAGCACTAAAAACTTTAAAATTAGTCCCTCAATGCAAAAGATGTCAATCTTATGGACACACGCAAAAATATTGCGCTAAAGAACCACGTTGCGTAAAATGCACGGGGAAACATCTTACTGTAGAATGCCCCAAACCAAAAGAATCTGAGCCGAAATGCATCCACTGTGGAGGCAAGCATCCTGCTAACTACAGAGGATGCCTTGTTGCTAAAGAAAGATAAAAATTGAAAAATAAACCTAAAAAACCGAATATCATACCAAACGTGAGTACAAATAGACAAACCCAACAGACAAGAAACACAGTCACACAAAACTCTGTGACAAGGACATACAGCCAAGTAGCAACAACAGCTACTATACCTGATATTAATATCAGTAGTCAAAATACTATGGAACAAACACTACAATTAATTTTGGAGAAATTGAACAAACTTGATGAGCGATTAACCAAACTAGAAATTAGCAATAACGGAGCTACCAATATGCCTCAAAATGGTCAGTAATTTTAGAATTCAAGCTTGGAATATCAATGGTCTCTTGCAACATCAGCAAGACTTGCAAGTTATTCTAGACCTAGAAAAAATTGACGTCTGTCTTGTGTCAGAAACGCATTTCACTAACCAGTCTCACATTAAATTTAAGGGTTATAAAGTGTATCATACAACTCACCCTAGCAATACTGCACATAGGGGAAGTGCTGTAGTAATTAAAGGAAATATATCACACTATGAGGAGATGGGATATAAACCAAAGAGATTCAAGCTACATTAGTAAGTGTTAAAACCAAAACATATACACTAGTCATAAGTGCTGTCTATATACCACTCAGAAAATTAGGAAACCGTTTTATAATTGAAGGTGACTTTAATGCAAGAAATACTTACTGGGGATCTAGACTGACGAATTCTAAAGGAAAAAAACTTTTGCAAGCATTAGTAAATATCAATGTGAGCCGATATTAACTGGTAAGCCCACATACTATCCAACAGATCCAGGAAAAATTCCAGATCTAATTGATTTTTTTATAGTAAAAAATACATCTTTAAGTTTTGTAGATATAGAAGAAAGTTTTGATTTACACTCAGATCATTCACCTATTATTCTAACTCTTGGTAAAAACATAATAAAGAAAGAAGCAAATATCTCACTAGCTAATAAACTGACTGACTGGATTAGTTTTAAACAAAGTCTGTCAGAAAAAATAAAAAAGAAGGGGTTTTTTCCCTCTGAGTAGTTGTTTCTGTTGGTTTCACACAACTTATGCTCTACACGGAGCTATCGCCTACATTCACCTGAGGATGGCCCAAAAGGTCGAAACCGGTCCGGTCGTGGATTGGCATGGAACACTGGTTCCTGACTATCAGGACGTGTTCCAGACGGGGATCATTCGTATCCTTGTGATCGACGTTGGAGAAAGTGAAAACCAAACAGTTTTAACAAGTTCCCAACGAAAGCTTCAAACCATTAGTATAATTCAATTCCGGTAGGGGTATTTTCCCTCGGAGTAGTTGTTTCTGTTGGTTTCACACAACTTATGCTCTACACGGAGCTATCGCCTACATTCACCTGAAGATGGCCCAAAAGGTCGAAACCGGTCCGGTCGTGGATTGGCATGGAATACTTGTTCCTGACTATCAGGACGTGGTCCAGACAAGGATCATTCGTATCCTTGTGATAGACGTTGGAGAAAGTGAAAACCAAACAGTTTTAACAAGTTCCCAACGAAAGCCTCAAACCATCAGTATAATTTAATGCCGGTAGGGGTATTTTCCCTCGGAGTAGTTGTTTCTGTTGGTTTCACACAACTTATGCTCTACACGGAGCTATCGCCTACATTCACCTGAGGATGGCCCAAAAGGTCGAAACCGGTCCGGTCGTGGATTGGCATGGAACACTTGTTCCTGACTATCAGGACGTGTTCCAGACGGGGATCATTCGTATCCTTGTGAACGACGTTGGAGAAAGTGAAAACCAAACAGTTTTAACAAGTTCCCAATGAAAGCCTCAAACCATCAGTATAATTCAATGCCGGTAGGGGTATTTTCCCTCGGAGTAGTTGTTTCTGTTAAGTCTCACATAAGTATCTGATATTTTTTTAATTATTATTTTAGATTAAGGCGCATCGACCACATAGGGTCATTAGCGCAAATTAACGTTTGTTTAACATGATGTAACCTTATTATTTTAAATACATTGCAAAATAATACAGTCGTTTAAAAAAGGACACTGTTTGAATTTTTTATTTCATTGTTTAATAGAACACCAATGTTTGCTGTTAATTTATGGTTTTATCTTTCATTTCTGTAAGCTACACAATCAATTAAAATGTGTTTGACCGTAATAGGTTCTCGGCACTATGTAAATACGGAAGGATTTGTTTTGTTAAAAATATGTTTATGTCTAATTTTCGTATAAATGACCAATTCTTATCGTAGAAAAGTAAATTTGCACTTTTCTTGAGTTGGATAAAAATGGCCACGATTTAACAGAGGTTTTAATTGTGCGTAATTTAGAGTTTGTTCCACTAGTCTTGAAATATGTTTAGCACTTTAAATTGAATGAACGCTTTAAAGTCACTATATAGAGTTTTGCTGATAGGTGTAGAGTCAATATATTCACTGATTGCCAGTTTGGCCTGTTGGTCAACTGTTTCATTTCCCGCGATACCACATAAACGTTACTTTAAGTGAGAGTCCTTGTATATTATATATTATGTCTTTAATCGTATGAATTATGGGATGTTTTGAATAGACTGAGCAAATTGACTGGATAGAACTTAGGGAGTCTGATAAAATATATTTAAACGGAAGTTGATTTTAGTCTTTTGTTAAATGTATATTTTAGTCCTTCATAGATCACGGTTCTGCTGTGTACACATGAGCATATCTGTCATTATTTTTTCAGAAATTATTGTATTTAGTTTTTGCCTCAATTCTTTTTAGTCCTCGAATTTTGGTTTCTATATGAAGCAGTGTGACAGTTTCGGTTAAAGATCTTTCTTCTCCACTATAAACACCAATATCATTTGCGTCACCAGCTATCTGCGTTGATTTGATGCCAACATATATCCTTCATTCAGCTTCAAGTGATAAAGTGAACATATAGACGTAGACATATTTTTCTTAAATTTACAGTGTTTTAAAAATTATTTAAAAATAATAATGCGTTAAAAGAATCATTTTAGATTCTTTGGACTTTCTTATTAAAGTTTTCTCTTTCTTTGTACTCTTAGACACACAATTTGTAATATAACATTGTAAATCTGCGCTACCTTAAAAATCCGTTAGGTAGCGTAATTTTTATTAAATAAAAAAAAATATAATAAAAATTAAACAGTAATGAATATAAGGCATTGTACAGGATGTTTCAAAATTCAGTAACAAAATTTTAATGTTCAATTCTTTAAGTGATTTCAAGACAAAATTTTCATATAAACATAGGTCCTCAAACACCTTATTTTCGAGATACAGAGTATTAAAATTTAGTTTTTTATAGAGTTTTTTTTATAGCTCGTGCAGTTTTTGAGATATTTAGTTCAAATTTGGCACGTGTATTAAGGTATAGACACTACACTATTTGACTTGCCAAATAAGAATAAAATTCGACAGAGTGATACTTTTTAGGGGTCATGTCGCCTTTTTCCCCGTTTTTGTTCCTTATAAGCCACTGGTAGGCAGAACTAGATAGTTTAAGACAAGAAATATAGTTTTTGTCTTATTTGCAAACTTTTTTGTTTTTGCAATTTTTTTGCATTTTTAACCGTTTTAGAGAAAGTAGCTGTGTCATTAAAGGCTGCTAGTATAAAATAAAATACTCTGCCAATCTATGGGCAACTTAGCTCACACTAGGTACTATAGTTATAATGTACGTGTGAGCTAATATAACTAAAAACTGAAATATATTTTATTCAACACCAGACTCAATTACCTTTCGTTTAATAGCACACAAGCAATGTTTTGACTTAAACTCTAATTTTTAAAATCTACCGCCACCCTTTTTTTAGAAACTAAAATGTATTTTGTTTAACTCCAGACTCATTTACCTTTCGTTTGATATCACACAAGCCATATTTTCACCTAAACTCTAATTTTTGACATCTATCCCCACCTTTTTTTTAATAACTTAAAATTCATTTTGTTTAACTCCAGACTTAATTACCTTTCGTTTGATATCACACGCGCCATATTTTCACATAAATTTTCATTTTTGAAATCTACCCCCACCCTTTTATTTGGCTTGTGTTCGGTATATTTCGTTCATTTGCAAATGGGACTACCACGGCCCAAGACCCAGCCTAGGTACCAAATTTCATATAAATCGGACAAGCGGTTTTTGAGTTATGCGGGTTGGTCTTTACAGACAGACATACAGACAGACAGACAGATAGACAGACAGACAGACAGACAGACAGACGGCGCGACAAAAAAGTTTCAAAATCATCTGAGACGTAAAATTTTTGAAATCGAAGCAAATTTCTTTTTCTCGAAAAAATTAGGATCACCATAGCTCACACTACTATAGTATAGTAAGTGTGAGCTAAAATGCGCCAGTATGGCATCGCGAGTATATCAAAATAAACAAATTAATTAAAACTTGTTTGCAGTACCTATAAGTAAATATATGTGACAAATTTGAGCTAAATATCTTAAAAACTGTAAGAGCTATAAAAAAACAACATTTTAACACTCGGTATCTTAAAAACTAAGCGTTAGTGGACCTATGTTTATATCAACTTTTTTTTGAAATCACTCAAGGAAATTAAGATTAAAATTAAGTGATTGCATTTTGAAACACCCTATATAAGCTGAAAAGGGAATTTTATTGTCTACAATAATGTTTATTATAAATTTTTCTCTTAGAAGCTAAGTTTTTAAGAAAATATTAAAAAACTTAAAACTTTCAGATTTTGGGGCGTCTGGAGCGAGAAGTTTTTGCAGCCATTTAAAAAAAACTAATATGATATTATTTTGTTATATAAATATATATTTTGAATGTACACATATTTCAATTTGGGCTTTACAGCAGCAATTAAAATTTCGCCGCCATGTTGGCCGTCATCTTAAATATCTCAGCCCCAGTCAACATTTCCAGATTGCCAAAAATTAATATAAAATGCTTCTAGAAAGTGGATTTTCCGAAATCTTGCCTTAACTATATTATAAACTTGCGATTTTGCTGGATATGTACAGGCTAAATTGACGAGTTATACATAAACATTATCAAAACGAAAACTATCTATTAGATCACCTAAAGTGCTTTGGTAAGTTCTGATAAATTTATCTTTTGTGTATCTTAAAATTAGCCCTTGTAGTAGTGGACTTGGCTAGAAGCCGCCACTATTCTAACCGACGCGCAACACGACGATGCCTAAACGTAAAAGAATATAATTTGCTATCAGTATCATTATATTTAAGTCAAAAATACATCTGAAAACTAACAAAAAATTTATCTGCAAATTAGCTAGGTATTATATTTCACAAAACACCATACGACGAACAATAAACAACAGATTAATTATTATTATTTTACGCTGCGTAATATTTATAGGTATATTTATTTAATGGACTAACCGACATAATGATATGCGGTAATTTTACGTATTGCTATTTTATTATTATATAATAAATAAATTACTGTCGATATGCCTAATAATTATTTAATTTTTTTTTAATTTAAAATTTACTGTAAGCCAGTAATTTACTCTCGTCTTTCAAATCATATACAAATAATTTATGGAAAGAAAAAACTGATCATAAAAACTATTGGAAATTGAAGGAAATATACCGCTGCCAAAGGCAAAAATCAAGTAGACTCAGTCCAAGTTATTAGGGTAAAATGAGGTTAACTTTTAGGCGTGGATTACATTTCTTAAAGATTTTCAGCGAAAAAAACCATTCTTAAATTACTTAACGCTCAAGTGTTGGAGAGGGCTTTAACCTTGCGTTATGCACCCAATTTTTTTTTAAATATGTTACAAATGGGAGGGCAGGGTCATAGTGGATTTTTACGCTACGTAATCCGTAAATGTTCCGTTGTATTTCATTAGGAGAAAGTGTTTCAGAAAAAGCAAATAAACTATAATTTACCGTCACGATGCTTTAACGTAAAGAATATAATATATATCATAATTTTTAAGTCAAAAATACATCTAAAAACTAACAAAAATTATATCTGCAAATTAGCTACGTTTTATATTTCACAAAACACCATATGACGAACAATAAACAACAGAATAATTATTATCATTTTCTGCTGCGTAATATTTATAGTTATATTTATTTAATGGACTAACCGACATAATGATATGCGGTAATTTTACGCATTGCTATTTTGTTATTATATAATAAATAAATTACTCTCGATATGCCTAATAATTATTATATTTTTTTTTATTTAAACATTTATTGTCAGTCAGTAATTTATCCTCGTCTTTTAAATCATATGCAAATAATTTATGGCAAAAAAAAATAATCATGAAAACTATTAGAAATTGAAAGAAATATACCGCTGCCAAAGGCAAAAATCAATTAGACTCAGTCCAAGTTTTTAGGGTAAAATGAGATAAACTTTTAGGGGTGGATTAAATTTTTTAAAGATTTTCAGCGAAAGAGACCAAGGGGAGGGCAGGGTCATGGTGGATTTTTACGCTATGTAATCTGTAAATGTTCCGTTGTATTTCATTAGGAGAAAGTGTTTCAGAAAAAGCAAATAAACTATAATTTACCGCCACGATGCTTTAACGTAAAAAATATAATAGGCTATCAGTATCATAATTTTAAAGTCAAAAATACATCTGAAAACTAACAAAAATTATATCAGCAAATTAGCTGCGTTTTATATTTCACAAAACACCATATGACGAACAATAAACAACAGATTAATTATTATTATTTTATGCTGCGTAATATTTATAGGTATATTTATTTAATGGACTATCCGACATAATGATATGCGGTAATTTTACGCATTGCAATTTTATTATTATATTATAAATAAATTACTGTCGATATGTCTAATAATTATTAATTTTCTTTTTAACATTTATTGTCAGCCAGTAATTTATACACGTCTTTTAAATGAAATGCAAATAATTTATGGCAAAAAAAATTCATTATAAAAACTGTTGGAAATTGAAGAAAATATACCGCTGCCAAAGGCAAAAATCAATTAGACTCAGTCCAAGTTCTAAGGGTGAAATGAGGTAAACTTTTAAGTGTAAATAAGATTTCCAGCGAAAGATACCATTCCTAAATTACGTAACGCTAAGTGTGGGAGAGGGCTTTACTTTGCGTTATAAACCCAATGTATTTTTTTGAAAATTTGTTACGAAGGTGAGGGTCAAAATTCTAGATTTTTACGTTACGTAATTTATGAATGTTTCCCTCCCTGAATCTGGACCTCCTTGTATTATATTAGGGGAAAGTCTTTTACAATAGACATGTTCCATAATCAGACAAAGCAAATAAACTAAAATTTACCGCCTTA
Source organism: Aspidapion aeneum (assembly GCA_963576565.1). Classification (NCBI taxonomy): domain Eukaryota; kingdom Metazoa; phylum Arthropoda; class Insecta; order Coleoptera; family Brentidae; genus Aspidapion; species Aspidapion aeneum. Next base: position 58,895,286 of record OY755038.1, read on the forward strand.
AAATCGATGAGCTACAAGTACAGTTTTAGGTAAACTAAGTTTGAAGAATATTCTTTTAAGTCCATCCTTTTCTTGATGAGAATTGATTTTAGGTATTTTTTTGTTGTTTAAGTTTAAGACATGCCTTTTAATCTATTTAAAAATACTCTGCCAATATATGGGCCCCTAAGCTCACACTAGGTACTATAGTTATAGTGTGTACGTGTGAGCTAATATAACTAAAAACTGAAATATATTTTATTCAACTCCATACTAAATTACCTTTTGTTTGATACCACACAAGCCATGTTTTGACATAAACTCAAATTTTTGAATGAAATCTACCCCCACCCTTAAAAAAGCAAAAACTGTAATGTATTTTGTTAAACTCCGGACTCAATTACCTTTCGTTTGATATCACACACGCCATATTTTCACTTAAACTCTAATTTTTGAAATATACCCCCACCCTTTTTTCAAAAAAAATTAAAATGTATTTTGTTTAACTCCAGACTCAATTACCTTTCGTTTAATATCACACACGCCATATTTTCACATAAACTCTAATTTTTGAAATCTACCCCCACCCTTTTATTTGGTTTGTGTTCGGTGGATTTTGTTCATTTTTAAATGGGACCATCTCGACCCAAGACCCAGTCTAGGTACCAAATTTCATTAAAATCGGCCCGGCGGTTTTTGAGTTATGCGCGTTGGTCGTTACAGACAGACATACAGACAGACAGATAGACAGATAGACAGACAGACAGACAGACAGACAGACAGACAGACAGACAGACAGACAGACATACAGACAGACAGACAGACAGACAGACAGACAGACAGACAGACAGACAGACGGCGCAACAAAAAAGTTTCAAAATCATCTGAAACGCAAAGATATATAAAAATTTTTTAAAATCGGAGCAACTTTTTTTTTTCGAAAAAATTAGGATCACCATAGCTCACACTACTATAGTATAGTATATGTGTGAGCTAAAATCAGTTCTAGCCTTCACTATAAAAACGGTTTCTTGGTTATTATTCTATTTAGGCAAATCCATTTTGTTTAGCAAAAAAGAAATCGTATTAATCCTTCACTATTCACTATTGTAATTTTTTTTATTATTCATAACATTATAGCTTCACGTGTTTTGGTTAAATACCATTGTCAAGAGCCTTCGCAATCAGATTGCATAAGATAAAAAATACTCTGCCAATCTATGGGCACCCAAGCTCACACTAGGTACTATAGTTGCAGTGTACGTGTGAGCTAATATAACTAAAAACTGAAAGATATTTTATTGAACTCCAGACTCAATTACCGTTCGTTTGATACCACACAAGCCATGTTTTGACTTAAACTTTAATTTTTCAAATCTACCCCCATCTTTTTTTTTTAACTAAAATGTATTTTGTTTAACTCCAGACTCAATTACCTTTCGTTTATTACACGCCATATTTCCACATAAACACTAATTTTTTTAATTTACCCCCACCCTTTTTTTAAAAGTAAAATGTATTTTATTTAACTCCAGACGCAATTACCTTTCGTTTGATATCACACACGCCATATTTTTACATAAACTCTAATTTTTGAAATATACCCCCACCCTTTCATTTGGCTTGTGTTTGGTGGATTTTGTTCATTTTTAAATGGGACCATCTCGACCCAAAACCCAGCGCAGGTACCAAATTTCATTAAAATCGGGCAAGCGGTTTTTGAGTTATGCGCGTTGGTCGTTACAGACAGACAGACATACAGACAGACAGACAGACAGACAGACAGACAGACAGACAGACAGACAGACAGACAGACAGACAGACAGACAGACAGACGGCGAAACAAAAAAGTTTCAAAATCATCTGAAACGCAAAGATATATAAAAAATTTTTAAATCGGAGCAACTTTTTTTTTTCGAAAAAATTAGGATCACTATAGCTCACACTACTATAGTATAGTAGTAGTGTGAGCTAAAAATGTTAATAATGGTAGTTCTAATTGCTTTCTTAAAAATAGAACTACAAGGTCAGGCTAAAAAAATTGGCCATCAACATACAAATAATTAATTGTCGACAGTCATATAGTAAAAAGAACAAAATGTGAACATTTATACATAACAAACACTGCATTAGATAAAAAACTAATTGATTAAAAGTTAACATATGATATGACTTGAAAAGTGTGGTTATAATGTAAGAAGGATGAAAGAAAAGCATACAGCTATAAGAGCACGCTCAAGTTGGAATTAGGGACACTGAAAAGAGGAACAAAGGAGTCTTGGGGCTCATCCACAAATTTAGAAGACTCCAAACGACAAGTCAGCATTTGGTATGCATCTCAAATAACCTTCACGGTTTTGACAAAAATAAAAACGTTAAAATTCTCCACAGCATCAAAAAAAGGATTAAAACTAATTGCCCTGGAAAACATAGAGATAGCTAGCTTGGAGCTTATAGTCATTTTAAAGAAGCAGCTCTAATAGTCAATCTAGTTATGAGTACCTAGCATTACTACAAAAAACAACAAATTATGTAAGATAAAAAAATCAGAATTTTTATCCCAGTGTTGTAACATTTTTTTCAAGTAAATCCTAACAACGAATAATTTGTGGACGACCCCCAAGACTCCTTCGTTCCTCTTTTCAATGTCCCTTATCCCAACTTGACACAGTGTCCTTATATTTCTACGCTTTCCTTTTATACTCCTTACATTATAACCACACTTTTCAAGTCCTATCATATGATTATTTTTGACCAATAGGTTTTTAGAAACATTTTTTAAACTAATGCATTGTTTGTTATGTATAATTTTGTTCTTTTTTACTCTATGAGTATCGACAATTAATGTGTATGTTGATGGCCAATTCTTTTGCCCTGACCTTGTAATTTTCATTTGAAAAGAAGCAATTAGACCCACCATTATTAACAAAGGCTTTTGACAATGGTATTTGACCAAAACGCCTAGAGCTATAATATTATTAATAATAAAATTTTTCACAACAGTGAAGAATAGGATTTTTTTTTTTTTTTGTTAATCGAACATGTATCTTTATCCTGGAAACTTTTAAATTTAGTATTTATAAAACTTACAAAGAATCACAACTTCCTGATCAGCGCTGTCGACTATGGCACACTAATTAAGAGCTTATTTGTTACCAGGATAACATAAAATTCAACTTTCAGTTAATTCAGTATCAAAAATTAAAATTTATGATGCTTTTAACTTCTATTTTGATTAACCGATGGACAGATTCAATTAAATAAGTGACAAATATTAGTAAAATATTTGATAAATATTACTTACTTTTTTGTTAGCATCGATTAAATAAGTGATAGATGTTAATTAGAAAAAAAATATTGCCTAGTTTTCTTTTAGAGCATCGGTCAAAGAAGTGATATCATCAATTTAAAGACTAATACCAATAGGTTAATATATAGAATCATTCCAAAATGGTAACAATACCATCCAAATCCTTACCAATATTAATCAAAAAGTTATTAAATTCATATGTTGTGTTTTTGATCAAAGTAGGAATAAATCTATTCAATGTCCTATTGATCGGAAAGATAATCAAAGCATGTATTGTGGTATGTCTGTGCACTGTAAAGTGTATTTTAACGCCCTCATTTTAGATCGTAATTATATACTTTAGGACACGCGGATGTTAAAACATATTTTAAGGCCGAGTAGTGTTATCTATAAAAAATATTAAGAAGATTTGGACATCAATTTGCTTAGGAGCTGAAGCCCCCTCCCCCAGAGCCATATTAATCCCTAAAACATGTATTTTCTACAAAAATCAATTCCCCTGAATAACATAACAACCTTCCCGCGGGCTTTAAGGTGCTACTTTGGTGCCTGCGGGTGTTGTTGTTGTGTTATGATCATATTATTATTTTGGGAATAAAATTAATAATTTTCCCCCCCTTGGTTTTTCGGAAAGTTCTCCAAAATGACCGGCCTGTAAAGTGACATTTTTCTATTAAAAAAATTAACGAAGAGTGCCTTTTCCAGGTCAGATGAAAATAAATGGATCCACGACGGATCTGATAACTTTCTAGCCCACTCAAGTAAACTCCATGCTATATCAGCCTTGAAAACAGTTTTTTGTAAATATCTCACAAACGAAAGCTCTGATGAAGTTCTTACTTATAACAAAAATCATTGAGAAATATGCTTCCTACTACATTCCGAAAACCAGATATTGATGCGATGCTCCGTTAAAAAGTTAGCATACTTTAAATTATTTAACTGTCATAAAACTGTGATTAACATTAATGGATTTCGATCTAAATCTAATCAGCTTGTAACAGTGTTGAATACTATTTTAAATAAAAATATCTTAAAAATCGGTTTGGCGGTTTAGGAGCTATCGCGTTACGGACAGACACACACACCTACACACCATCACACACACACACATACAGATAGACGTCACGCCGATATTGCTAAGATAAGGTCCAAATACACCCAAATAACAAATTTTTGACATTATCTCAATAAAAAAAAATTTGTCGAAAACAATACCCACTTTAGCCATTGCTGCGCGGGCTAGGAAGGCAAAAATATTACTATTGTGGTTTTGCAAGTGGGATTCCCTATTGCAGGCAAAACCGATATAAAAACATTGAGCTAAACAGCGAAATTAGTTTAATGAATAATACCGGAAATCAAGGCAATTAATTGTAAAATAGCTTTTTGTAAATGCGGTCAATGGTGTCACTGTCGAACAATAAACCTAAGCGTACAGAAATTAATTATTTAATTTTCAACTGAGCTTCCCTTACTGATTAAAATACTCTGCCAATATATAGGCCCCTAAGCTCACACTAGGTACTATAGTTATAGTGTGTACGTGTGAGCTAATATAACTAAAAACTGAAATATATTTTATTCAACTCCAGACTAAATTACCTTTTGTTTGATACCACACAAGCCATGTTTTGACTTAAACTCAAATTTTTGAAATCTACCCCCACCCTTAAAAAAGCAAAAACTATAATGTATTTTGTTAAACTCTGGACTCAATTACCTTTCGTTTGATATCACACACGCCATATTTTCACTTAAACTCTAATTTTTAAAATATACCCCCACCCTTTTTTTAAAATAAATTAAAATGTATTTTGTTTATCTCCAGACTCAATTACCTTTCGTTTAATATCGCACACGCCATATTTTCACATAAACTCTAATTTTTGAAATCTACCCCCACCCTTTTATTTGGTTTGTGTTCGGTGGATTTTGTTCATTTTTAAATGGGACCATCTCGACCCAAGACCCAGTCTAGGTACCAAATTTCATTAAAATCGGCCCGGCGGTTTTTGAGTTATGCGCGTTGGTCGTTACAGACAGACATACAGACAGACAGACAGACAGACAGACAGACAGACAGACAGACAGACAGAGAGACATACAGACAGACAGACAGACAGACAGACAGACGGCGCAACAAAAAAGTTTCAAAATCATCTGAAACGCAAAGATATATAAAAATTTTTGAAATCGGAGCAACTTTTTTTTTCGAAAAAATTAGGATCACCATAGCTCACACTACTATAGTATAGTATATGTGTGAGCTAAAAATATAATGTTTGGGGATTTACTTTAATCCTTATTTAAATTGGAATTGCCATACAAATAAGTAACTAACACAACCAGAGTGCTTTTTCGACCCTGTATGTATGACATATTTTAATGAAATAGAGATGCGACAAACCCATCAAAGTAACTCAAACTCAAATTTTTTCGTTATATTATTTTCTTGCCAAGTTCATTGGCGTTTCACTCAAAAAATGTATGTTGTCAGTGGTGAGTGAACTCAACCCAAGGCCGACAAAAAAATACAGGCCACGACCCTAAAAAAATTAAGCTGTTCTCCGGGGGCTGACTTTTACATTGGGTCTTATGGGAGGCCAGACGTTTTTTTAAGATATTTTAAAAATGGCACTACAGATTTCCGCGAAATTTCAGTGAAATATTCTCAGACACCATCCTCATATTCCACCAAACTTTTGTAAGGATGCAAGATGCTTAAAAGGTTAAAATCTTCAAGATTTTGCATTCCTTCTTTTGAATTCAAATTACCCGCCATGTACCGCATGCCAACTGTTATATTTGACATGTATTTGACTTTGTCATCTGTGTTTCTCACATTTGCTTCTGTTTTGAATTTAATTTTAGTGTGAGTTAATGAAGCGGCTCTGAAATATTAAGGATTACCATACATTAAAAAAAATGTTCTGCAAGAATATAGTAAAAACAATCTCAAAACCGGCTTTATTTTAAAAAAATCAAATATTCATGAACCGTCATTCTAACTTCAATATTTTAAAGACAATCAGCTGTGTCGTGACGTGACCATCAAAAAAAATCAGCCCCGGATGTGACGTCAACAAAGTGGAGGATCGTGGCCCGTCCGATAGATAGCCCTGCTCAACCATCATGCCACATATAAACAAACACGTTTTTCCGTCACCCCTGCAAATGTTTTTCAAAATCATTTATGGGCCACGATCCTCCACTTTGTTGACGTCACATCGTGGCCTGATTTTTGATGGTCACGTCACGACACAGCTGATTGTCTTTAAAATATTGAAGTTGGAACGACGGTTCATGAATATTTGATTTTTTTTTAAATAAAGCCAGTTTTGAGATTGTTTTTACTATATTCTTGCAAAATATATTTTTTTAGATGTATGGTATAGTTTTTGCAAAGTCACTTGAATAACTCCTAATACAAGGTTCTATCGATATCATGAAATTTTGCTTTATTCTGCCCTTCAAAAGTTATCCAAATTCATATAAAATCTTCCTGAAATAATTTCAACCCTATCGACAAAGAAGAGCCGCAGCTTTTTGCGGTCCGAGCACAAAGTATTTGTTTTCCGACCGACCGAGTCCAGGTGGATGGACGGCACCTGATTGGCAGATTTTTTTGAGATGCGCTTTTAATTGCTTTTGGGTGTGCTTTTCGGGACCCCTTTAGTCGGCAGTATGCAGAGTTGGAAAATAAATCAGTGTCGTTCCTGTAGGTGTAGGAATAGAAAGTTTATTATCTATTTTTAATTCTTTAGTTTACGCCATAATTAAATATAGTATATCTACCGCCGCCCATGTTACTTTCTATAAAGGATATGCCGATGGCCGGCTTTTATCTTTGTTCAACTGACTTTGCCAAAATTATAATACTTAATTCTTCAAAGCCGCTTCATTAACTCACACTAAAATTAAATTTAAAACAGGCGCGAATGTGACAAACACAGATGACAAAGTCAAATACATGTCAAATGTCACAGTTGGCATGCGGTACATGGCGGGTAATTTCAATTCAAAATAAGAAATGCTAAATCTTGAAGATTTTAACCTTTTAATCATCTTGCATCCTTACAAAAGTTTGGTGGAATTTGAGGATCGTGTCTGAGAATATTTTACTAAAATATCGAGGAAATCTGTAGTGTATATTTTAAATTATCATAACAAAACGTCTGACCTCCCATAAGATCCAATATAAAATTCAGCCCCCGGAGAACAGCTGATTTTTTCAGAGTCGTGGCCTGTATTTTTTTGTTGGCCTTGTTTTATCTACCGAAGCTCATAAATAAACAATGACGGAAGGTGCGGTAAGCTAGAGTATAGATGACCGATATTTCCCTTCTTTGATTATTACATAAATAAATTTGACTTTGATAAGTTTGTCGCGTCTCTGTTTCTTTGAAATATGTCATACATACATGAACCCTATATCGAAGAATGTACGAAATCTTAGCATGGGATGTCGTTTACGATGCTCACTTAAGTGAACTTACCATAGTTGTGCATAAAATTATCTAAAAAATATGGCTTTTTAAAACTATCTACGGTATCTACCAGATCGTTTGTAGGTATAAGGTGCGCCAAAAAAACCCGCACAATTTCTGTCTCTGTCGAAGGCCAAGGCCACAGACTATCCAGCTTTTCTGTCGAAATTGACATTTCTGTAAATTCCAAGATGACGCATGATTTTACACATGATCCAGCTTTTCTATCGAAATTGACTTTTCTGTAAAATCCAAGATGACGCATGATTTTACACATGACCCATTTATCAGACGCCCCCGCCATATTTTTGTGTGCGCCAGTGTACTCAATTTTAAACATTGACTAAACAGCCACGTCTTTGCCGTTCAGAAGAAGGTATCAACTGAAAAAATTGTTCAAGAAATAATAAAGTTGCACCTTAACTAATTTAACTGGTTTAACTATTTTTGTTGTGTAACACAGGAAAAATAAAATTCGGATATTTCTTTAAAGTTTAATTCAGTGTAAATTTAACAATAACCCTAATGGCAAATTATATATTTTTAACTTCAATATAAAATCGTGGCGCGTATACATCTCCATTTGATGAGTATTTTTAATATTTAGTGCAATTTTCTAATAAAATCGTTTAACTTAAAAAAAAATTATTTATTTCATTTTTTACTTTTTAGTTTTAATCAAAAAGAAACAAAATGCAGAATGTATAATTAGGGCTTTCGCAACCTTTTGATTTCTAGCAATGCCTCATTATTACAAGGTTTCTTTCCAGTCAATTTGTAGAATCCAATTCATCAATCCTAAGTCGATCAAGTGTGGTACCCCCATTTTTGTTCATAAATTGACTATCTGTTTGGATTTCAAAGTTTTGAATTTACCCCCTTTACACTCCTCACCCACCCCTTACTTCGGACTTTTGTGCATAAAAATTTATTGCCGAAAGATTAAATCATAAATCTGAAAACCGCATGTTCGTATCTGTTTTAGTTCCAAAGTTCTAAAATTTCCCCCTTTTCGCCTTTACCACCCCCATTGTTATTTCTCCCTTTACACCTCTAGCTAACTCACACCCCTGTTTTTTTCATAAAATTATATTGTCCCCAAATCAAATGATAAATCTGAAAACCGCATGTTTGTATCTGTTTTTATTACAAAGTTCTGCATATACCCCCATTTTCACCCCTTACCCACCCCCTACTACCGATTTTTGTGCGTAAAATTGTATTGTCACCAGATGAAAATATAATTCTGGATTCCGCATGTTAAGAATAAGTTATAAAGCTAGACATGTAGGACTACGAAATTCAGGAAAATACAAACAAATGTGTTTTGCCATTCTTCCATTTATTTAAATGTGTTTAAAAAAATTTCAGGAAAGCGTTTTACATATCCTTAAATAAGACTTTTTATCAGCCTTAATAATTAATATTTAGTTGTTTTCGGCCAAGTTAATAGTTTGCAAATAATTACGAAAACACTCTGAGAAAGCATTTTTGATACATATTCACACATATATATACAGGGTGTTCGGCACATGAACCTTCAAAATTTTTTGGGATATTGTTGAAGTCATTTGCTACCTTTTCAACCTTGGAACTTGGGTCCTAAGATTCACGGCTAAAGAAATATGAATTTTTAATTTTTTTTTTCTCAAATTATCCAAAATCCCACCTTTAAACCCTCATTAATGTCTAGAAAAGCACCAGAATTATAAAAAAAAATGGTGCTTTTCCAGACATTAATAAAAAGCTTGCGAGGGTTTAAAGGTGGGATTTTGGGTAATTTAAGAAAAAAAATTAAAAAATTCATATTTGTTTAGCCGTGACTCTAAGGACCCAAGTTCCAAGGTTAAAAAGGTAGCAAATGACCCCAACAATATCCCAAAAAATTTTGACGGTTCGTGTGCCGAACACCCTGTATATATACAGGGTGTTCGGCACATGTATATATACAGGGTGTTCGGTACATGAACCGTCAAAATTTTTTGGGACATTGTTGGGGTAATTTGCTACCTATTCAACCTTGGAACTTGGGTCCTTAGAGTCACGGCTAAATAGATATGAATTTTTTTATTTTTTTTCTCAAATTACCCATTAATAAAAAACCTCGTATGTCCCTTTGGTACATCAATTTTAACAAATCTATAAATTAGTTGAAGAAGCATAAGATTACAGAATTTTAAAAAAAATGGTGCTTTTCCAGACATTAATAAAAAGCTTACGAGGGTTTAAAGGTGGGATTTTGGATAATTTGAGAAAAAAAAATTAAGTCTAATTAGCCCTGACTCTTAGGACCCAAGTTCCAAGGTTGAAAAGGTAGCAAATGATTTTGACGGTCCATGTGCCGAACACCCTGTACACATATATTTTTTAATACAATGGTTAGTTTTAAGATATTATATGTATATTTGTACTTAACTATTGTTTTTCTGTATTTAATGAGTGAGTAGTTATTGTGTATTGTGGCGTGTATGCTATAATAGCGAGATGGAAAATCCTAGCGCGATAGTTGTTAAAGTGAATTTGTTCTGGAGCGTATTAATAGGTAATGTTGCATGGTACTATACAAATTGTGCTTTTAGAAACACAGAAACAAAAAACTAAATAAATTACAGGTAAAAGTAGCCATGGATACAATTTAAGATTGGGGAAACTAGAGGAGGCTGCTACCCCCCCCCCTAGTTTGCTAACCCCTCACCAGTTTTTTAGCGATTTTTGATTCCTTTGTAACTGTATGATTTAGCTAAGGATTTCGTAAATCCAGAAGAGTATTAGAAAGTTTTAATCGATTTAATAAAAAAAGACACGAATAATATAAACATATTAGCTAATTTAACAGCGCAAATTTTTAAATTTTATAAATAAAAAACGTGAAACCGAGGGGTCGTCGGCACCAAAAAATTTATACATCTTCCAACAGTACTTTAATTTTCCCTCGAAAAAATTTTAGCCAAAAACTTTTAATTGCATGAAAAACCAAAAAAAGGAGGTTGTCACATACAAACAAAAAAGTCCTGTTCGGTTCGGTCACGGCCTGTTAAGTCCTGGGTAGCTATTCTGGGTCTTGAACGATGTGACCATCCATATCACATGCTTATCCTGCCTCGTACCGACTGAACGTTTCTTGGTTGGATCGTAGCAGAAGTTTGCGCATAGCATGTGAGGGCTCGGAGTTAATTTAAAGCTTGCCATTGGCCAAAGCATGTGATGGAAACTATCACATCATTTAAGACGCAGAATAGCTACCCGGTTCGCATCCCGTCGCGTACTGTTGTAAAATTTGTGCAGTACAGTTGTAAGCTGATGACCTCTCGCTTGGGAGTTTTTATTTACCCTCTATTTCTATCTATTCGAATAAAGTTTCTACGTGGCGAACAAAAATAAATGAAAAAAAAACCGTGCATAAAAAGTAAATTATAAAAGAAATCCTTACCACTCCATTATTGACTTTCCTAACCACACACGGTAAAATGGCAGTACCTCCCATTTGAGCTAACACAAGGGAAGAATTTGGTGTAAGAAAAACTGCTCCTGGGGCATCTTTCAGAGCATTATTTGATTTCGATTGGTGATCTCTTGATCTGGTTGAATAAGATTTTGTGTGGCGGGTCTGGCGAATTTCTAAAATAAAAATTAAATTTAAGATAATACTGATAGCACGTTACATATCGGCTTGTCGAAAATATTTAATGTAAAAAATGCCAAGTACGCGAAAATGCCATTCCGTAAAAAGAATTGAGATAAAAGTAAAGTCAAGTTCTTCAATGCAAATTTCAAAATGTAAGGTTCTTACTAGTTTGGAATGGTTTTTTTTAAAGTTTGCTATTACAGTCAAACATCTTTATGTTCAGTGAAACCACCAGAAACAACTACTCCGAGGGAAAATACGCCTACCGGCATTGAATTATACTGATGGTTTGAGGCTTTCGTTGGGAACTATCGCCTACATTCACCTGAGGATGGCCCAAAAGGTCGAAACCGGTCCGGTCGTGGATTGGCATGGAACATTTGTTCCTGACTATCAGGACGTGTTCCAGACGGGGATCACTCGTATCCTCGTGATCGACGTTGGAGAAAGTGAATATCAAACAGTTTTAACAAGTTCCCAACGAAAGCTTCAAACCATCAGTATAATTCAATGCCGGTAGGGGTATTTTCCCTCGGAGTAGTTGTTTCTGGTGGTTTCACACAACTTATGCTCTACACGGAGCTATCGCCTACATTCACCTGAGGATGGCCCAAAAGGTCGAAACCGGTCCGGTCGTGGATTGGCATGGAACATTTGTTCCTGACTATCAGGACGTGTTCCAGACGGGGATCACTCGTATCCTCGTGATCGACGTTGGAAAAAGTGAAAACCAAACAGTTTTAACAAGTTCCCAACGAAAGCCTCAAACCATCAGTATAATTCAATGCCGGTAGGGGTATTTTTCCTCGGAGTAGTTGTTTCTGGTGGTTTCACACAACTTATGCTCTACACGGAGCTATCGCCTACATTCACCTGAGGATGGCCCAAAAGGTCGAAACCGGTCCGGTCGTGGATTGGCATGGAACATTTGTTCCTGACTATCAGGACGTGTTCCAGACGGGGATCACTCGTATCCTCGTGATCGACGTTGGAGAAAGTGAAAACCAAACAGTTTTAACAAGTTCCCAACGAAAGCCTCAAACCATCAGTATAATTCAATGCCGGTAGGCGTATTTTCCCTCGGAGTAGTTGTTTCTGGTGGTTTCACACAACTTATGCTCTACACGGAGCTATCGCCTACATTCACCTGAGGATGGCCCAAAAGGTCGAAACCGGTCCGGTCGTGGATTGACATGGAATATTTGTTCCTGACTATCAGGACGTGTTCCAGACGGGGATCACTCATATCCTCGTGATCGACGTTGGAGAAAGTGAAAACCAAATAGTTTTAACAAGTTCCCAACGAAAGCCTCAAACCATCAGTATAATTCAATGCCGGTAGGGGTATTTTCTTTCGGAGTAGTTGTTTCTGGTGGTTTCACACAACTTATGCTCTACACGGAGCTATCGCCTACATTCACCTGAGGATGGCCCAAAAGGTCGAAACCGGTCCGGTCGTGGATTGGCATGGAACATTTGTTCCTGACTATCAGGACGTGTTCCAGACGGGGATCACTCGTATCCTCGTGATCGACGTTGGAAAAAGTGAAAAGCAAACAGTTTTAACAAGTTCCCAATGAAAGCCTCAAACCATCAGTATAATTCAATGCCGGTAGGGGTATTTTCCCTCGGAGTAGTTGTTTCTGGTGGTTTCACACAACTTATGCTCTACACGGACCTATCGCCTACATTCACCTGAGGATGGCCCAAAAGGTCGAAACCGGTCCGGTCGTGGAGTGGCATGGAACATTTGTTCCTGACTATCAGGACTTGTTCCAGATGGGGATCACTCGTATCCTCGTGATCGACGTTGGAGAAAGTGAAAACCAAACAGTTTTAATCTTTATGTCATTTGCAGCCGTAATAGCGAAGTTTAGAAAACCATTTCCAAACTAATAAGTTATCTCAATCTTTTTGCGGAATACCATTTGCGCGTATTTTTTTTTACATGAAATGTTTTTATGATTATCCCTTTTGAAAGGATTTGGATAATATTTAGGTTTTAAAGTAGTAAAGTATCCGGAATATTGTTTAAAACTTTTGCAATATCTTATCAAAAATGTTGAGGTTTTTTAATTTTTGCCTATAGTTTTATCGTAGTTCCTATCAGTCTTCCAAAACTCAGCTCTCTAACGTTTCTGGAAGTGGGCAATGTTAATTTTACATAACTTTACATTTATAGGGGAGTGAAATAAATAAAAATTTTGGAGTTTTAAAAAAAAATTCTATCATCGTATCACATTTCCTATCAGTCTGCCAAAGCTCCGCTTTCTAGCGTTTTCGGCAGTGGGCAATGTTACTTTTACATAACGTTACATGTATAGGGGAGGGGAGTAAACTTGAATTTTGGGGCTTTTTGATTTTTTCCAAAGGTTGGTCATAATTTCTATCAGTCTGCCAATGTTCAGCCTTGAGGCATGTCTGGAAGTATAGTAGAATTTGGATGATCTATACATGAGTGAGTGGCAATTTCGACGTTTTTGAAATTCGTAACTACTGTACTACTCTTTGGGAGTTCATGAAACTTCGAGGGGTTGTTCACTTTATGAAGATCTACGACTGCTGAAAGTTGGAGTTTCGTAGCTCATTTTGAAGTAGAGTTTTAGATAGGTCTAATATGGACTGAAATGTTTACTTGGCGGGGCACTGCGGTGCCCCCAGATAAGCATAGCATAGCGATATGCATAGCTATTACAGCGACGTACAATTTATAGAAGTTATTTGTGAGCCACAGCCATCTATACTTCTTCTTGGGGCTTATTTATGCTTGTTCATTTACTTGCTTAGTAAAAAACATACTGTATAGATCAAACAAGTTTCGTGGCTATTCGGGCAAAAAGGAGTTTTTGTTTCTCTCATATTTTACCGTGGGTAGCTTGAAAGCTTAACCTCACGGGGGTCCAGGATCTAATGGACACCTAATAAGTGTTGACAGTTAACTGTTTCGTCCTTATGAAACTCCTCAGAACACTGCTAGATCAATGTGACAAATCTTGCGAAGTTAGCTAGACGGTTTTGTCCCTAATGATAGGTAAATAGTGAGAAAACTATCGCAAGAAGCGCCATCTACCGACAAACGAGAGAGACAAAAATAAAAGCAGGCGAAAAACTGCTATACAGATCGATCAATGAAAAGATCGAATACAAATAAAAGAAAACAAACTATAGTCCGTGACCTACGACAGCTCTTCTGTCTTTCAAGCCGGATCAACGCATATTGCATTTTTACCCGTCATCAAGACACGTGAGCGTCAATCAACGGAATTTTTAAGCCAAATAATACTAACAAACGTTTGTTTTAAGCCAAATAATACTAACAAACGTTTGTTAGTATTATTTGGCTTAAAAATTCTATTGATTGACGCTCACGTGTCTTGATGACGGGTGAAAATGCAATATGCGTTGCTCCGGCCTGAAAGACAGAAGAGCTGTCGTAGGTCACGGACTATAGTGTGTTTTCTTTTATTTGTATTCGATCTTTTCATTGATCGATCTGTATAGCAGTTTTTCGCCTGCTTTTGTTTTTTGTTTCTCTCGTATCACGGTAGATGGTTCTTCTTGCGATAGTTTTCTCACTAATTACTTATGATTACAGACAAACCCTGTCTAACTAACTTCACAAGATTTGTCACATTCTCCTAGCAGAGTTCTGAGGAGTCCCATAAGGACGAAACAGTTAACTATCAACACTTATTAGGTGTCGTTTAGATCTTGGACCCCCGTGAGGTTAAGCTTTTAACCTACCCACGGTAAAATATGAGAAAAACAAAAACTCCTTTTCGCCCGATTAGCCACGAAACTTGTTTGATTTTTAAAATCACGGGTACGAAATTCCACGTTTATACTGTATAGATTTGCAAAAATACAAAACATAAAACATATTAAATCATACAATATTTCTTCAGGAAACAGTCGGCAGAACCGCCCTCGTGCATATCAAATTATGATAATTTGGTTTGCACTCCGGATACAACCTATAATAGTGTTGCACTATTGCGAATTATTGCATTATTGTGTCAAATAAAGCCATTTATTACCGCATATTACGGGCTTGGGAAAAATTATCGACGATCTTTAATGATTTAAGCCCGTTTCACATGGAACTGATGAACCATGACAGATGATCGGTCCGGTCCATATTTTGTATTACGTCGGTTAACGGATGATACTCAAAAATTAAAAGAAATACAAGATTGAAAAGATCAAATGGGAAGGAATCGAAAAAGACTTTCTAAATGAGCAAGTAAAAATAAAATACTAACCTGGGCTGGTTAGATCACAAGACTGTCCTGACCTGGTTGAGCAATATAGTTGGCTTAAATTTAAAAGTGATTATCTCTTATTTCGTTTTATTTAGTTTTAAAGTTTAATGCATATAAATGAGTAATACAATTTAATCTACATAGCGTTATTAGCTTAGAAGAGATAAATTCATAGAATCCTAAAGCTTATATCGCTTTTAAGCACAAAACGAGGCTAAATAGTGCGTAAACATCAAGCCCAACACCCCAATTTTTCCTGCCATTGAAGAAACCACTTTTAAAAGCACATCTTTATTATTCTTACCTAGACTTAACCTAACCTAGCCTGAATAAGTAAGAATACTAAAAGTAAACTACTAGCCTGATCCGTTTAGGTTCCTATACTAATCTACTAACTTAACTACGCCAGGTTACAATTTTGTTTATTTTTATTAAAAAGCAAAAAAATGTTTTTGAACTTAATATAACTTGATATTTTTTAAGTCACTTTTATTTTTACCTTCCAAGCTCCCGCAGCAATGGCTAGAAAAGGTATTGTTTTCGATAAAAGTAAATGATATAACTCCAAATATAGTATTCGACACTTTAAAGAGCTCAAAAAGTTTGGTCAAAATGCATTAATGCTATGCAGTTTTTAGAATATAGGAGAAAATATTATTCTCAATAGTTTGTTTAATAACCCAATACTTCGCAGGAACTTTCTTTTCTGAGATAATCAAAAAAAAAACTGTTTTTAAGGCTGATTTAACAATGTGTTTATTTATAGTGTGCAAATGGACTTAACAGGTATCAGATCCGGCATACATTAATTTTTATTTGACTTTTCGAATTTTGATCTATCGTCTGTTCGAATATTTATCCTTTCGATTTTTTGTATTTTCAATGTGTTTTTTTCGCTCTTTTGTCATTTAATTTTTGTCATTTTTTTAATATTTTTAATTTTATACTTCAAAAATCATAAGAAAGATTGGCACTGGTTCGTGCCTGGTCGGTCGAGACGTCTTTCGCATGAAAAAGTCAACAAACCAACCGAACTGTAGCAATAGGGATCTCCAGTCCAATAGTTCCCTCTCTTAGGTTACACTTTTGTGTTTTTAGTTAGGAATAGTAGCATAGGGAATAAGTAAAAAATGTAAAGAAACGCAGCTCAAAAACATTTTGACTTACCCTTGGATGAAAGGAACTTGGTACATGGACAACTGCACAGTCGAATCCAAATAATTCCAATCAAAGTAGTAGCAGTAGCACATCAAAGCAATCCATAAATGTTTATACACGACCGCGGTCTTAAAAGCACGCATGTGATTTCACTTGACGATCAATATATATCACTGGTATGGAGAGTACCCCAAATATTCGCATGAGATCCGTATAGCAAGACGGACTTTGGAGCACTGCTATATGTAGCAATACAGCAGTAAAGGTATGTATAAAATTAGGAAAAAAAACTTAAATTAAAAAAGGATGGAAAATGGATATACTCAAGGTAGAAGAAAAGCAAAAATAATAAAGTAAAGTCAATGCATTCTTGAGCATATAATTCACCGCGCAAATTCAAATTTTTACCCTTTTTGTAGGCAAGGCATATCTTAGTAACTAAATTAGGTTAAACCAAGAAATAAAAGTAACTTTAAGTATAAAGTTTTAGCATAACTCTAGCAAAAAAAGAAAATAAAAAGCATTCTAATTTAGATAAATGTCTCTAAATTTTATATCTTAAAACTAAATGCCGGGACGAAGCATTCCGGCCCCCCTGAAAATACCCAGGGTATGGTGTTTTCTGAACTAAGCATTAGGGAGAGGGCACAATTTCACCAAAGGCCTCTTGAATAAACCTTTGGAGGTTTTAACTGTAGCAACTCTTACTACATTATCAGTACCAGGGTGCAATCCTACTACTCGTCCCAATACCCAATTTAAGGGAGTGGTTTGATCATCTTTGATCAAAACCATCATATCAATCGCAATGGGATCAATTTTGTCTTGATTCACTTTAGCGTGCTGTTGCAATGTATGTAAGTAATCTCTGTGCCATCTACGCCAAAAATCGCGATGCAGTTTTTGCAGCAACTGCCACCGAGAAAGCCTATTTAAAGTCACTTGGTCAAAATCGAGGTCTGGAACAGTCGTAAGTGGTTCCAGGCTAAGGAAATGACCGGGCGTCAGTGCAGTCAAATCATTTGGATCTGTGCTGACTGGACACAAAGGCCTAGAGTTGAGGATAGCTTCTACTTGCGTGACCACAGTATAAAGCTCCTCAAAAGTAAGCACCTGTTCTCCAATTACTCGTAGTAAATGAGACTTTGCACTTTTGATGTTACTTTCCCACAAACCGCCCATGTGGGGTGCGGATGGAGGGTTGAAGTGCCAACGAATTGATTCGCGATTAGCAACTTCAGCAAACATCTCGTTAAGCATTTTAGCAGAAAGCGTAAAATTTGACGCGTTATCCGAGTAGACTACTTCCACGCCATAAAACGTCGGAATGCTGCCATAAAAGCGTCTGCCGATAAGTCTGACACAATTTCTAAGTGTACCGCCTTCGTACAACCGCAGATAAATAGAACGACATAAGCCTTAAGTCGTTTTGCACCGCGCATGCGGCTCATTGTAATAGCAAAACTTCCCGTAAGATCAACGCCAACGTGTTGAAAAGCTTTTGCTTGTGAAACGCGAAATTTTGGCAAATTTCCAACAGGGGGTTGATAATTACTGGGGCGCGTGCGCCAGCATGTAGAACAACGCGAAATTATTTTTCTTATATGCCTTTTAGCTGCAAAAATCCAATAATTTTGAAAAAGTAAAAATAAAGTCGTGTTTATGCCGGTATGCATATGTTTCTCGTGAGTATGCGCAATCAATAACTTTGTAAATTGAGAATCACCGGGTAAAAGTATAGGAAATTTTTTGTCATAATCTAATTCCGAATTGCATAATCTTCCGCCAATGCGTAAAATATTATTTTGATCCAAAAACGGATTTAATTTTCTAAAAACCTTTGGCAACGGTTTATTATCGACAAGTAAAGAAATCTCGTTTTGAAAATATTTATTTTGCACGTGTTTTATAGCACAAATATTGCATTTTGTAACTCATATTGTATTAACCACGTAGAATTAATAATAATTTTCCCATTATTAAATTTACGCGCGCGAAGATTGTGAATAAAACGTAGTATAAAAGCAACAAGTCTAATTAAACGCAAAAAATTTGAAAATTTGTTAAGCAGACAATCCAAAAAATTTGGTTCAATTGTTGCAGCAAACACCAATTTTCGCTCCTCTTCCAGTGCTTCATTGGGTGTTATATAATTATTTTTAGTAAAATCCCATGTCTCTTGTGGCTTACAAAGGAACTCGGGTCCTTGCTACCAAAGGGAACAATTAATTAAATCTGCAGGCAATAGACCACGTGACCCGGGGTCCGCGGCATTTAATTCAGAAGGAACATGGTTCCAATCGCAAGGCTGAATTTTTTCTTGTATGTATGTGACTCGGTTGGATACAAAAGTGCGCCACGCATGTGGTGATCCTTTGATCCAAGAGAGCGCTACCATACTATCCGTAAAAGCAATAGTATTTTGAAAAGCAATTTTATTAGCAAAAGTATTTTGAATAAATTGAATGAGTTTAGCTAGCAAAACTGCCACACAGAGCTCCAAACGGGGAATACTGATTCTTTTTATGGGAGCGACTTTCGATTTTGCGCACACAAAATACGTTTTAATATCTCCGTTTTGATAAACAATACGAAAATAAACCGCCGCATACATACCGCGCTCGGATGCATCGCTAAATCCAACAATTTGACAAAATTGAAAATTAGAGAGATCAATCATTCTTGGGATATAAAAATCAGAAAATAATTTGAGTTCTTCTTCGAATTTTTTCCACTTGGAAATTATTTCCGGGGGTGCTAACTGATCCCAATCTAACTTTATAAACCACAGTACTGGATTAAATTTTTTGCAAAAAACGTAACCGGTGTAAGAAAACCTAAATGGTCAAAGCATTTCGCAAGGGTACTAAGCAAATTACGCTTAGTGCAAATTTTTGTATTATAATTAAAAGAATAAAAAAAGTTATCACTTTGAGGGTTCCACCTCAAGCCTAAAATTTTTAGAGAGTTTGCATCCTCTCGATCCAAAGAGAAGTCTTTGGTTTGTATGTGGGTTGCAGGCAAGTCTACAAGCAATTTGGGTTCGTTTGATGCCCATTTTTTCAGTTCAAATCCGCCTCGCCCTAATAACTCAATTAATTGATTTTTCATAAGCATGATTTTATTAAAATCTGCGCAACTTACTGCGCAGTCGTCTATATAGACGCTGTCCTTTAAAATCGCAGAAGCCAACGGTAAGTCTTGATAATCATCGGCTAATTTAAGCAAGGTTCGAATTGCTAAATATGGAGAACAGTTTACCCCGAAAGTCAAAGTTTTTAATTCGTAATCTTGCACCGTTTCTTCAGAATTAAAACGCCATAAAATTCGTTGGTATTTATGTTGATTTTCCTCCACATTTATCATTCTGTACATTTTAGAAATATCGCTAACAAAACAATATTTATGTAGCCGAAAATTAAGCAAAATTTTAACTAAATCTCCTTGTAGTTTAGGACCCGTGTGAAGGGCTTGATTTAGGCTAGGCTTATTTAAAGAATGACTCGATGCGTCAAAGACAAGACGAACAGCCGTGCTACTCGAGCTTTCTTTTATAACCGCATGGTGAGCAATATAAAAATATTCATGAATTTCTGAGTTATTAGGGGGTGAAACTGCACGCATGTGACCCATATCCAAGTATTCTTGCATTACTTGTGAGTAAGAAGTAAATAATTTTTTATCATTTAGCAAACGTTTTTCAAGCGAGTACAACCGACGCAAAGCAAGGGTTCGGGTATCGCCGAAATCAACGGGATTGATTTTAAAAGGTAACGAAACGGTGTATCTACCGTCCACATCGCGTATAGTAGTTTTTTCAAAATATTTTTCGTAAAAAATATCTGAAGGTGATTTTTTCTCCACCGTAGGAACCTCTTCCAACTCCCAGAATTTTTTCAAAGTATTATTTAAATCAGGAGTGGAAATAGTTGCCATAAAAGTAGAAATATTTTTTGATGCAAAAGCAGCATTTTGCAGAGGCATTTTTCCGAGCAAAGTCCATCCGAAGACTGTATTAATACAAGAGGGGGTGTCTGGACCAAAATAAAGTCTACCTTCTTCTAAAAGTGATCCATAAAGGTCCGCGCCAATAACAAGCTGAATGCCAGCTTGATTATACCAACTGGGATCAGCTAATTTTAGGCCAGTTAAGTAGTGCAACGAATTTTGGTTAAAAGATACACTTGGCATTTTATCGCAAACTTGGTCTATTAATACAGGTTCTAGACTAAAAATTTTCGATTTATTATCGATAGCAGCAATTTTACAATGCACCGCATGGCGCGCAGTAGTAGACATATCTCCTAAACCGTTTACATTAAGCGAAATGTTGGATTTAGGAAGTCCGAGTGCATTCGCACATTTTTTCGTTATAAAGGAGCACATGGCGCCATTATCCAAGATGGCGCGTACTTCGTGCCAATTTCCGTATGCATCACGGATGTGCAGCAAAGCAGTGCAAAGCAACGTGTCATAGTCGCCAAGCACGGTACCCGCATGAATAGATTTATTTTCAGTAATCTGATTTTCTACGGGGTTAGTTTGTGATCCACTAGACGTCACAGAAGAAGAAGCAATCACCGAAGCCGGGGAGTTATTTTTTAGGCATAAAAGACTGTGATGATTTAAAAAACAAAATCTACATCTTTTTTGTGAAGTGCACGAGTTTACTTGATGAAAACTAGCCATGCAGTTGGTGCATCCCTTATTATTTTTAATAAAATCAATGCGTTCTTGAATTGGTTTCGTTAAAAAAGATTCACAGCTAAAAATCAGATGTATATTTTTTGCTTTGCAGTAGAAACACGTGTTTTGTTTGGAATTTGGAGTTTTTTGTGACTGTCTGTTCGCAAGTAAAACTGTTTTATTTCGTGGATTACGGGGGGATCTCGAGAAGTTCCCTGGTCGTGAGTTTTGAACATTATCTTGTTTCATAGACAAAGATAAAGATTCAAGAGACGTGCAATATTGCTCTAAGAATTTGTAAATATCTTCGTATTTTGGCATTAAATTAGAAGCGTGATTTTGTTCAAATAACTTACGCGTTCCGGGATCTAATCGATCCAAAAGCATGTTCGCAGTAATAAAGCACCAACTATGGGTCGCATATCCCATATTTTTTAAGCAATCAAGGTTTTCCTTGAACGTATCTAGCATTTTGCGCAATTCTAAAACGTCATCATTGGATAGCCGAGGTGAGTTTTCGATAGATTTCCAGTAAGAAACCGCACGCAAGCGCTTATTGTCATATCTGGAAATCAGCGTATCGTAGCAAAGTAAATAATTATTTCCTTCAAGAGGTATATTTTTAATTAAATTTAAAGCAGGGCCTCTTAAAATCGTACGTAAATATTTAAACTTCTCAATGTCCGAGCTCTTACGCGTATGTACAACCGCATTGTAAATCTCAATAAAGCTTGGAAACTCCTCAACATCGCCCGAAAAAGGAGGGACATTTAACTTGGGAAGAGAAAATTCTGGTTTCGGAAAAATAATTGTTTGATTATTTACTTCATTGTGGCTTCGATTTATTTCTTCAGCCTCCACCTCAAATAAATCATAGTGCAAAGCCTCAACCTCTACGCATCTATCCAAAAAATCTTTTTGTATTTTATTCTGAGCTTCCAGAGCTTCAGAATCGTCTGAAATCAAGATCAGTAAAGCATTATGATGCTTTTCAAAGCTCTTACAACAAGAAGAAAGTTTTTTAAAGTTAACTTTAAACCTTGTGTGAGCAGCTGGATTTGTTTTCACCTGATTGGCATAGTGTTCAAGCACACTCAACTGATTGACTGCAGTCTGACGCAAGGCCTTAGCCGAGCTTACTCTTTTTTCGGTATCGTTTACCATTTTAAAAGGTTAAAGTGTAAAGTAAAGCAATAGTTAATAAGGGAAGCAAATTTAAAAAATATATCGTACTACTTTTCAAATTCCCTCGTAAACCAAGATTCAAAGCAATAGTAAAAGGCCAGCGGCTTTTAACAAATATTGAGTAAAGAACAGCAAGTTTTTAGCAAAAAGTATAAATGCTAAAAAATATGCACAAAAAATTTAGCAACTGATAAGAGTTTCTGAATTTGTGTAGGTACGCAAGGAAACGCAAGCCTTACATACATCGACAGCCCAATAATTTTTAATTAAAAAAAAAAAAAAAATTCAAAATTTGTATGCAATTTGTATATTGCACAAATAAAAAATGCAATGCAAGTTGGTACGTGCAACGTACAATAGACACACCGTAGATAAAATGTAAAACCTAAGATATGCCTTGTCTCAAAAAGACGCAAAGTCCTAACTTCAAACACAATTATGCAACTCTGAGAGCACCTATTACGCAGAACGGGAAATCCGGCTCCAAGGACCAAAAAATGGTCGGTCGAGACGTCTTTCGCATGAAAAAGTCAACAAACCAACCGAACTGTAGCAATAGGGATCTCCAGTCCAATAGTTCCCACTCTTAGGTTACACTTTTGTGTTTTTAGTTAGGAATAGTAGCATAGGGAATAAGTAAAAAATGTAAAGAAACGCAGCTCAAAAACACTTTGACTTACCCTTGGATGAAAGGAACTTGGTACATGGACAACTGCACAGTCGAATCCAAATAATTCCAATCAAAGTAGTAGCACTAGCACATCAAAGCAATCCATAAATGTTTATACACGACCGCGGTCTTAAAAGCACGCATGTGATTTCACTTGGCGATCAATATATATCACTGGTATGGAGAGTACCCCAAATATTCGCATGAGATCCGTATAGCAAGACGGACTTTGGAGCACTGCTATATGTAGCAATACAGCAGTAAAGATATGTATAAAATTAGGAAAAAAAACTTAAATTAAAAAAGGATGGAAAATGGATATACTCAAGGTAGAAGAAAAGCAAAAATAATAAAGTAAAGTCAATGCATTCTTGAGCATATAATTCACCGCGCAAATTCAAATTTTTACCCTTTTTGTAGGCAAGGCATATCTTAGTAACTAAATTAGGTTAAACCAAGAAATAAAAGTAACTTTAAGTATAAAGTTTTAGCAAAACTCTAGCAAAAAAAAGAAAATAAAAAGCATTCTAATTTAGATAAATGTCTCTAAATTTTATATCTTAAAACTAAACGCCGGGACGAAGCAGTGCCGCAGGCATGGTAAAGGGGTGCCAACATACAAACAAGAGGTGTTTTCAGTGACGCTGAAGCCAAACCAAAAGCGGTAAGCATAATCCGTTCGAGATCGGCTAAAGCCAAACCGCTTTTGGAGGAGCTCGAGGCCGCCACCAGAATTGGCGATAAGCATTTAAATTTTTAAAAGGGTCTTTTCACCTCTAAAACTAAAGTTTCATTGTTTTGTTTTTACTTTTTTTGTGTTTTAATAAGGGGTAAGATCACCAGCGCAGAACGCATCTCTGGATTACCATACCCTACTAAACAGCTCTATGTTTGAAAGGAATAAAATTCTGTACTGGACGCTTGCCTTTGATCGCCCGTAGGGTGAGGTGAGCGAAACTTTTACTTGGGTGATCTTTTTCCATCCTAAAATTGGTCTTATGTCGGCCCTGCTTATTGTTCGCGCTAGTTTTTAAATATCTAAATTTTCGCGGTTATTAGTCATATATTTTCAAGAAGGTGTGTAGCCGCAGAATCATCGCCATGAAGCTGCGAGCATAACGCTCCCCACTCCCCGGCTTTCTATTAAAACTGCAATCGAATGCATCAACTTAAAAACCAAAAACTCAAAAAATAAAAATTTAAATCCACCGAAACAAACAATTCAATTGTCTTTGTACGACGTCGTTTATTTTATATTAAAATATTGCGTACTAAATTTCGGATTAACGCAGTTTACAGTCCACGCGTCCCTCTCTATCAAGGTTTCGCCAGAGTAAAACCTAGCCCATATACACCTTTTATGGGGATTTGCATTTTCTCATTGTGGTGTGGACTACATGGGTCCAATCCAAATTACCATATCCAGACGTACAGGTATCCAAAGTCAAAAGGGATATGTCTGTATATTCGTTTGTATGTCCACCAAGGCCATACACTAAGAAGCTGTGTCAGACTTGTCCTTAGAGGCATTTTTAGGTTGCATTTAAAGATTTGTAGCTGGTCACGAGCGCTGTAACAACATCTGCAGAGACCATGGCAGCAATTTTAAGGGTGCATAGTACTTGTTATTGTCGTACCTTCAGCTGAGTACCTGCCAATTCGATGGCAGTTCATTCTCCCCGCAGCTCCCCACTTCGGTGGATTGTGGGAATCCGTGAAGACCCAATTAAATCACGTAATTGGGCACCAATTTCTACCTTCCTAGTCCGCGTAGCAATGGCTAGAAAATATTTATTTTTTTCGACGAAAATTTTTTTTTAGACTGCGCCGAAAATGTGTTAATTGGGTGTATTTTGACCTATCTTAGCAATATCGTCATGATGTCTGTATGTGTGTGTGTATATTATTTCTATCCGTGACACGACATAGCTCCTAAACCATAAAACCGATTTTCATAAAAGTTTCAGGTAAACTAGTAGTCGACACTCTAACGAGCTGATTAGATTTTGGTCAAACTCAATTAATGCTAATGAGAGTTTTTTGACAATTTAAAAATTTAAAAAACTTATTAACGGAGTAGAATACATTTTACAAAATAGTTCGTGTTATATCGAAGAACTTCGAAAAACCTTTTTTTGTTTCTTATAAAAAAAAAACAGTTTTCAAGGCTGATATATTATGGTTTCACTTGAAGTGTGCTAATAGGCTATCCAAAAAGGTATCAGATCCGTCATGGATCCATTTATTTCCTTTTGAGGAGTTCTCCATAGTGCTAGCACAATGTGAGTATACACTCAACTCGCATCCTTTATGAGATTTTAACCCCTGGTCATTTCCTCACGCTTGAGGCTTTGACAGCTTCTTTAGGCCAGGATCTGTCAAATATTCCTACTAATTGCCTGAAAAGATGAAAGTTAATCCAACAGATTTACCAAAGTTTTTGAAAACGATAGTCAAAGTACTTGTCAGCACTCCAACAGCGTAAAAAATGGAATATTCCAAATTTGTCTGCAATAGTCGGTTTGCTGGTAGTTATGAAGAAGAACCTCCTCTTAAGTGGCTCTTGGCCCGAGTGGAGAAAATTTACCCCAGTTCGGATAATATTCCCTGGATCGTGCAAGTTAGGACTTTAAAAGGTTAACTAGACGTTCCCTAGTAAAAATTTACCCTTTACGTTTTTCGGTGATAATTAGCGAGAAAGAAACCCAAGGAACTACATGGATTCAAGTATTTTTACTTAGTTTATTTTATTTTGGGGAAAAAATGACTTTTGGAAACGTTGGAAATTAGCGACGCTGAAAGTGGTCTGATCCTCACGTTGATATCAAATTTATTACCTTAGTGATTAATGAGATTGATTAACTTACCTTGATTAAAGATGGAACCAAACCCCACATTGCCCTGGTTATTGGGTAGAATGGTCGCCGTTCATCCCCATCCTGATAAACACATCACGGTAGGAACTGTAAAAACACAAGAGGGCCTTTTAACGCACCCTGTTGTGAAATTATATCCGCTACCGATGGATAGGCAATAGACCTTTTTAACCAAATTTTTTTTTGTCGTGTTTTTTTTTCTTTTTTCATTACGGAAAATTCCTTAATAGTGGAATTTTTTTGCAATTTACTCTTTTTTTTATTTTAAGTTTTAAGTTAAAATAAAACCTTGTCCGCGCTAGTTTTTAAATATCCAGAAACCTCCACACCTCCCGGCATTAGACTAAAACCGGATCGAATGCACCATGTTAAAAATTAAAAAAGCAAAACCTCAAAAAATATAAACTTAAATCAACCAAAATAAATAATTCAATTTAATTTTGAAACAGCGTTAGTGCATTAGTACATTAGAAATAGCTAGAGTGGAGTGGAGAGTGGAGAACAAGCCAAAAACATAGAACAGCTCAGTAAGTACCTTCATTGTCTTTGTATGGCAGTAATAAGCTATGCTTCGGTGCCAAATGTTTATTTATCATAAAAATAAAATAATTTTTTTTTGTATTTCGATTGATAAATAAACTGATTTATCATTTATTATTAATAATATTATTATGGTGTCGTTTATTTTATATTAAAATATTACATATTAAATTTTGTAGCAACAGCTTATAAAAATGTTTTATCAAACATTTTTGGATTTTGGTAAAAGAAATAAACAACCGCTTGCTATATTTAAAAAAAAATACATAATACTCAATTGGCTATGCCGTAATTTTATGAAACCATTCAGAAAGAATTTTATAACTCAATTGCAAAGAAGCATTGAGTGCGGAAACGTGAAAAAGCAAGGTAGTAAAAGAAAATAAGCCGCCCTTAAACTTTACTTTGTGAGACTCAAGTGGAGTTTTAGCACTCATCAAATTAAGTCATGATCCACGCCCCGCTATTTTTAAGACAAGATTTTGATAATGACAGATCGAGATCACTCACGAGTCAAGTTTACCGCTAACTCTTAAAAAGTGTAATTAACAAGTCTGAATTGCAACACTCTCGATTAATATGTATTATTTTTTGAGGAAACAGGGATAGGGGGCGTGATAGTCCCCTAATATACAGGGTGTCCCAAAAGTCCAAGTCCGAACCAAACCAAATATCTTATGAACTATTGAAGATAACTAATCCATATTTGGCAGTGATTTATAACATCAAAAGATCTATTTGATGAAGAGGTAAGTGTGCTGAAACTGCAGTAGGGGGCGACATAGGGGCGGTCAACTTTAAATTTAAAAAGTGAAACCCTTATCACGTTATACCTCGTTTTAAAACTTTTTAAAAAACTAATATTTTGACATAACCGTCAGTTGTCTACGTCAAATTTGTCAAAAGCTATAGACGGTCAAACCAATGTTTTAAAATTTTTGTAAAAATTCAAAAGTTTGTTGTTTTAAACAATAACCCCATTGAGTGATATCTTGTTTAACAGGTCTTTAAAAAGTCAACATTTTAGCCTAACTGCCCCTTACCTATATCAAATGTTTCAACATCTATCGACAGTGAAACTTATTTTTTACCATTTTTGACTAAGACTAAGTTGACGTAATTGTCACTTGTTCACGTAAAACATGTTTTCTACATCTTTTAACAAACTTTAGATTAAAGTGTTTAAAATGCCACAATCAAATGAAGATACAATTAAAATACCTTTTTTTATGGACGAACAAAATGTTATAAAGAAGCTAAAAGCTTTTTCAACTTTTTTGCTTTACCGACAGACCGGTGTCCCAACAAAAATAATTTCAACTTGCCAGCTTAAAACACTTCAAACTGAAGTTTGTTAAAAAATTTTGAAAATATATTTGACGTAAACAAGTTGCAGTTAGGCAACATGTTAGTGTTTAAAAGACCTTTCGAACAAGCATGATTAGACAAATGGTAAAAAAATAAGTTTGGCAGTCGATAGCTTTTGACGCGTTTGAGGTAGGCAAGATGCAGTTACATCAAAATGCTGGTTTTTCAAAGACCTTTCAAACAAGATACCACTTAATAGGGTTTTATCTAAAACAACAAGCTTGTTAGTTTTGACAAAAACGGAAAGAAATTAGGCCTGGCAGCTCATAGCTTTTGACAGATCTGACGTAGATAATTGACAGTTATGTCAAAATGTTAGTTTTTCAAAGACCTTTAAATCGAGATATCACTCGAAAAATTTAAGTTGACTGCCCCTATACCGCCCCCTAATATAAGGGCGGCACACCCCTTGATGTTATTGACCATTGCCAATTATGGATCAGTTATCGTTAATGGTTCAGAATATATTTGAGTGGACTGGGACTTTTGGGACACCCTGTATACTTACGAGTGTCTTCATAATCCCAAGGACACAATTTTTTGATTTTTGAGTTTTTACTTTATAACGTTAGGTATGCATCAGCCCAGTGACGTATTTTTAAAAAAATTTTAGGGGGGCGAGACAGTTTTGTGGGTGGGGAGCAAGACTTCATGAGGCCGTATTTTATGCAATTCTATGTTTGTATTCATAAAATATGTGAAAAATATCTAAAAAAAAAGATATTTTGGGCCCTCCTATAAACGCCACTGCGTCAGCCCCCCCCCATTAATTAAAAATGCTGCGCACGCAGCCGTTTATGTTTTGGCGAACAGATTGCAAAAATCATTTAAATTTAAAAATACTTTTAAAAAGTTGTACTTTTAAGGCAAAAAACAGCATTTAGGAAATACTTTAAGCAAAAGGCAATGAGTCATATTAAAGTCATAAGGACACCGATTCGGTTCTAAAATTGTGAGTCAAAAAAATTAGTTTCGCTACCGTTTATTAACACAACTCTGCTACTAAAATGCCAACTTTTTTTTAAATATTTTTTTGTGTTTAAGCTACAACTTCTTAATATTTTTTTAAATAAGATAAATTGTGTGTGTAAAAAAAAGGGTTGGAAAAAGTTAGAATACACTAGCGAAACGTCGCAAGGAAAATTTTTCTTTTTTTCTTCATCAAAACTTACAACTCACAAAACCAAATCTAACTTATTTTTTGGTTTAGTAGCATCACTTATTTAAAATTTGTCACAAATTCTACTTAGTTTTTAAAACAAATTTTGCCTGGGGTGCCAAAAATCTCCTTTAGATACTAGATTTTACACCTCAGACCTTTCAAAAACCGCTATCAAAATATATTTTAATGTTGGCTGCCACTTTGGCCCCTACCTCCCTGAAATTCTGGATCTGCCACCGACGAAAAGATTACCCTTCCTACCCTAAGCCCTAGTTTTATAGTCGTAAAATATTATAGAATACATCGTGCGAAATGAATGCTCATATCCCTAAACGACCAGTAGCACGCAAAGAAAAAATCGCGTGATGTCCAAAAGCAATGCATTTTAAACAGTTTATACACGAATTCAGCAGACGGAATTCTCTTGCATTGTACCAATAGCAAGATCCTTGAGCTTTTCTTAAAACGTGATGGATCAGCTATTTGCTAATGCTCTTCTGTTCTCTCGAAATTGAGTGTAACATGGATATTTGTTGAGACTCCGTTTTACTTATAATGTTATTAATATTGGCAGTCCGCAAATTATCAGCTGTAAAACGATGTAATTACTAAAATGTTTTTGAGCTATTTTTGTTAAGGACCTCTGTTATATGATTTGATTGGATAATTTTTTTTATTTATTTAGCAGTAAAAATACAATATTATTACAAAATAAATAATAACAGTTTACCTTATATATGCTCATGACAGCATATTTGTTTCTTTGTTATTTAGTTAAAAACTTTTGGACCAGTTAAATCATCCCTAAATAACTAATAATGTAGCTATTTCACTTATAATTACACGCAGTAGAAACTATAAGATAACTATAACGATAAAATTTAGATATAGAATAGATAGATAAAGATAGAAAAAGAAATAAATGGATAAGAAATAAAACAAAAGTAAGGGATGTCGGACGAGAAGTAACAAAATTAAAATGGAAATTTTCCGGTCATAATTTCAAACAGAAAGACGATCGATGGAACAAATGTATTGTAAACTTGGAAAAATTAAAGAAGTAGGAGAAGACCCCAAATGAGATGAGCGGACGATTTCAAGAATCACGGGAACTAGATGGATAAATATGGCGACAAATAGAAAAGAGTGAAAGATATTGCGAGAGGCCTCAATGAATTAAGTAAAAAAAAATTCAAAAGATAACAACCCTGTTAACGTTTTCTATCTTCTTTATTTATTTATTAGCTAGTGCAAAAACGAATACCTTATCTTCCGAAGCACGTATTTAGGCTACCTTTCAGAAGATATTGCGAGATGCCTATGTCCAAAGATGAATTAAGTTAAAAAAAAATCCAAAAATTTTTTTCAAAAGATAACAACCCTGCTAACGTTTATTAAAAGAGCGACAAAATCTAAAAAACAATAGTTAAAAGAGTGACAAATTAAACATCAACATACAAAAAAGCGACATTTAAAACGTTGTTTCCTGAAATTAGCACTTCAGTCCACCACCTTAAGGGTAAAAGTCAGATCGTAGCTAATCTGGGGGGTATTGGCTTAAAACCTTACCTTGGGTGAATTCAATGTCCTAGGTTAGACTTTATTTTTACTGTCATGAATAATGTAAGTAGGTATCAAATTTTCATCCGTAATAACAAAATATGTCATTTGTATACACTCTGTTCAACCTTAGTTTAAATTACCACTCATTATTTTGACTTGTAGTCCCCCTTTTTTTGTGTGTAATAAAGAGAAAAATAAAATTTGGCAATTTTTTATTTTTCTTAAGTTGCTTTATAAAAAACGGCGGAGACGGAAGAAAAATTCAGGTTTATGTTTTGCTATGGGTAATTTGTTTGTATTATTATTGCCTGCTTTTCATTTTTTATAAGATTTGTTTTGCTCTGGAATTAATGTTTCGCAGGAAGGGGGCAAGGTTTACATTAAAATAAGAGACATCATAAAATTTTTTAGGGTAAAATCAGCCTATGAGTAATATTGAAATATAAAGGGGAATGGATAGAAGTGCAGAAAATGGCAGAGTGTTAATTTGGTGATCCGTGGTAAAACGCTGTCCTAGCAAAAAAATTTTTAAGAAATTTAGCGTGCTATCACTTGAAAAATAGACCAGACTGTGGACTAACTTTTAATTTAACATAGTGGTTAAAACGTATTTGAATTTGTCGCGCTATCCAAATCTTATTTAACACCTACCCCTTATCCTTGTAAAAACACCATTGGTTTTTTTTACAATAATTAATCATTACATAAGACGTTATCATAACGTCACACGATGACAACCATACTGCCTGGAGAATAGAAAAAACACACAAAAATATATTTTACAATGTACCTTATTTTAAAAAGTTTCTTGATAAGGACAATACTGATAGGCTTTAGAGTTTTAAGGTAATGTAAAAATAATACCATATGAATAAAAGTTTTAGGGCAAATTTGGATAAATGTGGACAAACGAAAGTCAGACGTAAAATATGTTTAAAAAAAAGAAAAAGCCAACAACTGCTTTACTTGTAGCCAATAAGTGCGCTCGAGATGTATTAAAACGGTTAAGGGGTTAACTAAAAATTATCTGAGGAAATATATGATGAAAGAATAAAAACACGGCAATAGTCTGTGCTATCTACATATTATATTTTTATTCAAGGGTACATTTGCAAGGCCTTGGAAGGCCAATCCCAAGTAACATTTTTGGTTAAAATTAGGTAAAGTTTACTTAAAATAAGAGAGTACTTTTTCCCCATAACAAATTAAAAGGTTAAAAAAGGGAAATTTCCCAACATTTTCCCAAAGTGGGGACAA
This sequence comes from Aspidapion aeneum, assembly GCA_963576565.1. Lineage (NCBI taxonomy): Eukaryota > Metazoa > Arthropoda > Insecta > Coleoptera > Brentidae > Aspidapion > Aspidapion aeneum. The sequence goes on from OY755038.1 coordinate 58,927,417, forward strand.
AAACAAAGGTAATTTGGAAGAAGAAAATAGGTAATTAGCACAGTTTGTGTTCCATGTCTAACTAACCTAGATGAGACTTTGACCAAGGTTCAAACAATAAGTCTCTGTTTAGACAAGTTTTCAACTTCAGTTTAGCCTATATGGTTCAAAAAATGTAAAAATGCCTTCTGGTGTCCCTGTATTGTAGCACCCCCTACATCTGTCAGAATAGAAAGAAATGAAAACATTTTTTTAATAAAAATAAACAAAGAGGAACACAATAATAATGGTTGATTGGTGTTTAACCAGTTGTAAAAAAAATGGTGATGTTTTTTATCAACTATTGTAATTATATGGGGGTTTCAAATATTATTTTTATACATATTGAGATGAAAAAAAACTTGCGGCGGAAATATTTTCGTAGAATCCATTACTTTTACGCCCAAAAAACTCACGCGCCCTTCAAAACATGTCATTTTAACAAAAAAAAATTGTGTTTTTATGTTTTTAAAAATACAAAAACTGTAGTTTTTTAAATGTATGACCAAATTTTGATGTTTGGTCATAAAAGCAATTCAGTTACATCGTTTTCCTGAAGATTATTGGGATTGTTTAAGTAAAATTAACAAAAACACAATAAACATTTTTCACAAAGAAAAAAAAACATGGCGTATATCTCGCGTCTCCCGAAGATTGTCTTAGAGGTTGATTTTACCTTTATTTTCGTCCTCAAACGCGGAATGTCTGCTGGCGTTGCCAACATTTTTTATAATTTTGAGAATAAAGGCGATTTTTCCTTATTTTAACCAGACGAAGTGATACTCCGCAGTTTTCTTACGCATAGTCGCCCAAAGTCCCCCGAAAATATGTTATCTTTGTCTGTCTTAGCTGTACTGAGAGAGAGAAAGAGTGAGATCGGGTGAGTCTTGGAGAGTTGAAAATTTCTTTCGATTCGAGTTCATTTGGTTTGGTAAATGCGCGTGCGGACAACTAGGTCAGTCATTAGAGCGAAAAAAATACCTCCAGCTTGCAAAGGGTGGCGTTTTCGCGATTTTGACATATTGTTGTTCAAATTAGAGCCGTAAAATAAATTGAGTAGTCAACCTTGGGGGGGGGCTCCCCCCGCTATCTTGTATTTAGTGTGCACGTAACGGTTGTTTTTTAATTACTTGGTCCCTGTACATTTTAGAAAAAAAGATTTAGACAAAAGTTTCCTACAGAAACGCTGTTGTACGTTTTTTTGTAAAACGAATCGTGTTCGTTTTATGACGCTAAACATTTGCCGTCATTTTGGATTTTGACGAATTTTACTATTTGTGGTCTTTACATTCGAAACTGCTTAATGCTTATTTTTGAGAAAATCTGTTAAAACAAAATAAAGTCTAACTAATAACCAATAAAATGAGATATCACTGAGTTCCCTGGGTAGTACCATAGGCGCACCCAGTGGGGGCGGCCGGGGCCCGAGCCCCCCAAGCCTTAGATTTTTTTACATATTTTCGACATATTTCAGAAAAAAAACACAAAAAATAGCTTAATATTCGACATCATGAGGCTTCGGTCCCCCCAAGAGGCCTCGGGCCCCCCCAAGACATATTCCTGGGTGCGCCACTGGCTAGTACCCTTGCTAAAATACGATCCCTGAAGTGTTAGCAGTACACCTGTTGCCTATGTATTTCCATAAAATATGCAAAATAAACCGAAATTATTCAGTTTTATGTCATTTTCTCAAAAGGTACGCAATTTACAGAAAGTGTGTAATCAACTTAATAATAGTAAATTAAATTATCTGTTAAATGATATAGCACCGAAGTGGGCCAAGTCCACGGTTAGCACTTAATTGGCATCCATAAATTGGGGTTAATTTTTAAGATCACGAAAAAAAAATGTTTTTTAGGATTTATTCAGTTTTCAAAAAACTAAGCATTTCAAGGAAAAATGTTAAAACACATTGTTTAGAGAAAATAAAATGCTCTTTCGAAAAGCGTATCATAAAGTTCTGTTAAAGCTATTATTGACACTCCAGGGGCTCCCGCATATTGAGGTTATTTTTTTTTAATTATTTTTTTTCAAATGTTTTATGTTTTTTATTTAATTTTCTTAAAAACTAAGCTTCCTATAAATCTTGTTTAACTCTATATCGTTAAAAATAAAATAATCTTTATAACGATATGTATCTAGGTTTTTGTTAACGGGGAACGCTCAAAGAATATATGCATGTTTAGTGATTTTTTTTTAATGATAAAAAAAGTCTACGTGTATTTTACCATTTTTTTTTTAAACCAAGCCTTGCCGGGAAAAAATTTTACTCTACATTGTAGACAATTAAATTTCCTTTCGAACAATGTGTATAGTTGTAACATTCCGGTAACCGTTATAACACCAGGGGCGTCCAAATATTAAATTGAAAAAAAAAGTTACCACCAAATATACAGTATGTCCCCCTCAGTTGGAGTCATATGAAAAACTTTTTTTTATTCATTTTAGGAAAAAAAGTTATTCTTCATAAAAAGTTCAAATCAATATCAAATTTTTTTAGTACTATACGAGTTTGTTAAAAAATATGAGTTTTGCTTAAGAGTAAAGTACCTCTAAATTTGACAATATCGAAAAATGTTACTAAAAAAAGTTGATCAGAATTAAAAATTACGTTTAAATATGCAAGTAGATCAATTTAAATTAACACTTCAGATTATTTTGTTTTTACTAATATTTCCATTTTGAATGAACATGTATCTTTTGTGATTATGAAACACATGATAGCCTTTTAGTTTTTTGATGATTTCTAATAAGTTCGCATTTAAAACGCGTAATAAGTGCATATTCATTTATTTTGCAAATAATAAAATACATTCAAATACTAAGTTATGAAACTAATCATATTCATATCATATTAATATTAGAAACAAACAAATTAAATTTACACTAATACTAATGCTTTGACATATCCACCCTCTCATTCAATAGACTTAATCGTTCTATTACGCGTTTTAATTGCATAATTAAAACATCGGAAAACTTAAAGGGTAAAACTAAAAATATTAGTAAAAAATAAAATAATCTGAAGTTTTAATTTAAATGTACATCCATATTTAAACGTAATTTTTAATTCTGATCAACTTTTTTTAGTAACATTTTTCAATATTGTCAAATTTAAAGGTACAAAACTCAGATTTTTTGACAAACCTCGTATATTACTGAAAAAATTTGATATTTGATGACTGTATTCTAGGTTTTAGATAATGCGGAACTTGTTATGAAGAATAACTTTTTTTCTTAAAATTAATAATAAAAAAGTTTTCCATATGATTCCAACTTACGGGGACATACTGTATATATAATATGTTCCTTGAATGTCCCCCGTTAACAAAAACACGCTAAATACATATCGTTTTAAAGATAATTTTATTTTCAATAATATACAGTCAAAAGAGATTTTTTGGAAAGCTTAGAAGAAAATTAAATAAAATAAATAAAATTTTTAAAAATAACCTCAATATGCGGAAGCCCCTGGAGTGTCAATAATAGCTTTAATACAACTTTAAAATGTTTCGATACAATGCTTAGTTTTTTTGAAAACTGAATAAAACCTAAAAAAATACGATTTTTTTTTCGTGATCCTAAAAATTACCCCGATTTATGGATGCCAATCAAGAGCTAACCATGGACTTTGCCTAATTTGGTGATACATCGTTTGGAAGATAATTTAATTTTCTACAATAAAGTTGATTAGACACTTTCTGTAAAAATGCTTACCTTTTGCGAAAATGACATAAAACTGAATAATTTCGGTTTATTTTTGATATTCTATGGAAATACATAGGAAATGGGTGTACTGCTAACACTTCAGGGTTCGTATCTCAGCAAGGGTACTACCCAGAGAACTCAGTGATGTCTTATTTTATACGCTATTGGTTAGTCTTTATTTTATGTTATTAAAGATTTTTTTCAAAATAAGCAGTTTTGAAGTTAAACGCCTAAAAAAATACTCGTCAAAATCCAAAATGGCGGCAAAATGCTTAGCGTCATAACTCAAAAACCATTTGTCTGACAAAAAAAATTTACAAAATCATTTTTGTAAAAAATTTTATTGTCTTTTCTTTTTTTTCTAAACCATAATTTTCAAAAAAAGCTTTTTGTGCACATTGACCCAAAGATGGCGGGGGAAGCGGACCACGCCCCAAGGTCGAAAAGTCAAATTTGTTTTTAGGATTCCAATGTCAACAACCTATATGTCAAAATTGCGACCACACCACCTTTTGCCAGCTAAAATTCTATAATGACTGGACTAAACTGAAACAGCTGATCGTTGAGAGTCCGCCAGTTTAGCCAGCTGTGGGAAACCGGATTGAACCGAAGCAACACGACCTGTATATAAGAGGGACCGAAGTCGTTTATCTATTGGCGTATTCCATTGAGAAAATGAGTACAGCGCTGGTGCACAACTGGTTCGGTGTTTGTATTCCATTGACATGAACTTTTTCAGTTTTCGTATTCCATTGAGGAATTTATGAATTCAGTTTTGCACTGAGTGCGGCTTTTTTGACACCGGCTCTGAGGGCTCGTGCCGCACCGAAAACTTTTTCCCGCCATTAATTTTAAACGATTATTATTCTCGTGGGACGTAAAAATATGTGCAGATAAAGTAATGAGCTATTTTTTATTATTTTCTTCGCTGCTAATTAGTAGCAGCGATGAAGATGAAGAGGAACAGTTTTGTGCAATGCCAACAATAAGAACGGAAACCCCAAAAATCAAAAACTTTAATGAAAATGTGGTTTACAGATTTAACAACAAACAGATAAGTGGATTTGTATGGATTTGGTTGACTGAGGCCCTATAATTATAAGTAAAAGTAAATATATTTTTTAGTTCAAGAAACACTTTCGGCTCAAGTTGATCACTGCAGAATTCGTCATAAACAATTTGAAAGAGTCTTAATTCTGTCAAAAGAACACGGGAACGAAACCCCATTAGCGCTGAGGCACATGTGTTGTCATTTTTATGGCATGTTAAAACACCCTTACCTAGCTGTTAGGTTAGGTTATGTTCTTGTTGAATGGAAATTTGTTCAAAAATATTTTCTTCAAAAATCTTTTTGAACAATTTTCCTTATGAAAAAAAATTAATTTGAAAGAAAAAAACAAAAAAATTTTAAGAAATGTTTTTAAATAATTTTCCTTTTCAAGAAAATGTTATTGAAGTATTATTACTGCTTTCGAACAAATGGTTTTTGAACAACATGTTTTCGAACAAATTTCGCCAGGCAGGAAAGTTAGGTTTAGTTGAAAGAAACTTGTGAAATATTATATATATATATATATATATATATATATATATATATATATATATATATATATATATATATAATGTGTTTCGAATCCTTCTTTCCTTGTTCAAATTTTGAGAGCATAAAGTACACTACTTCTGTTTAGGTTTTTTTGAAAAACAAGCGCGATATACAGATAACTAATCTATCTGTTGGTATACGAGCACAAGCCTGCATTCAACAAGGAGGTGGGCATTTTTTAAATATTTTCACATTTTATAACAAAACAAAAAATGTGAGGTTATTGGGTTGCATACCACACGAGCACCACGAGTGCGATTTTTCATTCTCCGCGTGTTCCATTGAAACTGCACTCGGTGCAAATTTTTGACAGCACCGATCCAGTGTCAGTGCACAACCAGTGCTGCACTCATTTTTTTTTTTTTTCCCAATGGAATACGCCAAATGGCTGCGGGACATTAGAATTTTAGGGTATTAACAGTGAAATTATTTTGGGATTTTTAAACAAATTACCAGGAGTTATTTATAGTTAAAAGTATCATTTTAAAAAAAGTTTCGGTTTACAGTGTGATGTGAAAAACGCATACTTTTTATTTAATAGTAAACTTATTAAGTACAGAAACTTTTGCTAGTGCATTAAACTGTGTAGAAAATGTACAGTCCCTGGCGGCAGTATGAATGTATTACCTAATTTTAACTCACAGTTTTTACATGGGACAACAGATGAAAACCATGATGCAACAAGTGTCTTGTTATACCATGGATGAAAACAGGGATACAAATATGAATCCCGGCATGTACTAGAGGCAAGGGCAGAGAATAAACTTAGACACAGGTAAGCAGGGTGGATTTATAAAAAATTATTTTAAAAGTGTTGATTTACAAAGGGGAGTAAACTTTTTAATACAAGGGGGTGATCAGCTAAAAAACAAGAAAACATGAAATACCATTCAGAGTAAACATCCTTTATTTTTCAATTTGGAGGAAAGTGGCAAAAAAACATTTTAAATCCAAACAGTAGATTAAAGATAAGAATCTTTAGAACTAATGCTTTAAAATGGTTTTTTTATTTGCCACTTTGCTAAAAAACTAGGGGCAGTTTCGAGGGCAGTTATATTATTTTGTTGTTTTTTAACACCCCTGCATACCTAATATAGACAAAACAAGCAGAACTTTTTATAAAAAGTGACATTTTGCAAACAAAAATTTTTTGTTAATTTGTTCTGCTCTTTGAGCTTCTTTTCTATTTTCCTTTGCAGTCCCTCTCCTGTCAATGGGTATATACTATATAATTTTTTTCATTTCAGGTAAAACATTCCCAGAAGTTGAGAGTGAAGCCATTGGAATACAACCCAATTTTTATATCTTAACGAAATATTGTGAACTATGTATTTTGTATATGTGCGACACTATAAAAGTGCAGTTTTATTTTCTGATATAATATAATTATTAAAAACAGATCTTAGGTACGTGTAAAATAGAATAATTTTCTTTAGATTAAATTAAAACTGTACCTGCATATCTTACTTGTAATAAAAGATTACAAATTATATCTCCATATAGTCGCCTTTAATAATTAGTTCAATAATTACTTATTAGGGTCACTTCACCCAGTGTGCACCCAGGAATAGGTCTTGGGGGGACCCGAGACCTACTGAAGCCTCATGATGTCGAATTTTAAGCTATTTTTTGTGTTTTTTCATGAAATATGTGGAAAATATGTAAAAAAATCTAAGGCTTAGGGGGGCCTCGGGGCATCCTGGGTGCGGCCTTGCTTCACCCCACAATTTACCTTACAATAATTTAACTTATGAGAAGGCAACTCAGACCAATGTAAATAACTTTTTGTGCAAAAATGTTGCTTTTTTAATGGTATAAAGTATTGTTCGTACATAAAGTCTAAGTAAAAAACTAAAAATAGAGAATTTTATTATAAGTTAGTCCCAGTTGGCTTAGGAAATTTAAATTATGTAAGGAAAATGTTAAAGCTGAACCAGCCATTATAGGGTTTAAAAAAAATTAAATTAAAGCTTTTGTATAAAAAAATAAGTACTGTTTCGATAAAATTCAATAATAATATAATTAAAAAAGAAACACAATAAAGTGTAGAAATTACATTATATTATATATATTATATCACATTTTGTCTCGCTAAAAAAATAATACTTATTTAGCAAAACAAATCTAGTTAATGCCGAGAGGTGACCACCTGAACCAACTGTGTTGGTCCTGTAATGTGTTTTAGGGTACTCTATAGTGTCCTGTGCTATATATTCCTGAGAAAAAAATTATACACTGACTAAGAGCAGCTGAGCACTTCTCAGTTAAATGTAATTTTTCACTTATCAACTTCAAAATCCTTATCTAAGCTTTCAGTCCTTAACATGATGGATGAGGCTTTTTAATTTATAAACTATTTCTCAAAACTTAGGCTATAGGGGGGCAGGGCCTCGAGCCCCCTCATGGTTGCTCTCATGAAAATACATCTACAAAATATTGACATACATGTCCAAATTTTGGGTTGTTATCCCCTCTGCTTTCTCTAAACATAAACCCTTGTACTGTCATGCTTAATGGGAAACCAATAACTACATAGAGATTCCTATGTAGATATGATATTTTCATTAAGAATGGCAGTGTTAACTATATGTACACAGACTTACCTCATCAAGTTCAAGCTGCTTCCTCTTTTTTGATGCTCTCTATCAATTTGTGTGGCAGTCACAGCTAGAGGATTATAGTTAGGGAATCCAATCATGATCTTTATTTAGAAAATCAGCAGTTCTTCCTGAAAACAAATTTAAACAATATAAACAAAGGGCTATTTTTTAGAATTTATTACCTGTTTTGAAGTGTGTGGAGCATGCTTTACTTGAGATTCACTAAATCCTCCTCTTCTAAGGGCTTTATTCCACATCTCCTGCCTCAGTTTTGATAAGGCATTTTGACTGTCACCTGCACTTTTCAATGCAGCAGGAATCCGAAAATCTTCACACTTCACATTGTCTCTATTTTAGAATTTAGTAAAAAAAAACACTACAGTTAACCTCACATTGGTTTGTTTGTATTGTGACGTCATCTGAAAATGATCTTCTTTCTTGTTTTCAACTTCCTATACATAATTTTTATCAGGACAAAATAAAGTGCAACTTTTAACCAAGCCAATGCCGAACTTTCCATATGGTTAAATAAAATGGCAGATTTTCCTATATAGTTCAACGATGCGTTTTAGGTTGTACTTATTTAATAAAAATAATAATTTTCAACCTGTAACTTAACCAAAATGGGCCATGCCTTGAAGGAATTCATTTAGGTCAAAAATAAGTAACTCTAACTCACAGAGCCAACCAAAAAAGTTCTTAACTTTCAGGAAGTCTTTAAGGTCAAAATAGAGACTATTTTACAAGCTATCTTGTCTTAAAAATGCCTAGGGAAATCGAGAACCTCCAAGTAGAATACTAGGTCAGGTTTAGCACAAACTGTGTCGTTACTTTGCCTTTATAGCTGAAACGAGTTTAAAGACTTATAAAGAAGGAAAAAATTAAAAAGTTTTTCCTAAAAGAATTCTTAAAAATTTCTTGTCTATAAATAACGATTTCTTGGGTTATTTGTTCCAGTTTATGGCATATCTTATAAACCTTTAACTGCAAAGTAATTTTTTAAGGAAAAAAGTAGAAGTTTTGACAAGTAATTGGAAATTTTGACCCTTCCGCTTGCCAATATACCCTAAAATGTTACTTGGGATAGTAACTATGATAAAATAATAGAAAAAAATTAAAATACCTAAAATTCTAATTTACTTCCCTCCCCTATAAATGTAAAGGTGTGTAAAAGTAACATTACCCACTTCCAGAAACGCTCAAAAGCTGTGCTTTGGAAGGCCGATCGCAACTATGATAAAACTATAAAAGAAAATTAAAAAAATCTTAAAGTAAAGTAAATAAAGTTATGTAAATTAGCATGGTCCACTTCCAGAAACGCTAGAGAGCTGATCTTTGGAAGACTGATAGGAACTATGATAAAACTATAGGAAAAAAATTAACAACACAACATTTGAATTTACTTTCCTCCCCTATAAATATAAACTTATGAAAAATTAACATTGCCTACTTCCAGGAACATTAGAGAGCTGAGCTTTAGAAGGCTGATAGGAACTATGATAAAACCATAGGAAAATACAAAAAAACCTCAACATTTTAAATAAGGCATTGCAAAGTTTTGAACAATATCCCGCACATTTTACTACTTGCAAACTTAAATATTATCAAAATCCTTTAAAATAGCAGTGAAATCATAACAAAAACATTTCATGTAAAAAAAGCCAAGTACGCAAAAGTGGTATTCCGTAAAAAGAATTGAAATAAAAGTAAAGCGGAGTTCTCCAATAAAAATTTCAAAATGAATGGTTCTTACTACATTACCAAACTAGTAAGAACCATTCATTTTGAAATTTGTATTGGAGAACTTGGCTTTACTTGTATTTCAATTCTTTTTACGGAATACCACTTTCGCGTACTTGTCTTTTATTACATGAAATGTTTTTGTTATGAAAACACTATAAACATAGCTAACAACATAATATCCCGTTTTTGTGTACGGGATTTTTATGAGCTCAAGATGTGCGACCAATTTAACATGACATAGTTTTGGACAAAAATATATGGCTGTTTAAGTCAATTTTATATTTTATCACCAAACTAAACGTCGATTTAAATTACCGTTATTTTAAATGACTAAAAGCCATGGCCATTGGTCTTTTTTTGTTTTTCAATTTAAGTACTTTATACGCATGCCCAAAATCAAATAAAATAATTATCAAATCAAAAATACTGGGCGTTTTTGCAACTCATTTTAAGCATGTGGATAATAATGTCAAATATAAGTATGCTCCCTAAACCCGGTATCAGCCGGTAAAAAAGATGGTGCATTCGCCCTATTGCTGTTGGTCTCATACTGAGACGCCTTGTAGCAAAGATAGTTTGTTCGAGGATATCTAAAACTTTAAGTTCAATTTTTCAAACTTTTCAACTGGGCTTTGTCACAAAATGTGGTGCAGAAGCTACATCACATAGTGCTAGACGTTTCGTTAACTTTGAATATACTTTTGATAAAATTTTTCTACAAATCGATTTTTATAATGCTTTTAACATGATTCACAGAGATTTTATTTCAAAGAAGGTACAAGAATATATACCAGAATTTTTTAATTTTATTCACCAATGCTACAGCGACCTATCAACACCTTCTTCTCAGAGAGGTGTTCAGCAAGGCGATCCTCTAGGACCACCACTCTTTTGTTTGGTTATTCAATGTTTAATTACTTCACTGAGCTCAGAGTTCAATGTCTGGTATTTGGATGATGGAAGTATAGGAGGCAAATTTGATGATGTATTTACTGATTTTAAAAAAAATTTCGTCACATCTACGGATTTAGGTTTAAAAATTAACACCAGCAAATGTGAAATTTGCTTTATTCAAAATTCAAACTTGGACCAACAAATTCTTTCTAAATTTCAGGAAATTGCTCCTGACATAAAAGTTTCGGATCTATCTCAATTAGAACTTTTGGGCTCACAGAGCGCATTCTTAACAATAAAATCGAAAAGATTGATTATTTATTCAAAAATCTTTTTCTTTTAAATTCCCATTTGACATTTTTCCTTTTAAAGAATTCTTTAGCTTTACCCCGTTTATCATATCTGTTAAGATGTACACCATGTTGGTTAGCCAAAAATTCATTATTAAAAATCAACAACCTATTTGGACATGCTCTAGAAAAAATTCCTAACTGTTCAATAAATGACAATGCTTGATCACTAGCAAGTTTAGCAACTAGATTTGGTGGCCTTGGCATACGAGATGTTGAATTTTCTAGGATCAGTAAATGACACCAATGTTTTAATCAAAGATATTCTTCCAGACTATATGAAACTAGGGATTCAGAATATACCTTCGCTTTAAACAAATGGATGAACCTCTGCAATTTATCTACTATGCTCTCTCCATCTCCGAATAATCAGAAAGATTTTGACAACTTAATGTGTAAATATATGATATCAAACAGAATTCCGAACACAAAAGATATAAAATCAAAAGCCCGCCTCCTGGCCCTCCAAGAGAAAGAAAGCAATGCATGGCTCAATGCTTTACCTTCTCCACCACTGGGAACTTTACTAGATAATACAACATTCCGTATTTCCGTTGCTCTTCGCTTGGGTCAACCGGCGTGCGAACAACATACCTGCATTTGTGGATAAATTGTTGATATTTTGGGTTATCATGGCCTGAGCTGTCCAAATAGTACAGGTAGATTTTCTCGTAACCGTTTTTTAAATGATGTAATACATCGACCATTGACTGCAGCTGACACTCCCAATATATTGAAACCTGCAGGAATCTGTAGAAGTGACGGAAAGCGGGCTGATGGTGTGTCGTTTTTTCTCGTGGAGAGAAGGCAAACAATTAATTGGGATGCCACCTGTCGCGACACCTTAGCAAATTCTTATATTTTAAAAACAAGTATTAGGGCTGGAGAAGCTGCTCTTACTTGTGAGCAACAAAAAAAAACAAAATATAAAGAACTTTTAGACAAATATATTTTTATCCCGTTTAGTGTTGTGGGGAGAAGATGCAAGGCGACTGGTTAGTGATATTTCTGAAAAACTTAAAAACTCTTGTATTAAATCACTAACCAAGAGCTTTATTACCCAGTTGATTAGCTTAGCTATTCAAAGGGGTAATACTGCATCGATTTTTGGAACCGTCCTGGAACAAAGAGGTTTGGAGGATGTTTTTTATGTTACTCAAAATTAATTATGTAATTTTAAATCTAGTTTATTAAATACAATTAAGTTATTTTATTTAGTTATTAATATTGTTGCTATTTTTTAATGATTAATGTTATTACCTTACCTAAATACAAATAATATTAAAAAAAATAATTTTTCCAAAAAATAGTTTTTAAAAAAGCATTATTAGCTTTTTTTTATAAATTAGTTTTTGAAAAAAACTACTTTAAAAAAAATTCTTTTCAAAAATAAATTTTGTAAAAAATTTTTTTTGTTTTTTTTTATAAATTAGTTATTTAAAAAACCACTTTAAAGTAAAATAAAAATGGGCGGCGACCAATTGTCCCCTGCCCTTCCTAATCAGTGCACAACGTTGTTTTTCTGAAAGCGAAAGCAGTTAAACCAACAACACGTAGCGGAGTTTAGATAAGCTTTAAGTGCGGGAAAACTACATTGCACACGTATTAGGAATAATATTTGTTTTTCGAATGTGATAAAAACATAAAAAAAACAAATATAAAAAATAGACCAAAACACACACATACACACAGTACATCGAACTACTTGAAACTATTATAGGGTAATTTTGCTCTAAAATAATTTTTTTCGGTAGGGCTACCTTACATATGCAAATTTCTGCGCATCGTAGCTTCTTTGCAGTCACTCGTAGAAAAAGCCATAGAACAGTAAAACTCAAGAAATGCTCTGTGTTATTTTGTTGGCGATACGCAAATCACATGAGACTCCAAAGAAAGAAAGAGACCTCGCTAAAGCTTTAGTGGCCACTACATCCTAAGAATAAGTGCCCTTATTGGCACGTAGATTACGTAGATCTGCTGATTTATAATTCGTCAAAAATGTTTAAAATTTAATTTTTAATGACATTAATATTTTTTGGAACAATTTTATCAAGAAGATATTAACCAATAACAAAAAAAAAGATATTCTGAAAAATATTAAAAAATCAAATTTTAAATGATAAAACATTCAAATTTTTTATTCCTTTCAATACTTATTATTTACTAACTAAAACTTCTTTAGATGTATACATAATAGAAATATAAAAGGTACATTCCGCTCCGCGAAACACTTTACTTATAAAGACTAGCATACAAAAAGACCCCCTTCCCTCCAAGGAACCTGCAGATCGATGTACACCTTTTACTTATCAAAATGTCGCTTGAAAATCACAGCTATAAATAGAAGCTAAACAAAAACCACAACGCCAAACTTTCAAAACTATGACTGCTTCACTGACCACTGAAGAGGCATGGGGTAAGCGACAGGCCACGTAAGTAAGGCATTGCGTGTCGCGGGATCACGTATCCAAGTGTCAACCCCTGGAAAAAGCAATAATAAAACAAAACATAAAAAATTAGGCAAAGTTCTAAATGACAATTTTGGTATTTATTTGAGTTAAGCCACACGGTCGCAACACATCAAAACGAGGATAATGGCAATTTCGACCGTGCAATAATGCTCGAAACGGACGACATAATCTACCCTTATATTGAGGGACATTTTATCTGCCCGGTCGAATAAAAACGATATTGAGCATCAGGTTTATAGAGCAAAGCCTCAATTTTTACGGCGAAGTAACATTATTACAGCAAGGCTTATTCCGCCTCTCAGCTTTGATAAAGAACCGCGCCTTTATTTATTTCAAGCTTTTATCAAAATACTATAGGCACCTAATTTATTAGGTTTTTATTGCATTACTAAAACTAATTATTATTTAATAGAATAAAAAAGCAGCACTAAATTTTTGAATACTTTTTTTATTATTAAACGTACCTAATAAATTACAATAAGTTATTAGGTGAAAAATCTAAAAAGCAAAGGTAAAAACGTTACGGATTGAAGATCGGCAACCAAAGCTGTCTTTTAAAGTGAAATGGAACTATAAAAAGTTAGTGGCATTTTGTACATAGTGTCAAAATGACAGTGTTACATTTAATCGCAACTACAGAATTCTTATTTTAAATTAGATCAACTGTAGCTGCGTTCGGTATTTATGTCGGATTAATCTTTTTGATCGAAATCGTTCGTTAATTCCATCTAGATCTAGGGGAGGTAGATCTGAATCGTTCGGTAATTCTGCTCAGACTAGTCGGACGTAACTCTGGTTGCTCCGTACATTCTGATCGACGAAACAGATTAATCTGAGATTGTGACGTATGTTGTGTATTTGTTTTGTTTACAAAAATAATTTTTTTATGTAAAATGATTGAAATCGAATTCTTTGATGTTGAAGACAACAAATTATATAAATTTCCGACATCACAGGATAATTTTGTCAAAATTATAGCTGGGCGTGAGTTGCAATATGTACATAATATTTTTGGTTATATTTAAGGTTATAACCAATTATAAAAATTTGATCGATTTGATCTGGATCGTTCGTTAATTCCAATTTGCTCAGACTAATCTGTAATTACGTGACCAAAAATTCGTCACGTCTGAGATGCAAATACCGAACGTACCTTGAGGTTCGGGTAAGATGTAGTTACAACAATTCATTTTGGACGGCAGAACTTATAGTTGGAAAACCAAAGAATACTAAAATTGCTGAGATGCGTTAGGGTCAGCTGTATCCTACGGATACCGCAGCTATCCGTTTCACGTAGGTTAGTCCCGTAACGATTCTTTCAAACAAAGAAAAACATGCAAAACTAAGTAAATTTAAACCATCTAGCAATTTTTAAACTTACCTTCGTTACAAAGAAAGGGAGGCTAAGCTTATAATTAACATGAGTGTACGCGGCACGAAGCGTAGGAAGGGGCATATTTAAAAAGTTAAAAATAAAATAGGTATTTAATGTATTAAAGAAAACACAACGAAAATAAAAAAGCGACCATACAAATACATCTGTTTTTTAAATCTTAACATATAACAGGAAAAACAAACCGTCTGGAATCTTTAGCAAATATGCTCAAAACCTCTTTTTATAATTGTTAATTTTTTCTGAAACTAATTTCCGGTGTACACTCAGCATGTACAAACCGCTTAATCTGTACTCTGAAGAGATTGTTCTACGGTACTACATGGCAATGCTGCCAAAATATGTAAAGCAGATTTTGTTATAGAAAAAAAGTTCCGCTTGCTTTGCAACTTCTACTACTTCCAAAATTTTTAACTCCTTTCAATTAATGTTTTTGTCTCTCCATAATTTGTACCATTATTTAGCCTCATCGTCAAGCCCGTTAAATGATAAAATTCTGAAAAATTGTTTATTGCGCATCTTAAATGTACTAAATGACAAGTCCAGGATAACAAACGGATGTAATGTCAGTAGTTCAAAAACTGGTAGGTTTTTATCTGAAAAGCAATGTTATAAAGAGAATATCAGAGGCTGCAAATAACGAATTAATAAAGATTTTTTACATTGCTCTCCTGGGTTATTTGCGGGAACGTTCATACGATTTTGTTGTCGTCCAACTATCATCTATTCCAAGGTTTTTAGGTTGTGTGCTGGCTTCAGCTAAGATAGTGTTCATGTTTTATTAGATCTAATAATCCTTAAATGTGATACATCCAAAAATTTAGATTGCAGATATTGGCAACAGGTTCCAAAAGCGCAGACTACTTTGCTATCAGGCACATGGAAATAATAAACACCGGCCTTGTTGAACCACTGTAACGCTGAAATACCACCTTTCTAGTTGCAGAATTACCGCTTTCTGATCACTTTTTAAGGGCTTCAAGGATGCAAAAAAAAGTTGTCTTTAAATACAGCAATACTTTTGTATTTTTGAGACCATCGTGTCTCATAAAGGAGATGAATATTTGAACCATACTTTCTTTTTAAAATTAATTCACGGAAAAAACAAATTCTATCCTTCACAGTATGCAGTGAAACCTTTCCTGGCGGACACCTCTGTTAAGCGGACACTCCCTTTAGGCGGTCAAATTTCTTGGAACCAAGCTTTTCCCTATTTCTTTACATGTAAAATTCACGCACAACTTTAGCAACGCGTCAATCAGACGGCTTCAGTATTTGTTAACATTTTAAATTCATAAAATTTGACATGTTTATTTCAAAATTTCGATCAATTTTTTGAAAAAAAATGGTACTTATAGGTAAAATATTGTACCCAACAAATGCGGAAAGTATCATTACCACCCTTGACGGCTTGACCGAACTCCGCTCCGCGGCGTTTTGCCAACTGCCATAGCGTGCGGTAAGTATTAATTTCCACACTTCTTAGGAAAATAACTATTACCTACTCGCATGCGGTAAAGTTACTTTACCGCACGCGCACCACTTAGAAACCTTAGCAACTCGTCAATAAGACAGCTTCAATATTTGTTTACATTACAAAAAAAAGGTACTCATAGGTAAAATATTGTACCTAACACATTAGGAAAGTGTCTTAACCACCCTAGACGGCTTGACCGAACTGCCATCACGTGCAGTAAAGTATCACTTTCCACCCTTGTTAGGTTCAACAGTTTTTGCTAGCAAATATTATTGTCTCAAATATTCGTTAGCATTGCATTGTCTCAAACTCCGTTACCTCATTTTTGCGTTTTATTTTTGAAAACTCTGTCAGGTAAAGCATTAAAATTTAAAATCCAGTACCTTCGCTTAATGAAATGTAGGACAAAGTAAAATTTCTTGTCCAAAACTGCGCCACCCCTGTTTCTTCCAACAAATTTAAAAAAACTAAAATTCCAGAAAAATTAAACTGTTTAGCTTGTGTTATTTTTCTTTTTAAATATTGACTTTATAAAGAAATTTATTAAAAATATATCTAGACGTGCAGTTCTCTTACCGTTTCAAAAGTTAAAATATACCTTGTTGAATGCTGAGCCATAATAAATAAATTTCGTAACAATCTTCCTTTTACAGTTGTGATTTTAGCATATATAGGCGTTGTTAATAAATTATTATAAAAATCGTTGCATTTATTTTTTAATTTTTAAAGGTTTATTTCGTGGAAGGTAAAAAAACAACCACTTATCTTATGGAAACGTTTCGTGTACTCAATTACACTTTATCAAGCCTCAGATGGCGGTTAGCACTCCTGTTGACCAATGGTCGGGATGAACAGTCAATTGAATCAGTCTGTTGATTAAATAGGATTTCTTACTTCTAATTTTGCAAATTATTTTACGTTACGTTCCATTTCTCCCTTTCTTATAAGTTTTGGTGTTGTTTTTGAATAAATGTGTATAATTCAGGTAAACGATACTACAACAATTTATTTTTTAATAATTCCGTGTTGTAGGATCCTTAATATTTGAAAAACAAAATAAAAACTGACCAAATATGGGTCAATGGTAAGAATTGAAACAAGAACCTTACTGAACAGGTTTTATGAAAACTTGCCAGTAACAGACCTCAGTGTAATATTCTTTTTCCAATGCATTTTCTCTTTTATTCCGATGCCAAATGTCCTGATTGTAAACCTGTCGATGACAATTTAAAATGTCTTGTCTCATTTCATTTTTCGAATATTGCCGCTTACGAAGATTTTTCATGAAACCTTCGATGTGATTTCCCTTTTCCAAGAATTTTTTATTACACAAAAATTTATCCGACGATGCTTTAGTTTGCCAAAAACTCCAATTATACTACCTACAATAACGGTATTCCTTTCATTTGACCACGCCAAAACGCTGGTAACAAAACTCGTGTGTTTTATTAGCTTTAAAATCATGATATTACGACTATTTCGTAAAACTTTATGTTTATATTTTCAGACCCCTTAAAAACTACCCTTAGGCTCCATTTATTTTGTTTAACCCACTTTATCCCATTAAAGATTAGTGAGAGACTATTTTTCGCAGTTTCGTTGGATATTCAAATATAATAAAAGTGTACACATTTGCGTATATTTTAAAGCTTTTTGTACCCTGGAGTTGAATTATTTCTTATACACGCTTTTTTCAGGTACAGTACTTTTGTCCCGTTGGCGGCTATTATTGACTATTATTGGCTAACCTTTACTTAAAGTTGTTTACTTTAAAGAAACAGAAACCAAATTTAGTTACATGGTGTTTTCTACAATCGATGAACAAGCCTAATATGATAATGTATCAACATTTAAAAAAAACTTATCTACAGGATGAAAAAAAATTAAATAAAGTTATTTTTTAAAATGTTAGACTAGGTTTTTTCTTAATTTTATGGTATAGACCAAACGAATTTATGGACTTTTTCTATCCTCACTTTTTTTAAAGTAATTTGTTTTCGAAAAAATCGCTAAAAACTGATTATTAGGACTTTTCGGACCTTATATCTAGCGATCTCAAGGGGAATTTTGAAGGAGGATACGTGAGGATGTATCCCAGATGCTAAGAAATAATTTTACAAAAATCTATTTTGCATCTATTTTTTATATATTTCAGGTTTTTTTCACCTAATATGACTGGGCTATCAGAGACAAAAATATTTTCATCTTTAAAGAGGAAAATACTTTCGTTTCTAGGGACAAAAATAATAAAGCGTGATTTTAAGAAAAATAAATAGATATTGGTCGTAGGAAAAATAGTGTACATAACTCGTTAAAAACTAGATTTCGAACTCGGCTAGCGCCTTGCGAAAACATTCACACTCCTGTGAAATATGCCACTTTCTTCACTGATTTTGAAATATACTAGTATCTAGCTAATTTTTTTCATGTGGTTATATGTAAATAGAATTTTTATAATATTATAAATAACATGGTTTTATTTAATTTTTTTGAGATAGGAGTGAGTGTGAACTACGAAGTCAGATACAAAAATCTATGTACCACTACGAACGATAATACTTAAGTAAATTTAGATTTCTTAAATTTAATGATAACGAAAAAATTATAATCCGTTTCGTTTATAACTGTCAAATCCTTAATCCTCGAATCGATAAGCCTAGTCGCTAGCAAAAAAGAGAAATTCTCTGATGCCTAAAAAGTCAATTCGTTTCCATTTGCCGATAAAAGAAGGTTCAGGGATTTTATGTATTTCAGGGATTATACCGTTTTCGATGAACATGAAATCCCATGTGAATATCTCTTTACCGCATCCAGACTCAGATTTGGAAAGTTAATAGATGCAAATAACCTGTAATACGTATTTTTAAATACCAACGTGCAATAAACCAAAGATTTACGCAAAACCTTAAACAACAATTCCAAACCAGGGATGAAATTACAGAAACAAAAGTTATAAAAAAAAGTTTTTTGTGCTACGCCAACGCCCTACCAATTGGGCCACCAAAACCATAAATATAAATTAATAAAACATCCAGTCATGGTCAGTGCCACAGTACACGAACGCTAGTTTTCAGGGAATTTACTCGAGCAGCCACTCAACCGATTTTATAATTATTTTCTTCCACTGCTAAAGTGTGACCAAAGTAAACAACGTCGCCCATTTTATAGGTAACCGTCAACCGTTCCCATTTGGTAATTACCAACTCTATCCAAGCGGACATGTTTAAAGCCTGTGATGTCATGTAGTTATTAATGTCCCTGAAATAAGTTTGGTTATGTCGGTTTCAATTGTGTTTGATTTTTGGTGTATCACTAATTAATAAAAAAAATATATTTGATTTATGGATGCGAGAATGTTTGCTATAGTTTACTACTTGTATTTTTGTAAAGAATACGATGATTTTTAATTAGTCGCCACTGTAAGTAATAAACTGGTACAGGCCGCAGTTTTGAAAGAAAAAATAATTTACTAAATATTTTTTCAATCAGTAACATATAATCCTTTTTTTCAAGCTTGTTCTTTGTTATCATATTTAGCAATCAACATCGGGAATGTGGCAAAAGGAATGTGACGGCCCGGAATTAAAAACAAACATTCATCTGTAAACTGTTGTCTGTAAAACAAAAATTTTCAGCCCGATTCGCTTCTTCAATCATGGTTTTCTTTACTCTAAATCTCCGGTACCCATGTGTCGTGAGGTGGTGCCTCTACACCACTGCATTAGAGGCAAAAGTTGACACACCCTGACCTGTTCGTAGGAAATGGGTCACTATTTTTTGGACCATGCTACAGTTTGAACGCGACAACAAATAAATTTGCCACATCTTGACAGCTATTTCACGAATTATTATTGAATCATCTGTATTTTTTCCTGAACGCTTAATGTAATACGCGGTATGGCTTGAGCTAGAATTTGCGTGAAAAAAAATACCCACTTCTCACCGGTTTCGCTTCACATGACGGAATAACGAAAAACTTCGTAAAGACGAGAGGTAACGATGTGTTCCCCTACTTTCCCACTATAGGCTCGAATACGGGTCTATAACACCAAAAAATATTTCACCGGCCAAAATATATTTTTCTCTCTTTTACTTCTCTTTTACACAAATTAAGCAAACAAGCAGTCTAGAATCCCTATAGCGTTTAATCTCCCTGTATAGAACTAATTAAGTAGTTTTTCTCATCATTGCGCAAAGTTATATTTTCCTGACCGCGAAAGCAGATAGATTAGAAGCCGAGTTTTGATAAGCTTAAGTGAGAAAAAACTAATTTGCACGCTTGTCAAGAACATAAATTTTTTTTTCGAGTTTGCAGAAAAAATATACAAATACAAAACACACACACACACCGCATCGAACTACTTGAAACTCTAAACTTACATGAAAGCATTGTATGACAATATATTTTTGTTGCTAAGAAAACAATCTACATTTGACACAAAAACGCGTCTAGGATATTGCTTCAAGTGTGCGGTAAAGTGTTATTGTACGACAGTGTGCGTAAATAGCTTCTTTGCGGTAACTCGTAAGAAAAATGGCTTGTACTACAAGGTGTTTTTATTCTAAGTCGGGATCCATTTTAACAATCCATGACATTCTCTACGTACGTTGACTAGCCTCGTTCAAACCAGATGTCTCGTGACAAACGATATGAAACCGTATTCATAAGCACGCACAAAATCCGAATCAAAACTGCAGCAATCGCGGAATACGATCTTTCCACATCGGTATAGAATTCTATCTGCTCTCAATATGACGCAATTTCACTCACACGCGGTTAGTATGTATTTGATAAATAGCTTTTAGTAAATCTCAAGTTTTAAGTTGTGTAATGTGATTGAATCACGGACTTCTTACCCTCAAAATAGATAGCTAACGCTTGGCAACACTGATTACAGTGTTGCCGCATTTATTTACGCACTTACTTGAGATTTAGTGAGAAATCGTTGGACTTTAATCTATAGCTCGTACAATTTGGGACACAGGTAGTAAATAGTCAACAAGTGAAATTAAAGAAAGAAAAATAAGAAAAAAGTTTTTTCTGTCTTCGGCCGGGACTATAACCCGGAACCTCTTGCACTGTACGCATAAACTTTTTTTTCTTTAATTTCACTCGTTGTTTATAGTTTTAGGTCCTTGCCTTATTTGCAATTTGGTATTTGAGTAGTAAATAGTCATTGTTAATAACTGTAGACACTAACACCAGAGCCGTTCTCAATTAACCGAATAACTAGTAATTACCTCCCGTTATCCCTTGGTTGACATTTAAAATCAGCTGTTTAGGCCCTTAGCCTATTACCACAGACACACCGCTTGAATAGCTTGTTTTATAACCGGTTATTGTTTGTTGTTTCTTTTTGCGTTTTTTTAAAGTTTAGTTTAATTTGGAAAAAAAGCTTAAATATAATAAACAGTGGTTAGAGGAGAACAATGATACTGTTTTTTTTTAAATAATATTTCGTGTATCAGTCTACATTGAAAAAATTAGAGGAAGCCAAGGGTTGTTGAACCGAAAAAAATTTTGGCAAGACAATATAGACTCTTTGTAGAATTTTCCTTCACAATTGAGGCACACGCGATAAATTCCACTCATTGCAAAAATTGACGCAAAAAGAAACAAAACAAATGATTATGATTGTGAGGTTAGAAAACTCAATAACCTTCTTTAAAATAGTGGTAATTACCGGTAATAAACGATGACGTACAAAGGGCTCATTTGTGACGTTACTCTTCAAGGAGTGGTATTTACCAAGGCCGCTTAAACGCCTTTGGTAAATACTAGTAATTACTAATTATTTGCTTGAAAACGGCACAATATTTATTATGGGCAGTGGCGGCTGGTGACGTTATAAATTGGGGGGGGGGGGGGCAGAAATTTATATTACATGGAAAAGTAGATAAAAAACTTACCTAAACAATTTTATTTTAGTTTTTACAAACAAGCAGCTACTTTTTAGTGTGTTTTTAGTTTATTTGTTTATAGATAAAGTCTATTCGCCCTTCTTTTACATGCGCAAAGTGCTTGGATTAGCACCAGTTTCAGACTCATCATGGCCTCGTAGAGCAACCTGAAAAATCCCACAGAATTATAAACAGTCTATTAACTTACTAAGTATATGTCTATTTTTTCACGGCAGTCTTCCCTAGCATAGAAAATTCTATGTGGTTATTTAAATAAGTAGCACTTACTTTGTGTCTTTAACTTTTCACTAAAGTGCTAGAGATTACACACGCAACCGCACAACCAGTTTTTAGCATCGTATAATTTTTTATTACTTGCACTAAAATTTTGCTTAATTTTTAGCGATTTTTAGGTCCGGTATACGTGGCCCTAAAGATTTTATTTATAATCGAAGTTCATATGTCTACATATTTAAATTTGCACAGTTAATTATGTTATCGACGGTATTTATTCCCATTTTATAAACAAGCGATAACAAAAACAATGAAACCCGATCGGCAATGCTTTTTACTACTGACTGACTGAGCCCAAATCAAAACAAACAAACATACTCATGCACTAAGGATAGAACCGGCATCGTGTACAAGGGCAACGGAGTTGTCCGCACGATGTTAATGGTCGACTTCAAGTTTAAACACACATACCTTCCGCCCTGCTCTAGGGTCACTGCATCCTGGAAGCCTGGCGTCTCCAGGGGTAGCGACACCAAACATAACCTCATTTACGAAAAACGCAAATTAAATGGTTTGCAAATGTTACGTAAAGAACTGTCCGTCACACCCGGTATATAAATTTTTATTTCAATATTTATTAGGACCCTGTGTTAGGACCCACACAGCGCAAGAAACCAAAAATATAGTTTGCATGTTTTATATATATTCTAAATAAATTTTTTATGCTCTCTAGGGAATAAAAGTGTACATTTAATCCCTTATTTCATGGGCTAAGGTGGTATTTCTTGTCCCCAGAAATTAAAAGTAATTTCTTTAAAACTATTAAGTCAAAATATAGGTTTTTGGATTATTTTATTTTATCATAATACAAAAAACAAAAAGGAATCAAGATATATACACAATAACGATTATTTTGTTGCTTCCAGCTTGCCGTAAGCTTACTGTACTTTGCTGATGACTTGGTTCGTTTCGATTGTTATTGTGTCTTTCGGCATAGAATATTGCTTCCATATAAACGAAGCATTTAACTTTCTAGACTTCTCCAAAATGTAAACCAGGAAACGGTGAAATTTTCGAAATTCTGTTTATTGCATCATTTTCGGTACTGAAAGCTGCCTTTTTCGGTGGCCTTTTCCATGCCCATCTCAAAGTTAGAATATGCTTTATTCTTTGGTCCCTTGTTTGTTCCATCTTCGAGAAATGTAATTCGAACTTTTTCTCGACTAAACTTATTTAGTTTGTTATGAAATAAATATTATTTAATCCACATTGGTTGCTAGCATTTGACTGACTTTTGTTTAATGTAATGCCATGACAACTATCACTGCCCACTGTTTCATTATATACGGGGGGGTTGACATGCTAAAACTACAGTACGGTAAGTGGTTTAATACCTATTTATTTAATTTATGATTATTATTTTTTTTATAGTATATAAAAATAAACCTTGGCATTAAAGTCCCTTTTAGTCACTTAGAAAATTATAGCCCTCCTTCCGGTCAGGCATGAAAATTCCTGCCGTGGGATTAAAAGTAAACACTGTACGCCCCAGGCTTATAATATACTTACTATTATTTTTATTAGTGTTCAAAAAAACGCGGGGGGCGAAGAAAAGGTCGAAAGTACAAAAAGTCGAAAATACAAAAGATTGAAAAACAAAAGGTCGAAACAAAGATCAAAAGTAGCTACACTGTAATGATTGCAAAACAAAGTAGAAGTAAGTTTTTAAAAAATCAACATCCAATAAGGTATTTTTTTGGGTACCAACACGACGAGTCGCAAAACTTTGTTCAAAAACATTTTCTTTGAACAGAAATTTGTTCAAACATTATTTCCTTGAACGGAAATATGTTATCGAACGGAAATTTGTTCGTAAGCAATAGTTGTTCAAAAACATTTTCTTCGAATAGAAAACATTTTCTTCGAAAGCAAGTTTTTCGAAGAAAGACGCTCTAGACCTGGATTTCCAAACCTAACACAATTTATATAGTTTGACTAAGGCAAGGTCTTTCTAAAATATTTTTTCAAAAAAATCCTGACTTCTTTCCCGGGATCGTAAACTGTCTGAAAATTTGTCTACTTTCCTCCTTTTGTAAAGTCGAAATTGGTATTTTCCTAAACTTTGTCAATTGATCGCAAACGTATCCGAACCGGTCCAGATACCCCCTGATGTGCTCAATTAAGAAAGGTCAGAGTAACACCGATTTCAACCTTCCAAAATGAGGACCGGAAAGCTAATTTAGGGAAATCATTTTTCGAAAATAGGTTTCGGTTGCTTCGCTTTGGTTTCATACCCTCTAGGATCCCGGGAAAGAAGTCAGGGAAGTTTTTGTTTCCAAAAATTGTTAGAAAAAGACCCCATTAGTCGAACTAAATGAGTTGTGTTAAGTTTAAAGGGATTAATTTTTAACAAATAATGTTGAAATTTTTAATTTAGCGTAAGTTTTTAGTGGTTTTGATGTCCCCTTTACAAATGTTTTTATTGTTCAATGTTTTGTAATGTTAAGAAATTGTTAGAGTCCGGCATTTGCATGTGATCTTCACTTTATTATTTTCCATCTTTATTGTCCCCCGAAGTTGAACTTGTATGTTCGAAACTAGTTGGGAATTATAGCCTGAAAATTTAAATAAAACAATTTTGTTGTAGAGGAACTTGGGATTTTCTTTTCACACTATGAAGTTTGGCAAGCCAGGTCTAAAATTGTTTTTTTCGAAAAATTTGTTTCCAAAGAAATGTTTCTGAACAAATTCCCATTTTAAAATAATATTTTCAAACAAATTTTCGTTTAAAGAAAATGATTTCGAAAAATTTCTGTTCGAAGAAAACGTTTTCGAACAATTTTCCTTTCGAAGAAAACGTTTTTGAATAATCTTTTGTTCGAAGAAAATGTTTTCGAACAATTTTCGGTTTAAAGAAAATGATTTTCGAAGTTTGTGCTTTCGAACAATAATATTGAGATATTTATATGAAATGTACTATAAACTTATAAGTAATTAAAGCCTAATGTTACTAAAACTCGAACTGTTTTTGGGCTTTTGATAAAATGTAAAAATCGGGATAAAAAGTGACTAAAAAAGAACCACAAAACCTAAAAACACTGAAAAAATAGAAAAAAAACTTGGAAAATAAACTAAACAATGCAAAAAATAGCGTATAAACCTTGTTATTAAAGTTTCATTTTGTCCTTAGATATATTATATAGTATTAATAAACATTTAACATACAAATGTATTTCTGTCCTGTTTGTTTATTTATTACGTATTATTTTTATACAAGAAACACAAATAATGTTTAAAAGAAAATGATTTTTAACAATAAATATACCTACAATAAATATTCATAACCCAAAAACTCAAGGAACATATTTTTTATTTCTTAAGCTGTATAAAAACGAGTTCTTTTTAAGTTTTATTAAAACATTTTTTCTCAGACTGTATAAAAATGAGTATTTTTCACGAACATCTATGGAATTTTGAGTACGGTTTTGACACTCGTGTCGCTACCCCTGGGAGACTCCAGGCTTCCAGGATGCAGTGGCCCTACCCTGCTCGAGAACAACCACCCATACCCCGCAGAAAAACGAGTGAAATTGAAACCTTGCCCCGCGCGGCGCTGCCGGCTTGTGATTATTTACGCTAAAAAATTTGACACATTTAATGATGTTAACCACAGATAATAAAAAGAACTAGACAATCATGACGTAAGGGAAGATTTAACTTTTTTTAAATAAATCAATTAAAAATACTGTTTGTTGTCTAGTTTTGGGAGGGCACTGCCCCGTTGCCCTCCCTGTAGCAGCCGCCACTGCTAAAAGGACTATAGTGCTAAATGCTACAATATTAGGTCTACAAGTCTATATTTTGGTTGAAGGTTTAACTTATTTGTCCCGTGAATACAATAGTTTTTAATTTTTTCTAAAGATTCGTCCTCTTGCATTTTAATAGGTTTGGATTCGTTTGTTGTAGGGGTGGATGTAAAGAAAACACTTTGGTGATTTGCGACGTTTCGTGGACAATTTCTACTATTTCAAGCCTCAAATCTCTTCACTGCTGTAAAGAGATGTTGTTAGATCTAAAACACACATTTAATCAAATTCCTGTCATAATAATTTTGACACTAATCCTTTACAGCGCCAAGTGGGGAACATAATTTTTCCAACACTGAGTGCAGTACAGTATTTATACCGTAAGGTGTACGGTAAAGTGTACTTTAAAGCACGCGAGTAGGAAAAATCAGAAACAGGCGACTTTTTCCTCACAAGGCACCAAAATAATTTGCAAACATTTATCTGGCTTTTTTAACATGAATAAACCGATTTCGTTAAATCGTGCAATGTATATAAAACCTATCTGGATAATTAATTAGCAGTGTAGTTTTTTGTTAGTGTAAAACTCTGTTCTGACTAAGCATCAAACTCATGCCACTTTTGTTTAACGAGTGGTCTCTTTTTCTCATACTATGGCACTGACGCTGATTGTATAGTGATAGAAACAAGCTTAAAGCTAAGCATTGCCCGCACAGAATAAAAAAGTACGTAAAACTAATAATTTGTTTAATAATTTTCTGCCAATGAACAAAAAACATTGATTCTATCATCACAAACATTAATACTATGAAATGGTCTTTTAAACTTCCTTATATTAATGCTTATGTAAGTTGAATCAATGAACCACCGTTCTTTGGCAAAAAATTAATCAACAAATTATTCATTTTACGTACTTTTTTTATTCTGTGCAAGCGATGCTTAGCTTTAAAACTATACATCATACGCCGCGTATTAATTTGAGGTAGAATTCGAATGCCTTGGTGCGAGACCAACCGAATGCCTCGTTTGCAGTCATGCTCAAATGAACACGCGGTTGAGACGAACAATATTTAACTGAATGCTCGTTTGAAATTCTAACTATGATCGGAAGGCGTCGCATGCCGTGGGTCCATGCGTGTTGGTGTTGAGCACGCCTTCAAGGCACGTACACATAAGTATGCGTCGAGCCTCGCAGCGAGGCATGCCGATTCTGCCTTAAATTAATACGCGCCTTAAATCAAGCCTCAGTAATAAATACATCAAAAAATATTTGAAATCTTTTAAATATATTCAAAAAATAGATTTTTGTATCGCTATAGCAAAAACATATTTTTATTGTTTTGTTTATTTTTATTAACATGGCTTAAAGTTTGTTGTATTAAAGTATTACCCTGCAAGATATAACAAATAGAATTACGGATTTAAAATAAAATGCATTATTTACTTCTTGTCAAAATGTGTACGACAAATTTTTATTCCAATCGGTTACTGTGTTACCTCAGAGCAAAAATACGCCAATATTTCTTTTTAAATCCATAAAAATCAGTTCCTTTTTATGTTTTTGCGACGTATGAAATAGAGTTCGTGTTCAAGTATATTGATAAATGACCACCGACCAATTTATCATCTGTTTATTTTTTTAATTTCATTCGATCTCTCTAAAAAACAAAACTCTGTCGGCTATAAATTAAAAATACAGCGGTCGACCATTAATTTTCAGATTTTTTTTTCGATTTCATTCCAGAGTGCCTCGTTAACAAATAACTTGGGTGCAATAATTATGAAATGCATTTTTAAAAAATATTGTTTTGCAGCGGCGTTACTAAAGAGACGCCCAGCGAAAACAAATGCATTCATTAGGTAAAATCATCAGGGTTCGCCCAGCACGGCCCTGTCTCGGTAACAGCATTAAGGTTCCGGAAAGCGGACATTTGAGAAACATCCGCGGGCAGTGCCGGTTTAACGGCCTAACGGGCCCTAGTCACTAGCGATAAGACTTAGAAAAGTCGCTAGAATTTGTCGAACTTAAACCCAAGTGCTGATATAAAAAAGTGGATTTTTTGACTACGCCCCCGTATATTACCTAATAAATTGAAAAGAATGAAATTGTAAGGGTCCATCTCACCGACTTTTTTTTCGTTCCTTAGCTTAAAGCGTTTCTTAATATAATCAGAATATGGAACAAGGAACACTTAAGGCTAGATAACGAAAAAAAAAGTCGGTGCGATGGGTGACTTTGTCTTTAGAACCTTAACTAAGTAATTTTTATGATCAATTAATTTTTTTCGGTCAATTTTAACCGTTTATATCTCAAAAACTTTATATAGAAAAACTTAACTTTACTTACATTTTTTTACAAACCTATTATAAAATACTAAAATTATAGCCAATTCCACCAAGACAAAAACATCCCATTAGGCCTGTGTAAACGGATACGGTGTTATTTATTAACATAGAAAAAATACCACAATTTGATAAAAAATTTAATTCAACATAGGATTTACTTGTTTTATCAAGAAGTTTTGTTAAAATATTTTTATGATTTTAAAATCATTTGAAGTTTTTTTAGAATTTTGAAAATTATTGAAATTTCTTACTGAAGTTCACAAAAACTTTTTCAAAAATTTTCAGAATGTTTAAAACTTGAAAATCTTTGTGAACTACAGTCGAACTTCTATAACTCGAATTCAAAGGGACAACCAAAACAGTTCGAGTTATGGAGAGTTCGAGTTATAGAAATTCGAATTAAAGAGGTTATAATACATATAAAAAGTGCAGGGACCACTTAAAAGGTTCGAGTTATAGAGAGGTTCGAGTTATAGAGGTTCGAGTTAGAGAGGTTTGACTGTATTTTAAAATTTTTGAAAATGTTTGTAAGTAAGGAATTTTTGTTTAAACCTTTTATGATTCACGTCTAGGTTCATAATTGTCCTAAGAGTGGTAACAAAATGATCTGTACATTTAATCAAACCTTCTTATCCGGGGTCCCTATAATATACAAACGTTGCAATTTTTTGCGCAGACACAAAAAATGGGAATACCACTGAAAAAAAATATTTGAAAAAATTTTCAATGATGTCAACGTTGCTTTATAAGGAGGCTCTCCGAAATAAATTGATTTGATTGCTTTGAAAATGTACCATTTTCACAACTTCACCGTGTAATATTGCAATATTTTTGCAATTTATTCGAAAATTTCCGGCTGTACGGACAAAACAAACCCCGTATTTGGATTCGGTGCATCGAGATGTAGAGAGTATTTAATTGTGTTTTATTTGCCGGAGTTATTATTGTGTGAGTCCTCTTCCACAGACGATTTCTTCCTTGAGTGCGTTTCTCGTAAAGCAAGTCGGATCGCTCAGGAGCGGCTTCGGAAGCGGTTTTTGATCCTTGATCGAAAACGGTTTAACCCGAGAACAGCAAACACATAACCGTGTCCACTTAATGCGTGTTGCCAAATTTAATTTAATGCAAAATATAGTTAGTATAGTTATAGGATTGATAAGCAAACCGACGACGCATGTATTGATAGAATTCATTCTTATACGGTCGTCCACTTTTTTAATGTCATCATAAATTTGACTTAACTTGTCTGGAAAGCACAGAATTTCAGCGGGCTTTTGAAATTACTGAAGAAAGTTGTTTAATAAATCATGATGCTTATTATAAACCATGTGTAGTTGCAAAACAACGCACTGTTTCTTTGTATTCCACAAATGTAGGAAAAATAAGAGGACGTTAAAAAAGTGGGCGAGTATACCAATAGTAATTCCCAAATAATAATTTTTTGGTTTGTATTGTTTAACTTTTTAAAATTTTCCATTCGAGTTTTTGTCGCACGGAGCTGCTTCT
This sequence comes from Aspidapion aeneum, assembly GCA_963576565.1. Lineage (NCBI taxonomy): Eukaryota > Metazoa > Arthropoda > Insecta > Coleoptera > Brentidae > Aspidapion > Aspidapion aeneum. The sequence continues at coordinate 58,957,467 of OY755038.1, forward strand.
AGTTCCGCTGCGATGCTGATTGTGAGCATGCAGCTAAAATTTGATTTCTAACCGATTTTAAAAATATGGAGGTTTTGCGAAAGGGTCAAAGAAACGATATTTGTTTAATTTTTATTTGTATAAATATATTTTAAAAGTTTTTTTTTATAAAATATGTTCTTTTATTCAATGAAACCGTTTAAGCTAGGAATCCATTGCATTCCTGCGCATTGGTTGGCAAAGGATCCGTATTACTGGTGTCTTTTTAATCAGTGATAGAGGAATTATTTGCCACGACAAACTCGCAAACGAACGTGAAGGAAAGCGTACCTCTAAGAAATGTTTTAGGTAGCGACATCCAAATAATGATAAGATTTCAGATTATTTACTTTGCAAAATTTGAAAACAAGTTAATTAAAAATTAAATCCAGCTGTCACAGGGTATTCCATTATTTATTTGTTTCGGAAAACAGAACTCAGGAGCTATGTAGGGTACGTCAAAGCGTCATCGAGTAATACTTGTTTTGACAGACAGGCACATAAATAGCTTCGTCAAAATATCAGCGATACTTTTAGAAGAATTGAGAAAAATACAAACGGAACATTTTTTAGGCACTATGTACTTTAAGTTCTCTATAAAAATTGTTTTTAAAAGTTCTCATTTTAAGAAAACTTATGTATAAACATTTTTCCTATTACTCTCGCGAGTGGAATATTATTGCTATTGTAAGTGTAAGTGTAATCTAAATTCGAAAAATTCTAAAATATATTTTAATTAATGCTACTATCTATATTTTTATTATATTTTATCTTTGAATAAAATTATTAAATTCCATGAAATGCAAAAAGTCTGGAAATTTTCGATGATTTTTTGTGTTTAATAAAGCTTTCAAACAATAAAGCTTTTGAGCTTCCACAAAGTTCGAGTAAATACAAGGTATAAAGTACAATGTTTGGCAAAAAAATGTGCTTTAATTCGCAAGGACGGAATAATTTTTACAGATTTATGTAAAAAATTTCATTTAATATTATTAAGTAAAACAAAAAAGCCTGCCTGAAGAAATAATTCAAAACTATTACTCAATAAGAGTATATTCATAATAATATCATATTCAAAAATACAGGGTGGGCAACTGAAAACTTAGCATGGGTATAATTTTTACAGCAAAAAAGATATCAAAAAAACAAAAAATATAATTTTTAAAAAATCAAGGGGGAATACAAATAACGTACTTTTTAGACCACCCGACCCACCCTTTAGGCACCCCCCCACTCACTTCAAAATCTTAAATGGCAATACCTTACTCGTGGCACCTCTTTGGTAATATTATAAAAAGAACTAAATGATGGTCATAAAAATGTTATTGTAAAAATAAAAAAATACCTTCTAAATTAAAAAATCGCTAGAACTGAATTTAAAAAAAAAATGTTTAAGATAAATCACAAATAGGGGATTAAAGCGGACCTACCCTTTTAGTACCACCCCCACTCACTTATACGAGTAGATCCGAGGGGTGGCTCGATCGCCGATGTCTGTACACCAAAAGGAAATACCTAAGGTATTTCCTGGTATTTCCCAGTATTTCCTCTAATTTCAATGGTATTTCCTAGTATTTCCCAGTACTTCCTAGTATTTACCAAGTACTTCCAGGTATTTCCTAGTATTTCCTGGTATTTCCTGGTATTTTCTAGTATTTCCCAAGTAATTCCTACTACTTCCCTATGATACATTACTTTTAAAAAACTTAAATATCTCGAAAACTAATGAACCGTTTTTAACCAGCATTAAACCAACTGTCATTAAATTTTATGCTGTATAGGGTGTTCCAAGTTAAGTGTCCACCACTGCTATGTTACTATTAAAGATAGAAAAAAGTTTATATTGGCAAATTAGTAGAATTCTTGATGCTGTTTAAGGCGCTCAAATCAAAAAAACATCATATTCGAGTTTAAAAAAAAATATTTTTTTAAAACGCCCTGTACTTTATATCAAATAACTTATCAGAAAAAAGTAATAAAATACAGGGTATTCAAGTAAAAAAATATATGTTTTTGAAAAAATCTCAAAAACTCCAAAACGCGATGTTCGATTTTTTTAAAAGAAAATATAACTTTTTTTGAAAAGAAAATATACAGTACAGCAGCTAGAGTTACGTAATAAATTGAAAATTTAATTTTTAACAAAAATTAGGTAAACTAACTCCACCCTCTTTTGCTTTTATGTAAAGTTCTGGAAATGTATACAAAACGTCTTAAAGAACTCTGGAAAAGTTCCGGAAAAATTCGAAAATATTCAAGAGAAGTCTGGAAGTGTTCAGAAATACTTTTAGAAAATTCAATAAAAGTCTAAAAACATGTTTAGGAAAAGTCTAAAATGTATTGAAATAGTATAGAATGATCTGAAAAAAATCTTAAAATATTTTCAAAAGTCTGGAGACAAGGGCGTAGCCAGACAGGACCACAGTCCAGCTGCTGTGCCCCCCTAATGACAATTTTATCAACAACAAAGTGACCAAGGAATTCGCAAAAAATATTATATAGTTACCGACATTTGTTCGTTTTTAATTTTTTTAAAATTAAAAACTACTGTTATTTTTTTCGTTAGTTCTTATATGCTGCCCCCTATTTTACCGACTGGCGATGCCCTTGTCTCAAAGTGTTCAAAAAAGTCAAAAACGTTTAGAAAGAGTCTAAACATTTTCCGGAAAAGCGTATATGAATATAATGGCAAGAGCGTAGCTAGAAGTCATGGGACCCTGAGGCAAACAATTTTTTGGGGCCCGAACCGAACCGAACGACAAAAAAATAGCGCATGAATTCTTTCCCGGGAACCTTGAGGGTGTGAACCGAACCGAAACGAATCGAACCGAACCGAACCCAACCGAACTGAACACACCGCACCAACACGCGTATTTTTTCAAAAACAAACTTTCCTGACATTTTCGAATCGTCAATACGAACCAAACAGAACTAAACTGAATTTAGTTCGGCTCAGTTCGGTGCGATTCGGTTCGGGTCGGTTCAGTTTGAATCTACACCCTCTAGGATCCCCGGGATAGTAGCCATGCCCCATGAACTATGGAAATAAACGTATCGCTAGCTATACAAATTCGCGCTTTTGTTACATTGCGCTTTTGTTACTCGCGCTTTTGTCACCGCGCTTTTGTTACCACGCTTTGTTACGCAGTTTTTTTACATCGCGCTTTTGTTACGTCGCGTATTTGTCACTCGCGCTTTTATTATCGCGGTTTTATTACTTGCAATTTTGTCACTCGTGCATTCATTACAGAGCCTAACAAAATAAAATCTTTCTTTTTTCTTTTCAATTTGCAAATTCATTCATTTTATCATCGTTTTTTCGTTTCGTACCTTAAAGCTAGCTTTTTTAACGCAAGCTATTTTATAAACCTTATGAACATTTTTTTTTGTTGTTTTTAATAAGTGGTGGCTCGCAATAGGGGACGCAGGATTTCCTAAACGTCATTTTTTATACACACATATAAAAAATAAAAATATAATAATATGCTAATACGGACTTATTGCAGTAAAGCCAGGCAATAATTGTGCTTGGCACTATTCTGACAGTTTCGCAGTATAAGAACAGCTGTCTTCTTTCAAAATTAGGCCTTTGTGTATTATAAGAGCCGGAATTAATAGTGCCGCCATTATTAATGGAAAATAAACGACTGGATTTATAAATTCGACGGCTCGGTTCAGTTCGGTTTGTCAATTTTGAAAGATCAACTGCGACTTTTCAATGCGAAACTGTAATACAGAATAGTGCCTGGCACAATTACTGCCTGGCTTTATTGCAATAAGTCCCTAATAATATAAATACATATTCTATAAAGAACTTAGCTAAATTTAGTTTATTATTTAGTAGGTTTACGATGATGCAATTGCAATGTAATTTAAATTTTACTCCTGGTATGTGAGGCAATTCGTCTATCCATCTTTAAAATGTCGAATGTACACTTTGTCTTTAATCTTAACCGGTTATTATGCAAAATTAGTAAAACAAAAACCAAATCACAACTCACAGATTACCAATAAACCCAGGTGACCTAACCGAGCTGTTTACGGTGACCGGACACTATTTCAATAATGTATGCAGGTTCAACACCCTGAATCGCTGCCCTGCAAATGCATGCGACGTTGTCATGGCAACCAACAAAAGCCTTCACCCCGCGGCATATCGCATAGACACAGGCGAACAAAAAACAAAAATCAACCATGCTTGTCTGTACCCTGGGTCTGCATTATCTGCACTGTAGAATTTCATTGCGGTATGTTTTGTTGCCTGCTAATTGCAAAATATGGAAAGAGAGGACGATGTCGCTATAGAATTCGGCAGTACAGAATCCACGGCGGGGAACGCTCACGGTTTTTTATCGGCTAGATTATATTTAGTTAATCTGGAAAAAAGAGGTGAAACAGCGCTTTATCTTCGTCATGGGGCGAGCCGCCACTGCTAAACTCTGAACTTAAGAATCAAATAAGAATAAAATGCGCCCCAAGTTAATTAAATTTTGAGAAAAAAAATAACTTAAAATTGAGTTTAACAACAAGCTTTCTTTATTTATAGTCGCTTAAAAACAATGTTTTTATTAGAGCCGCTGGTGGCCCTGTTATGCCGGGGCTCCGGGCACTGCCGCGGTTCAATGGCGTAGCAGAGCGAGCCAAGCCAGGCTATCAGATGCAAATCTGCCAAGAGAATATTGGGGAGAAGCTGCTAACACGGCAATTTATTTCAAAAATCGTTTCCCTACAAAAGCATTAGACAAATGTACTCCACAAAAAAAATGGTATGGAATAAAAGCGAAGGTTAAATTTTATTCCACACACCTCAGAATTTTTGGTTGTAAAGCTCTTTTGCACGTACCTGATGTAAAAAGAAAAAAGTTAGATCCAAAAGGCAAGAAATTACTTTTTGTTGGATATTGTGAAAACACAAAAGGATATAGCCTAATTGATCCTGAATTTAATTTAATCAAAGGAAGAGATGTTGTATTTATAAAAATCAAACCTACTTTGAAAATACAAAAATCCAAATCAGAGCACCGCAACAAAATGTCAAAGTGATGATGATAGAGAACAATCAAAATACTCTTCCCGAAGATAATTTGCAAGAACAAGATGACGTGAAGACCCGTCTACTAGTTGTAGATATCCTTTACGTAACCGAACTGCGGAAGATTTCCCAGACTATTTGTGTACCAAGCACATTTTGTAGAACCAATTACAGTCCAGGAAGCACTGTCTAGTAAAGAAATCGAAATGTGGCATAATGCAATGAAAGAAGAATCTGCTGCCCTCCAGAAAAATGGAACTTGCAAATGGGTTTTTAAAGAGCGACATTTAACTCTAAGAATGTTACTTGCGCTAGCAGCCAAATTGGATCTTGAAATTGATCAAATGGATGTCAAAACTGCATTTTTACATGGCGATCTTAAAAAAACCGTTTATATGAAGCAACCTGAAGGTTTTGTCCAACAAAATCAACAATCCAAGGTATGCCTACTAAAAAAGTCACTCTATGGTCTAAAACAGGCACCAAGAGCATGGTATGACAAAATCCTTTCTGTTTTAAATAATCTTGGACCAAGACGGCTGGAAAATGAACCATGTGTCTATTTTAAGAAAAATGGCGTCAAACTACTGATTTTGACATTATACGTTGATGATATTTTAATATTCTGTAATGATCAAACCCAAAAATCTAATCTGAAGAAACAGCTTATGTCAAAATTTGAGATGAAAGATAAGGGAGCTGTGAACACCATTTTGGGACTAAAAATCGGACGAGAAAACAATAGCATTTATGTTGATCAAAAAAGATACATAGAGATAACCATTTTATAAAAATTCAACATGTCAGTCATTTTGTAAACCAGTCAAGACGCCGATGGAACAAAATAAGAAATTTGAGAAATAAAAAAATTTCAAACCTGATCCAAAACTTACCTTACCTTACCAGAACATAGTCGGTTCCCTAATGTACCTAGCAGTTTCTACCAAGCCAAACATTGCTTATGCTACAAGTTTTCTAAGCCAGTTCAACACTTGCAACAATTCAGAACATTTTGCAGCAGCAAAAAGATTTTAAGGTACCTAAAAGGGACTAGTGATTACTGCCTATTCTTCTCCAAAGATCAAAAAGATTTAGAAGGCTTCGTGGATGCCGATTGGGGAGGGGACATAGAAGACAGAAAATCTTAAACAGGCTACGTTTTTAAGATGAGTAGAGCTGCAGTTTCTTAGGAAAGTAAGAAAAAAAGAACTATAGCATTATCAAGTGCAGAAGTTGAGTACATGAGTTAAGTATGGAAAATATGAGGACTGCAGTTTGACAATGGATTTTAGCTGAGAATAAGTCACAGATCACCGATCTGGATGTTGCCAAACCATGTGCTCCATAGCTGATTGTAGAAAATAAAATTTCCTTTTAAACAATGTATAGCAAGATGTGCTTTAATTTTTTAAACTTCATGGCTGTCCGTAAAAAAATAAATTTTTAAAAATCACCAAATAAATCACATTATAGCTGCAATCTGCATTGATAGTCTTTAAATCCCCCGAACCCCCCTTCACAAAAAAAAAGGATGAAATTCCCCCCGAAACAAGATTTTAGGTACGGCCAAAGCAGAAAAAGTGATCCCTTCTCATATTACTCCTATCCTCCACACCCTGCGCCAGTTTTATGTGGCTGAGGAGGAGAAGTATTGCCTAATGTCGCCACTAATTCAAATGTTGAAGATAATAAAAATATAGAACCACAATTATTTGGTTTGTTAATTTATTAAAACTAATTTAATTTAAGGACGTATTAAAGTATTAAAAATAAAATTTTTCTAACCTTGTTATACATCCTTTAAAAGAACATTTTATTTTCTACAATAACGTATTGACAAAATTTTATGATATTGAGCTTGGTTTTTACAAAATGTTTATTTTTTTCATTTTTCTACATTACCTCAATAACGGATGGAGGGGTTGTCGTTAGTCATACCTCACTGTTTCATATATTATTAAAAAGGAAATTTTATTGTCTAAATGAAAGATAATGACATATTTTCCCTTAAGAAGCCTAGTTTTTGAGAGTTTGAAAAAAAACCTAAAAATTTTAAGTTTTGGGGCGTTGGGATATTTTTGGGGCTTTTTGCAGCTAAAATTTAAACAATTTTAAAATCTTATATAATTTTATTTTAAGGTTAGATTTTACACATTTTTAAAGGATTTATGTGTTATCCTATCTTTAGGGCTTTAACTTAGTTAAATTACAAAAAATTCGAACACTACTAAGAGGAGGGGGGATAATAAAATATTGTTAATATATGACCTATTCTTAGCTAGAATCCATTGTCAAACTGCGGTCCTCATATTTTGCATACTTAACTACCTACAGCGCCTGGACTAGTCTAGTAGCGTAAAAATAATTGCCTTAACTAGATAGAATAACTCATAGAACATATATGCCAAATTTAATTAAAATCGGTTTAGTAGTTTCTGAAATTAGCAGTAACAAAAAATTGTCATCTAACTTACCATATTTTTTGTTTCTAACATTGCACTGTCACTAATAGTCGCACACAAAGTGAAGAAATCATAAAAATATTTGATCTGACAGCATCGACGCGCTTGCGCAGTTTGATGTATTTCCTGTATTTTCCAATTATTTCCTGGTATTTCCCGGTATTTCCCGGTATTTCCTAGTATTTCCTAGTATTTCCTTGTACATCCTAGTATTTTCTAGTATTTCCCAGTACTTCCCAAGTATTTCCTGGTATTTCCTGGTATTTCCCCTAGCGTGTACACCAAAAGGAAATACCGAGCCACCCCTCGAGTAAATCTTTATCCTTACCTATGGTCGTTGAAAATTGTTGATTTCTGCTAAACAATTTATTTTTTTTGTAAAATTGATTTCCAGCGATTTATTAATTTGAAAGATAATTTTTCAATCTTACAGTAAAATTTTTTGACCATCAATTAGCATTTTTGATAAGCTTTCCAAAGAGGTGCCAGAAGTAAAGTAATTCTATTCAAGTTAGTGAAGGTGGTACCTCGGGTGGTACTTGAGGAGTAAGTCGCTGTGGTTTAAAAAATACTTTATTTTAATTTCGCTGTGTCGCTTCTATCTCCTATTTGTAATTTATGCTGAACAATTTATTTTTATCTTCCTAGCCCGCGCAGGAATGGTTAGAGAAGGTATTATTTTAGACAATTTTTTTTTTTAGAAAACGCCGAAAATGTATTATTTGGATGTATTTTGACCTATCTTAGCAAAATCGTCGTGATTTCTGTCTGTGTGTGTATGTCTGTCCGTAACATGATAGCTCCTAAACTGCTAAACCGATTTTCATAAAGTTTTCATGTAATATAGAGTTCGACAAAATCCATTAATGCTAATAACACCTTTTTGACCATTAATTTTTTTTTTAAATGCTAACTTTTTAACGGATCATTGGATCAATATGCGGTATTCGGAATATAGTAGACTGCGTTTTGCTTTAGTTTCTGAGATATTTGCAATAAACTGTTTTCAAGGCTGATAAATCATGGCTTCAGTCAATGGCGTATATAGAAAAAAGTTTCGGGGGGGCCGGGAGAGTTTCAGGGGGGGGGGCCCGAGACCCCATGAAGGTGTATTTTATGCTATTTTATGTTTCTATTCATGAAATATGTGGAAAATATCTAAAAAAATCTTAGCTTCGGGGGGGGGGGGGGGGGGCCGGGCCCTTCAGGCCCCCTCTTATATACGCCACTGGCTTCAGTTGACGTGTGCGAATAGGCTAGCTAGGAAAGTATCAGATCCATCATGGATTCATTTACATTTCTTAACATTGATTTTTAGCAATTTTTTTTATTTGAAGGGTAGTTTTTTAACTTTAAAAGGTTTCAAGGTGCCACAAGTTGGGTAATATCATTTAAGATTTTAAAGTAAGTCGGGGTGGCGCCTAAGAGCTGGGTCAGGGTAGTTTCAAAATACGTCATTTTTATTTCCCCTTGATTTTAAGAAACGGTTTTTTTATTTTTTTGGAATGAAAACTATAGCTATTGTAAATTTTCAGCGGCCCACCCTGAATATTAAGTACATGCCAATATTAAAATAAATAACTACCATTTGTACAAATAAAAAAAATTAACTATTAAGATTTTTTGTAAGAGTTTACACAGACGAAAACTACCGGTAAATGCACTAGTGCAAAACTATCTTGAAATTATTTTTTTTTTCCCTTTTCACAGGTGGAAAGTGTTCCATCCATTTTGCTGCGTACTAGAAAACCACGGCCCCTACAATAGACCGGTCTATGGTTATATATATACAGGGTGTCCCATTAAGGATGGCAGCCGGATTTATCTCAGATACTAGTACAGCTACGACTTCGAGAAAAATTTTTTTATAATAAAATCAGGCCTTGTGAATTCACCTAAAATATTTTTGTTTCTGTAGCTCCCCGCTAGGGGGCAGTAATAACATCTCCCAACTATAAAAATTTAATTTTATGATAAAACTCTAGGATAAACATACACAAATTTTACCATATTCGTATTGCTTGAAAAATTCTGCATAATCTGGACCTCTCACTTGTACCTCTTTCTCACTTCCCCACATGGATGAAATGAAAATGTCACTTTTTATTTAAAAAGTAATTACTTCTACGTGCTAACGAAACCGACTCTTAATATTTATTTGACTTATTAAGAAAACCCTAAAAAATGCAAATATTCTTGATTTTTTGTTTAAATTAAAATTTTTTCGAAACAGGAAATTTTTTAAAAATACCAAACCAAAAAACTTAAATTTCTTAAAAAATTCAGATACAAACCCATTAATATTTTTACTTGAAGTTGTCAAGCGATGAATTTTGTACAATCTGTGTATGTTTATCATAGAGTTTTATTCCATTTTTATAGTTGGGAGGTGTTATTACTGCCCCCTAGCGGGGAGCTACAGAAACAAAAATATTTTAGGTGAATTCACAAGGCCCGATTTTGTTGATATTTTTTTTTCTGAAGTCGTAGCTGTACTAGTATCTGTATATGACGAATTTTTTACGTCACTAGTGGTCCAGCTGATTTTTTTAAACAGAAGATAGATAGGCTATCTTTTTAATGAATAACTAGTACTTTTGAAACTATTTAAAAACAAGAAAATTTTCCAACTGATTTTTTGTACATTCTTATAAAATAATATTTTTGAGACACATTGTCGTTATTTTATTTTAGCCTGCTTTATTTTTCATTACACAATACAAGTCAAACTGCATGTGATCGTTTTAGTATTAAATGTAAACCGAGGACTTGGGAAGTAAACTAAGGTGTAGGTTAGCGGATTACTTTTGAAACTGAAACAAACATAAAAATGTTTTCGATCCATAGACCGGTCTATTACTGGGACCGTGCAAGAAAACAACTAATATCTTTGCCTAGGTATACGTGGGCTGTCTCTTATTTTTTGCAAGAGACCGACTGATCGAATGTCGTAAACTTCTTTACCTCAACTAAATTCAAAACCTCAGTGCGACAGTTTTTGTTAGGTGATCCGTGGATTTATAGCAACAGCCAGTGGCTGCTGCTACAGAGAGGGCAACAGGGCAGTGCCTTCCCAAAACTGGACAACAAACAGTATTTTTAATTGACTTATTTAAAAAAAGTTAGGTAAATCTCCCTGGACTACATGTCTAGTTCTTTTTTTTAGTCTGTGGTTAACAAAAGGCGATTAATTGGATAAACTTTTTTAGCGCAAATAATAACAATCCGGCAGCACCGCGCGCGACAAGGTTTTTGACGTTATTTTAATTAAAGACACAAAGTAAGTGCTACTGATTAAAATAACCACATAGCATTTTCTAGGCCAGACTGAAATTAGGTGCCAATTGAATAGTGCCTATTGAGAAATCATTACCGAACATAATGGAAATGTGACAAAAATTAGACATATACTTAGTAAGTTAATAGACTGTTTAAAATTCTGTGGGATTTTCGAGATTGCTCAACGGGGCCATAAGAAAGAGAGGGGAATGGGCTTTATCTATAAACAAATAAACTTAAAACTACACTAAGTAACTACTTGTTTGTAAAATGCTAAAATAAAATTGTTTAGGTAAGTTTTGTTATCTCCTTTTTTATGCATTATAAATTTTCGCCCCCCTCTCCTTCCAAATTATAACGTCACCAACCACCACTGGCTACAGTGAATTTTTTAAGTTAACAAATCAGTCAAAAAATGGACTTAAACGAGAAAATTTTCGGGCTATAATTTTTCGAAGGAAATTATCTTAACAAGAATGTCCTTCCAAGTTGATTTCTGTTTTCGGTAAGGAAGCACCACATCAGTCGACAGTTTCTCGTTGGTATAAAAAATTTAAGCGTGGACGAATTAGCCTTAGCAAGGATCCAATGCCAGGTGCACCAAAAATTGCTGTCTTCCAGGAAAAAATCGATGCTGTGCGCATGTTCATCACAGAAGATCGACATATGACATATCGCGAAATTGAGGCTTCATTGGGGATTACAAAGACCTCAATTCAAAAAAATTTGCCTGAAGAATTAGGAGTAATAATATCAGTCTCCCGCTGTATTCCGCATCTGTTAACAGAAGAATAGAAACAGGCTAGGGTCAATTTGTGTCAGAACACTCTAGACCGCTTTGAGGAAGGAAACTCGAAAAACGTGTACAGCATTTAAAGTGGTGATGAATAGTGGATTTACTCACAAGAACACGAAAATAAATGTTAGTCGTCTGTTTGGGCGTTCCAAGATAAAGGAAAGCAAACAAAAGTCATTCATTCTCAAAGTGCATCCAAAAAGATGGTCGCGACATTTGCCTCAAAAGCAGGTAATGTAGCAACAATTCCTCTAGAAGTTCAAAGGACTATTACTGACTATTGGTAGATCACCATTTTTTTGCCAAAAGTTATCGCTGAGCTTCAAAAAACGAACCCTGAAGGACGACGAAACTTTGCACAAAGCACAAAAAACCATTGAATTTTTAACCAAAAAACGTCGAATTGTTAGACTATTATTCATAGAGTCCCAACCAAATTTCTATACCTTTCCAAAAATCAAAAATAAAATGCGTAGTCAAAAATTTTAGTCGCCTTCAAGAATGCAATTTTGACAGTACCAACAAACGAGTGGAATTTCAGCTTTGACAACTGGTTTGAGCCCATGAAGAAGTGCATTAATTTTCATGGGGAACACTTCGAGAAACAATAAAGTCTTTAAAAGTTACCTATCTACTGTTTTATTTCAGCTATATATGCAAAACTTAAAACACAACCCTCGTATAACTAAATGGGTGATGGTGATTCTATGAAAAGACCGAAGCAAACCAAACGAAACCTAACCAAATAAAATAAAACAAATCAAACCTAAGCTAACCAAACCGAACCTAATCAAACTTAACCTTATTTTCCCTCATACGCAGATGGGCATAATTTTACCTGAATACAAAAAAAAATTACATGCAATACCTTCACCAAAAATCTGAGGGCACGGCAGTGCCTCGCCAAGTTCGCGCGCCGTAACCATCTTTTCTTGAAACATTTCAGCCGATATTTGACCTACCTAAAACTCTACTTCGGAATGAGCTACTATCTCAAACTTTGCACAGTCGTAGATCTCCATGGAGTTAACAAGCCCTCCAAGTTTCATGGAAGTCCATAGAGTAGTAAAGTAGTTACGAAATTTCAAAAAACGTCGAGATTGCCACTTACTCACTCACTCACTCACTCATGTATAGATCATCAATATTCTACTGTACTTCCAGACATGCTACAAAGCTGAAATTTGGCAGACTAATAGAAATTATGACCAAACCCCTAGAATAAATCAAAAAACCCTAAAATTTTAATTTACTCCCCTCCCCTATACATTGAAAGTTATGTAAAAGTAGCATCGCCCACTTCCAGAAATGCTAGAGAGTTAAGCTTTGGAAGACTGATAGGAACTATGATAAAACTGTAGGAAAAAATCAAAAAACTCCAAAATTTTAATTTACTCCCCTCCTCTATACATTTAAAGTTATGTAAAAGTAACATTGCCCACTTCTAGAAATGCTAGAGAGTTGAGCTTTGGCAGACTGATAGGAACTATGATAAACCTATGGGAAAGAATTAAAACACCCCAAAATTCTAATTTACTTCCCTCCCCTATAAATGTAAAATTAAGTAAAAGTAACAATGCCTACTTCCAGACATGCTAGAGAGCTGAGCTTTGGAAGACCGATAGCAACTATGATAAAGTTATAGAAAAAAATTAAAACACCCCAAAATTCTAATTTACTTCCTTCCCCTATAAATGTAAAGTTATGTAAAAGTAACACTGCCCACTTCCAGAAACGCTAGAGAGCTGAACTTTTTAAGACTGAAAGACAATATGATAAAACTATATAAAAAATTTTTAAAACACCAACATTTTAATATACTTCCCTCTCCTATAAATGTAAATTTATATAAAACTAACATTGCCCACTTCCAGAAACGCTAAAGGGCTGAGCATTGGAATGCTGATAGAAATTATAATAAAATCATGGGAAAAAATTTAAAAAGTCCAATATTTTCATTTACTCTCCTCCCCTATAAATGTAAAGTTATGTAAAAGTAACATTACCCCCTTTCAGAAACGCTAGAGAGCTAAGCACTGGAAAACTGATAGGAACTATGATAAAACTATAGGACAAAATTTAAAAACACGACAGTTTTAATTTATTTTTGTCCCCTATACATGTAAAGTTATGTAAAAGTAACATTGTGCACTTTCAGAAACGCTAGACAGCTGAGCTTTGGAAGGCTGATACGATAAAACCATTGCAAAAGTTTTAAACAATATTCCGCATATTTTACTACTTTAAAAATTAAGTATTATCCAATCCCTTTAAAAATGAAGTGAAATCATAACAAAAACATTTCATGTAAAAAAAAGCCAAGTACGCGAAAATGGCATTCCGTAAAAAGAATTGAGATAAAAGTAAAGCCAAGTTCTCCAATACAAATTTTAAAATGAAAGGTTCTTACTAGTTTGGATTTTTTTTAAAACTTGGCTATTACGGCTGTAAATGACTCTTAGGCACAGTGCTAAATTGACCATAAAGAAGTTGCTGTAATAGCAAAGTTTCAAAAAACATTTCCAAACTAGTAAGAACCTTTCATTTTGAAATTTGTATATATGAACTTGCCTTTACTTTTATCTCAATTCTTTTTACGGAATGCCATTTTCGCGTACTTGGCTTTTTTTTACATGAAATGTTTTTGTTATGATTCAATTTTATCTTACTAAGTATGTTTTTGGTCTGGGATGCAATTTGACTACACCCGGGATGAAATTCGGTCATAAAAATACCATATCTCGTCTTAATGTGCCAACCGTATTTATTTTTGTTAGTCTATTTGCTTAAAGAATTACCTAGCATAAAATTTTTGCCAATCTATGGATATTTTGAAAAATGTAGACACGGTGTTCTAATTTATAGTACACTCATTGTACCTTTGTTTTCTTTTTAAATTTTGATATACGCCTTGTTCAAACGCGTATTTATTTTATTATAATTACCCCCCCCCCCTTTTGTCAATAAGTAAAAAGCAAATAGGAGAATTACCCCTCCTAGAAAAAAAAGTATAATACAAATAATTTTTTCGTCAAATATTACTCCCCTTAGATTTTAAGTTAGATCCGCGCTTGACCATCTTATATAACAAAATAACAAGCTGACCCACCATTGAAAAAAACTGGTTTTCCTAAAATTGGTAAAAAATTTAAATATTTGAAACAGCATCCATGTTCGCCCGCAGTAAGAAAAATGATAACTGCAATGGAATGTATATATATTATTAAATGAAAGCGCAAACAAACATAAATATATTGATACGAAATCACGAAATAATTAAAGGTCCATAGGTTAATTGCTGGTACCCACACAACGGAAATCAGAAACAAAGTACTCACCAGTTTGCAGCCAATTTCTCCACGTTCCAAGGGCCCCTGATTGGATCTAATGATGGCACCACGTAGCTGAAGGGCTGAAGTTTCCAGTTCTATGCTTCAGTACACCAAAATCGAGCACTTTCAAGTGTAGAAATTTGTAATAGTTGGAGAAAGTAATTAACATGCCATTTTTCTCGAGGCGGTAGAAAGGATCTCTCTGATTCTTGGTGCGCATGTCAAATGCGCGAAAAATGTACTCTGTCCTTCATCCAATTGTGTGGTTTTAAAATTTAAAAACAACCGCGAAATTTAGCGGGAGCTAACATAACTGCCCTCCAAAACACACAATTTTAGAATATCAGCCGGACAGATATAGATATAAGAAAAATGATCGACCGATAAATATAAATGAATGAAAAACAGATAAGTAGCGTAAGTTTATTTAGAGATAACGAAAACCCGAAAAAGGCAAAACAAACAAACAAAAATTTAAAAAAAAATAAAAATAAAGAAAAACCTATTGTAATACCCGGTAATAGGTAGAAAAATGAAAATTAGTTTTAATTCGGCAAGAGGCACAGTTTTACAAGTGGCCGCTTGTAAACACCGGTAGCCGTTCGTACCGTCGCTACACGCACTTGACCGTCTCCGCCGGGATGCAATTCGAGAACCCGACCGACTGGCCATTTCAAAGGTGATTGGGTGTGATCACTCGATATGATAACCAAATCATTTAATTTGATATTTGGGGACGAATCAGCCCACTTGTGTCGCTGTTGTAGCGTATGCAAATCCTCTACAGAATACCTTTTCCAAAAATCATTATGTAGTTTTTGGATTAGTTGCCATCTCAAGAGCCGATTTAGGGGAACCTCGGACAAATCTGACTCCGGAATTTCTGAATTAAGGGGTTCAAGAGTCAAAAAATGCCCAGGGGTAAAAGGTTGAAGATCGTGTGGGTCTGAAGAGGCAGGAGATAAAGGACGACTATTAAGTACAGCTTCTATGCGACATGTAAGGGTGGACATTTCTATGATGGACAACTACTGGTCGCCGACAACTCGAACAAAGTGAGTTTTAAAACTTTTGACGCCAGCTTCTGCCAGGCCATTGAAATGTGGACTGAGAGGGGGTCCCAGATGCCAACGAATAGAAAGTCTGGTGGACGCACTTCTTGCGTAATCAAGTAATTGGTTACGAAACCCTATAAAATTACTGCCCTGATCTGACCAGCATTGCGTCACGCTTCCACGTCTGGAAATGAATCGATGGAATGCACCTACAAACCCTTCGGTGGACAGTTCCATGGTTAATTCCAAATGCACGCAATGTGTACGCCGTACAGGCAAACACACAGACATACGATTTGAAAGCTTTACAACCACGGTAACGATGAGGAATCACAAAGAAAGGTCCACAAAAGTCGACAGCTACACTCGAAAAAGGTTTAAGTTGATTGATTCGATGAGCGGGAAGAGAACTCGTTATGGGCGGTCTATAGGGTTTAGGGTTGATTCTAAAACATTGCAAGCACTTGGATATGGTTCTTTGAATTGCCCGTCTGGCAGATAATATCCAAAATTGCTGTAAAAGCAGATTATGTAATGTTTTATAATCAGGATGAAGGTATTGTCGATGAGTGGACTCGATAAAAAGAGTAGTTAAACGATGGTTACTCAAAAGTAAGACGGGGTGTTTTGCAGAATAAGACAAAAGGTCAGATTTTTGTAATCTGCCACCGACTCTAATGATATTATTTTCATCAAGAAAAGGTGAAAGTTTCCGAAAAGGTTTCGGTATTGGTTTATCCTTAGATAACGCGGAAAAAAGCTCAGAAAGGCAAGAACCTTGAACGCGTTTGATAAGAAGGTATAACGCACTTTGCATCTCACCGGTGGTAGGAAAAACAATATTTTCAAAAATAATTTTTTGGTCCGGTAGATTAGTGGGTTTTTGATAGGAATGGTTTTGAAAAAGGTTAACTATTCGAAGGACATAACAAATGATACGTTGAATTTTTGATATAGATGAATATTTGATAAGAAGCTGATCTAAGAAGTTAATGTCAATTATCGCATTGCAACCTTTGGCTTTTCCTCCAGATTAATATCTCCGAAATCAATCGGAATTTTTGATTTATGAAAATCTGGCCATTCGTTTTCGGGAGACCACAAAAACGACGGTGCGTTCCACCACATGTCATGTGAAATGAGCTGTGAGGGGGTGGCCCCTCGTGACGCAATATCGGCTGCATTTAAAGCAGAAGGAATGTAGCGCCATAAGTTTGAGGGAATGATTTCTTGGATTCTACTGACTCGATTTCCAGCAAAGGTTTGCCAGCGACTAGGAGGGGATGAAAGCCAGTGCAATACGACTTGCGAATCGCAGAAAGTAACGATATTTGTAAAAGTTAATTTTCCTTCATAGCTAGATAAAACGAAGTCAATTAATTCGCTTAAAAGAAATGCGCCTAGGAGTTCTAGCCTAGCCAAAGTTTGTGACTTTATAGGCGCGACCCAAGATTTTGCAGATATGAGAGAAACAGATATATTGCTTTCCTCTTCTACACGAAAATATACGACGCCTGCGTAACCTCGAATTGAAGCGTCACAGAAACCAATGATTTGACAGGTATTGGTTTTTGACAGTTTGATTTGTCGGGGTAATTGAAAATTGGAAAGAAGCGGGAATTCAGAACGAATTTTGTTCCAAGAGTCGATGATAGAAGAATCTGGTTCTTCGTCCCAGCCTATTTTCGATATCCACAACTGTTGCAAAATAAATTTTGCTTGTAGCAACAAGGGACAAAGAAAATTTAAGGGATCGAAGATTGTTCCTATGCTAGATAAAATAGAACGTTAATTGGGAGTTTGTCCTTCATTCGGCATTGATAAGAAAAAATGTCGTTTTTTGGATGCCATTAAAGGCCTAAAACTTTGATAAAGTGTGGTTCATCCTTGTCAAAAGAGAGAGGCATTTGACGATCGGATTCTGGCAATGTTGCCAATAACTCAGGACAATTGCTTGCCCATTTTTTAAGTTCAAATCCTCCCGACTTCAACAAATCATTGAGTTCCGTCTGAAGGGAAAGGGCTTCAGAAAGCGAAGGGCTAGTTCCCACGATATCGTCGATGTAAATTGACGTTTTTAGAACAGTACTAGCCATAGGAAAACCTTCCTTTTCTCTCTCTGCCAGCTCATTTAAGGTACGCATGGCTAGAAAAGGTGAGCATGTCATGCCAAAAGTGACAGTAGAAAGTTCCCACACTGAAAGTGGGTCCTGTGGAGAAAACCTCCACAATATCCTTTGATAAGGTCGGTGATAAGGATTGATAAGGACTTGACGGAACATCTGTTTGATATCAGCAATGTAGGCAATAGGATTAAGACGAAACGTAAGGAGTAAAGAAGCAATATCCCTTTGAAGTTTCGGTCCAGACAACAACGTGTCATTGAGACTAATATTCTTTGGGGTGACTGCCGAACAATCCCAGACTACCCTTAATTTTGTACTTAAGCTTTCCGGCTTTAGTACGCAATGGTGTGCCAAAAAACATGATACGTCGACTTTTGGTTGACTAGATAAAACTAGACTCATGTGATTAGAATCGATATAGTCTTGCATGAAACTTGAATAGGCAGTGTACAGATCAGGATTTTTAAGTAATCTGTTTTCTAGAAGTAAAAATCTACGATAAGCTTGCGGATAAGTATTTCCTAGGTCAGGTTTTATTTTATCTTTAAACGGAAGATCTACCATGAATCTACCGCTCGGTTCTCATACGACACTCGCAGTATAAATTGATTCCGCTTGTTTTTCTTCCTTTGATAAGATTTGTTTTTTAGGCAAATGTTCGATTTCCCAAAACCTTGGGATAATGACCTCCAAAGGAGGTGAATGACTCGTTAAAAAACAACTGGTTCGTTCCGTAAGACTACCTACTTCGTCCACTTTTCCCATGACGAACCAGCCAAAGATGGTTTCAAGGGCTGAAGGTTGCCCTATTTGTCCAAGAACCCTGCCCTCCTTGAATATCTGTGCGAATAGTTCGCAACCAATAACTAGGTCCACAGGTCTAGATTTGAAATAAGTTGGGTCGGCAAGTTTAAGGTTTTCCAAGTGTTTCCACTGATTATCTTTCAAAGTGAATGTAGGCATATTGGAACATAGTTGTGGAACAACAATTGCTTCGAAATTAGGTAAAGGAGTGACCTGTCCTTGTGGCTTAATGTGACATTGAACGAGCCCTTTGGAAGTAAGAGAAGACATTTGATTTAATCCGAATATTTCAGTGGTGTAACTTCGCCTAGGAAGATTAAGACGCTGAATACACTTTTCACTGAGGAATCCTATCTGTGATCCAGAATCAAGCAGTGCACTTACAGGTTGAAAATTTCCGCAACCGTCCATAACATCTATTATGGCAGTGCATAAAAGAAAGGTACCTGAAGGTCCTGAGGTATTTAATGACACATGAAGATTATTGACAGGTGGTGTGTGAATGACAGGACTAGTATCTTGGCTTCCGGACTCTTTATTAGTTTCTAAGATATGAGTTAAAGTGTGGTGCCTTTTACTATTGCAAGTCCTGCATGAATATTTTGATTTGCACGTGTCTACCCCATGAGAGGGATGAAAATACGCTAGACATAATTTTCTCTGCTTGACGAAAGATAGGCGCTCGATAGGCGAGAGGTCAAGAAATGTTTGACATTTCGAAAGCACGTGACCTTGATTACACCGGAAACATTTTATTCCCGTACTTGAATTAGTTGAGGTGCCAGCCAGTCCTATAAAAGGCGAATTGGATGATTTATAGGTAGGCTTTTGCCCAAACTGATTTGGCATAGAACTTGATTTTTGATAGGTAGGCACCTTTTTGGGTGCTGTTGATTGAGGAAGTGATTCCAAAACTTTACATCTTTTTTCTAGAAATTGAAAAAGTGACTGCGTTTTAAACTCCTCGTCGTCCGAGTTGTCTATCAGCATAATGACATCATTATGTGCCAATATGCATTTATCGAAGGTTTCATCCAAATCGCAATACCTCACTTGAAACTCGTTTCTCGCTTTTGCGTCCGTTGCCGCGGTTTGTGAAAACACATAACACTCGGTGATCACAGATAAAAAACCCTTGCGTTTTTGCACGGCTTTTTTGATAGACGTGATTTTACCTTTGAAATGACGAAATTGTCGGTAAATATACAATTAACGCTAAATTAATGCTTCTGAAATAGAAAAATGACGAATTGTCGAAAATATGCACTAATTTATCGCAATTGATGAAAAATGTTTTAATATCGAAATGGTATGGAACAAATCTAATCACAGAAATGTTGTTTGTTTGTTTTGATAATGATCCTCGATTTTGTTTACTGAAATGACCACGCGGTAGACCCTGCGTTACCATAGCAGTGGACCGAAAACAGGTGAATTGCGCCGAAAAACGAAGGTCGAACGAAAACCTACGGTTCAATACGATTGGCGAAATTCAAGGCCGTGTGGTCGCGGCGAAAATGTGAAAATGGCTGCTTAAAATATCGTTGTATGAAGTAAATTTATTTATTTGGTTCGAAGGAACACTTTATGTATGCCCGCAGCTAGAAAAACGATAACTACAATGGACTGTTTATATTTTATTAAATGAAAGCGCGAACAAACATAAATATATTGATACGAAATCACGAAATAATTAAAGGTCCATAGGTTAATTGCTGGTACCCACACAATGGAAATCAGAAACAAAGTACTCACCAGTTTGCAGCCAATTTCTCCACGTTCCAGGGGCCCCTGACTGGATCTAATGATGGCACCACGTAGCTGAAGGGCTGAAGTTTCCAGTTCTATGCTTCAGTACACCAAAATCGAGCACTTTCAAGTGTAGAAATTTGTAATAGTTGGAGAAAGTAATTAACACGCCATTTTTCTCGAGGCGGTAGAAAGGATCTCTCTGATTCTTGGTGCGCATGTCAAATGCGCGAAAAATGTACTCTGTCCTTCATCCAATTGTGTGGTTTTAAAATTTAAAAACAACCGCGAAATTTAGCGGGAGCTAACAATCCATATATAAAAAACCCTGCATGTATAACCACACACCTATTTTATACCCTTAAATTACTAAAATATGTCAGTCAACCTAAATAAGACAGATAGCTTAGCTTGTTTTGAAGAGAGTTTTGTTTTCAAGCTCGAATTAATATTTCATTGGAGATATTTCATCACGCGATAACTTATAACTAAATGTATCCTATAGTAATTAGTATACTTGCTAAGGGTGCGTTCTCTCCCTTCAAGTTTCGTTAAACAACTTCAGTTGATCCACCAACGTAGATTAAGCCTTAAATAAGTTTTAATTCACATGTTTCAACAAAAATTGTTCGACGACCATTTGAGTTTTAAAATGGCTTCGAACGCATTTGTGTGTGAATGTGTACAGTTGGTTGCAGTGTTTATTGTTGATTTTGTTCTTCAAATCAGTGTTCACTTATTCGGTAGTTCAAATGATTCTTCCTCAGAGACAGTACCAGAAACTTTATAATAATTTTTTTTTAATCGACCGGAAAACAAGTACTTTTCGTACATTGTTTGGTTTGGAAACTAGGAAATTTATAAATTATTTTCAACATTTAGAGGGGGGCGCAAATACCCCTTCCTTCCTCTCGCTGCGTACGCCAATGTATTACGTAAATATTGGTTATTATTGTACTGGTTGCAGACACGTGCTAAATGAAAACCGTAGATCGACCTCCAAAATTCAATCAGGGCATAAACAGAAAAAGAAACTCTTTAAAATAATACATTCTATCAAAAGCGACCATTTTTCTCTCAAATTTAGATTTTAGTACCCGTGAAATTCAAACAGAAAAATATTTTATTTTTCTTGCATATTTCCCTCGTTTACTCGAAAATTCTGCACCCACGGGGTACCAAAATTCAATGGAAACTAACAAGGGATAGAGACCCTGTATGTATGACGTATTTTAAAGAAATAGAGACGCGACAAACTTTCAAAGTCAAATTTATTTAAGTTGAAATCAAAGGAGGGAAATATCGGTCCTCTATACTCTAGCCTTGTTTAGAGAGAAATGCATTTTAGGTCCTTGTTAATTCGGAAAATAAAAAAATTTGACAAACATTTACAAGTGATGGCAGCGGCGGCTCGTGTCAATACAACATAGTAGTGCCAGAATTTTGAATCAGTCCAAAAAAATTTCGGGGTGTTGCTCCCAAATTTTTACACACAAGTCGTTAAAAATGCCTCTACTACCACCAACTAGTACTATTTTTGGGGTTTCTAATTCTCTTCTTCTTGAGAAAAAACATATGTGCATTTTTGCCATGAAATGAATTTATCAGAAAACACTGCTGAATTATATTAAATGCTCCACACACAAAAACAATACGAGTAATACGACTAATACGATTAGCGGATAGCCTGTGCCAAGCACAATATTTCTTTGATTTTTCCTATTCAAACAATGCTTAATGTCCAACATATGCCCTATCTCTGTGCTCATATAGGCTGCTAATAAAATCTATCTCTATTCGAAGGAGCCAACAGAATAGTGGCACATACTCATTGGGCAGCGTGTTCTATGCTGCTTTGGGTTTTAGTGGCGCATTATTCGCTTAGCGTCGAGTGGAAGTGTGATCCATAGAATTGCGCAGGTTTACCAAATTTCATATATTTAATAAACTAAAAAGAACTGCATATAATAAAATTAAAAACATATAAAGATGTTTTAAAAAGAAACGTGTATTTGCAGAAAAATAGAGTAGTGCCCTGGCACCGTGGCACTACCTCATGAACCGCCCCTGGGAGTGATGAACAAACTTGTTTTTTTATATATGTTGCATGACGACTTATGCCACGAACAGCTGAAAAAATGAAATGCCAATGAACTTGGCAAGAGAATCGCATAACCAAATAATGTGAAGTTGAGTCAATTTGATGGATTGTCGCGTCTCTATTTCTTTAAACTATGTCATACATACGGTGTCTCTAACAAGAGGCTCATCAGAACAGTGCTTGGTAAATGTCACACCCTTGCCAAGCTAATAAGATGGTTATAAATATCATCTTACGTCATTTTAGGTGCCCTTTCGGCCTTTTAAATTATTAGCATATACAAGAATCTCGAGGGCTTTGACCGAGGCATTAACCCAAGAGATTAAGAGTTGGATTACAGACACCTTTACACTCCTTTTCCCCATAGCCAGCATATCAGGAAAAAAATCACATGCCACACTGAAATTTATAGTTTATACGCCAGCAAATATTTTAGAGAATATCTTTTTCGGGCTTCGTAGTTTATATCGCAGTTATCTATATTTAACTATTTTATAGCCTAGACTTGGCATTGTCTGAATTTTTAATGTTGAATATTTTGTTTGATAAGTGAATATCCACCAAATGGTGAATATCCGCCAAATGTATTTTTTATTAATTGTTTCTCTGCTAAATATAATATACCCCGTGAACAAGTCCACGTCTACGGGGTTCAATTTATATAAGAGGACACAAAACAGATAGAGCTTGGCATTGATTAATAAGAGACCGCGATACGCACGATTCCTGTAGAAAGTTCCACCGTTGCCAAAGACCACAATTATTAGTAATACTAAACGCCGAATTTTAAGGTATTATTCTGATTGTGTCATCCCGTTTGGGTTACTGTTCCTTTTTCAAAAACAAGCTATTGCAACATTTCGATTGACACTTTTTTCGTAAACAATTATTTCGAATGAAATTTTTTCGAAGGACATTTTTTTCCAATAATTTTTTTTTCAAATAAGATTTTGTTGGAATAAAATTTTTTTGAAAAATCCTTTTGGGAGATCGAAATCGGCAATATCCTAACCCTCTAAATTAAAGGCAAACATATCATTACCTGTCCCATGGGCACACCCAGAGAGACGGGGCCCGGGCCCCCCTCAAGGCTAAGATTTTTTTAGATATTTTCCACATATTTCATGAATCAAAAGATAAAATAGCATAAAATACGTCATCATAAGGCCTTGGGCCCAACCCCAAAGACCTCGCCCCCCCCTCGAACCGAACCGATCCCCCCAAGCCATATTCCTGGGTGCGCTACTGCCTGTCCATTGGGGGGGGGGGACATTTTTTGTGGAGGAAAAAGGTCAGATCAGAAAATAAAAAAACCCTCTTTAAAAGAATAATTTTTTGAAATAAATGGATTCGAAAAAAAAATCATTAGAAAAAAACATTTTCAGAAGAAATGTATGTCATTCGGAATTTAGGTTTTCATTTAAAATGTCTATTCGAAAAAGTATTTTCGGTTATACGAGTGGCTCACCCCGTTTAATTAATGCATTTAAATAAAACTGACTAAGTTGACCTTTCGTGAACCAAGTAGCTGCTTATACTGATATTTTTGCTAATCTGGCAACGTTCGTTTTATGCTTTTCTCTTCTCTCATGCAATCCTTATGGCCCATAAAAAAATCCAACCCCTAGATAGAAGGCTGGCCCGTGTGCTAGCGCATAACGAAAGTGAGTTTAGGAATCTCGTTTGCTACAGTGGCGGGTTCGTATCCTCTCGGTTGCCGAGATCGTGTGCAGCACACGTTTATAGGATTTCTTGGGGACTGTAAAAACTAACTTGGTTCGGTTCCTACCCCTTCATTCACGTCGGTAATTGGGCTCGGTGCGGTCGGACATCTCGTAAAGGCGGACTTTGTAATACACTCCTTCAGTGACCAGATAAAAAAATACCTGGTTTGGGGTTCCAGAGGTGGACCTGTGCAATTTGGAGTTCCGATAGTGTCGGCGAATAAGTCATAGTGACTTTGACTTCAGCAATATTGTCCAGATATCAGATTCCGGATATAAGTTTTTGTTAAAAAGACAAGTTGAGGAGATACAAGTTGTCATTTAAAAAATCTCCCCTAAAAACCTCTTTCGAGTAACAAAAAAAACCTTGCTTTAATATGACACTTGACCGCACAATTTTGTCCAAAATAATGTATTTTCTTTAAATATTGATTTTGTTCTTATAAAAGAATTTACCAAATTCTATATTTTTACTGCAACACCCTGTACTTTCTAAATTATCTTATTTTATCAAAACCATCAAAATCTACACATTTATCAAAGAGCTTTGTATTGTCAGGATCGACGAAACATACAACCTAGAGAGCTTCAAAACCAATCTGTCATCCTTTATTACTCAACACATTAAGAAACTCCTTTTAACCCTAACTTCTGCTTTTGAAAAATATTATGTGATAATATATTTTGACCAATCATCAATACACATACATATAAAGGAACTGGGCTGTGTTTTGTTACAGTCAATCTCAAAAACTACTTAACCGATTTCAATAAAATTAGGCATGCATGTTCTATCAGGTAATCTGTTTATCAAAGGCAATTTTTTTAGGGTACTACGCAGGTATGCTAGTTGGCCTAACGGGCGAAGCCAGTTATTTTTTGGATAGTATAAGATAAATATGCCTTAAATCTTTCCTAATTTTTCTTTGAAAATGGATTTGTAATAATATACGGCAATACTTGTAAGAGATACTAAAGTGTTTTTTTTTATTATGCAAGAGAAGTGGGTCGGTGCAAAGCCCACTGGATAACAAGGCCTGGGCACGTGTGGAGAGATTTAAGCGGGTTTAAGTCGCCTAGCAGGGCGTAGGTCAATAGCTTGCTTTAAAAGCAATGACAAATTTAAATTCTTGCATGTGTTTTGGCATGTAGACACACAGCTGCTATGTGGATAGACGCCATATTTGTTGTTTATTTACATTTTGTGGTATTTGCATTTGTCGTGTAAAATCGTGTTTTTTTATGCAAAAAACTGAAAATAATTCACGTAAAACATGTACAAATGTCGGGAAGAAGCACAGGGAGTGCTACTCCATAGGTAATTGCTTGTATTTTTCTTTATAAATTGTTAATAAAGTTAAGAGTGGTTTATAGATGCCATTAAACGCTCTTTATGTTGTCCACAATAAATCTGCACAATTAATTTTAGAAAAACTACAAATTTGATCCGCCATTTTATAAATTTTTACCCCATGAAATAGTTTTTAGAAAAAAAAATAATAGAAATAACCTTAAATTTTTGACAATTTTCATATAATGTAATGACATACCGGAGTCCTTTCCAAAACCACCAAAACTGACGCAAGCGCATTTACGAAAATCCTGTCTAATATGTAAAAGAACTTTAAACTCTTTATAATAGAGGGTTAAGATTAATTTTAAGATGTAGTAGATATACACAAGATATGTTAAAAATTTTAAGTATGTTAACTGTAAAACAACGATTATATTTTTTAACAATGTCATTTATTTACAAACTAATAAAAGGATTGCTGTCTAAGTACTTTAAAGAGTTTGTTACTTTAAGAAGTAAAATGCATAAAATTACCAACTGAGAAACCGCAATAACTATCAATTAAACAGAACATGTTATAGTTCAACAATGAAATCTCTATTCTACAAAGGGTTAGGCGATTTTAACAGTCCACCCTTAAATATAAAAAAAGCTAGGCCAGTCCCTAGGTTCAAAAGGATGCTAAAAAAGCATTTATTATCCAGGCAGAATTAACTATGTGTGCGTTATACTGTGTAAAATGAGTGCCTTAATATTCTTTTAAATATATATTTCTTGTTTTTTAACTGTAAAACTTACCGTCTAAATAATTTATAGATACATAAATTTGCAATATTTTTATAATAATAGATATATATTTTTAGGAATTAGTCCATATTGTGGTGGAGTCGTTGAATAGTAATCAAATAGGTTATTGAAATACAACTAATTTTTTATTTGTTTCAAACAAATAGTCCCGACATGTTTCGTAAGCAGAAACTTACATCTTCAGGGGACATTACTAAACTATATTAGCACAACATTTTAAAAAACTGGTGAAAAAACTATGCCCAGCTACAAAAGCGGTTAAGTCATAGAAATTTTGTATAAATTTTAAATATTTATTATTTGAAATTTAATGTTTTCAAAATTTCTATGACTAACCGCTTTAGTAGCTAGGCATAGTTTTTCACCAGTTTTTCAAAATGTTCTAATTTAGTTTAGTAATATCCTCTGAAGATGTAAGTTTCTGCTTACGAAACACGTCGGGACTATTTGTTTAAAACAAATAAAAAATTAGTGGAGGAAGACAATAACCTGTTTGATTACCAGATATATATTTATCTTTGTGTAAACTTAAGAGTGATAAAAATGTAATAGGATTTCCTCTACTTTAAATACATGAATTCAATTGTCTACCCGAAAATGGAACTTTAAGAATTAAAGGGAGTTCTGACTTCAAGCATCGCTTGTTTTATTGCATGAGTATGCCCTGTATTTATCCTCTAAGGTATTTGTTTGTAGGCTATCAATCGGGATCAGCTGTGGTGATCAGGTTATATAAATGGAGATAAGTTTTGTGTTTTTTTTTTCAAAATTTTGGATTTTTCGGATATGAAATGTTAATTTTATTTTGACCTCTTCTATCACTCATTAAAATATTATGAGTCATATCATTTACATCTTGTATAAGATTTTTTTTAATGTATAAAATACTTCTTATTTGCGAATTGACAGAATATTTTTTTATTAAATATATTTGTAATATTTCTATTATTACATTTATTGTGATTCTTGCCGTTCATGAACCAACAAAATTATAGTTAATTAACTATCTTGATTTTAAAGAATAAGTAAGCAAAAATTATTATTTTTTATACATTTCTGGAGGTTATTTTGAAAGCCTGTATCTTCTCAACTTCCATGCATAGTGTGGGATTCTTTTGATGAATAACTCTTGGCACGCCATATGGTTTTTAAGTCTTGTTTATTAATCAAACAAACAAACATAAAGTACTAAACGATGAACGAGTAATATCCTCTGAAGATGTAAGTTTCTGCTTACGAAACACGTCGGGACTATTTGTTTAAAACAAATAAAAAATTAGTGGAGGAAGACAATAACCTGTTTGATTACCAGATATATATTTATCTTTGTGTAAACTTAAGAGTGATAAAAATGTAATAGGATTTCCTCTACTTTAAATACATGAATTCAATTGTCTACCCGAAAATGGAACTTTAAGAATTAAAGGGAGTTCTGACTTCAAGCATCGCTTGTTTTATTGCATGAGTATGCCCTGTATTTATCCTCTAAGGTATTTGTTTGTAGGCTATCAATCGGGATCAGCTGTGGTGATCAGGTTATATAAATGGAGATAAGTTTTGTGTTTTTTTTTTCAAAATTTTGGATTTTTCGGATATGAAATGTTAATTTTATTTTGACCTCTTCTATCACTCATTAAAATATTATGAGTCATATCATTTACATCTTGTATAAGATTTTTTTTAATGTATAAAATACTTCTTATTTGCGAATTGACAGAATATTTTTTTATTAAATATATTTGTAATATTTCTATTATTACATTTATTGTGATTCTTGCCGTTCATGAACCAACAAAATTATAGTTAATTAACTATCTTGATTTTAAAGAATAAGTAAGCAAAAATTATTATTTTTTATACATTTCTGGAGGTTATTTTGAAAGCCTGTATCTTCTCAACTTCCATGCATAGTGTGGGATTCTTTTGATGAATAACTCTTGGCACGCCATATGGTTTTTAAGTCTTGTTTATTAATCAAACAAACAAACATAAAGTACTAAACTAAAAACAACTTAAAATACTAGTGGTTTACAATAAAACGTCGTGGCTCTTAAGTAAACGTCGTAAGTCGTCGTGTAGGCAAATATCAATCGTCGACTCGTCGTAAGTTTTTGCCTCGCGTCGTGGTAAGCCTTCTTATGCTTATGGCAGCCAAGAGCAAACTGAAAGTCACTTCGCGCCACACCTCGATATGTTGGGTGTATTCTAGTCCGCGCGGCGGTAGAGCTTAAAGGCTTCGTCATCGTCTAGATCACGTGAACACATCGTGGCACCAAACTCATCTAGAAAGACTTGTGTCGCTGCCAGTGGCGGCGTTATAAGATTATTTTATACAACTCGGCCGTCCTGGTTTGCATCGGCCTCCGATGTGGTTTCGTCATCTGCGAGTCTGGCTCATCATTTACTTTATTATCATCGTAAGCAGTTCATGACTTTAAATATTCTGAGCATGTTGACGTTTTCAATGGACCTTCATGGCATCCAACTTTAATCACATCATACGTGTTGTTGTCTTTTACTTTGGTTATTTCATATGGACCTAGAAATTTTATTTTTAGCTTTAGTCCTGGACCTAGCTGCGTTCTTTTGATTGCTGCTAAGTCTCCAATTTCATAATCTTTTGGTTCTTTTCTCTTCTTGTCATAGTAAGTTTTGTTCTCTTCCTGGATTTTCTTTATTTGTTCTTTTGCTTTCTTTCGCAGTTCATCTCTTAATTCTTCAAAGGTTTTTAGCATTTCTTCTTCGATCAGTTCTTTAATTCTTAATTCTTCTGGTTTATTCATTTTTACGCCAAACATAAGTTCAATTGGTGTCATATTTATTGCTCTCTGATAACTTGAGTTTATCATTTTTTGTGCGGACTCTACATGCTTATACCATTTAGTTGGATCATCTGTGGACAACTTAGTTAACACATTTGCGATTATTGTGTTCACTCGCTCAATCTGGCCATTACTGTTAGGTTTTCCACTTGTAACTGCATGGTGTTTGATTTTATTTGATACACAGTAATCTTTGAATTCTTGTGAGGTAAAAGCTGTTCCTTTGTCACTTATGATGTTACTTGGATTTCCAAAAATACTACTTGAGGTCATCGATCTTGTTGCATATAACCAAACAAATTTTGTAAAACTGTCTATAACATATAAGATATGCTTGTAATTCTTGTTAGTTGATTCCAACGGACCAAGGTGATCAATATGGTAAGTATTTAATGGTACGTCATCTTTTTCCAAAGGAAGCAAGAATCCTTCCTGTTTTCCTTTTTTCTTGTTTCCAAGAATACATGGAACGCAACAAGATATTATTTTCTCTATCTTGGATTTCAATTTTGGAATAAAATACTGTTGTTTAAGTGCTTGTTCGGTTTTCTTTACCGCAAAATGGCCATCATCATGCACCATTCTTATTATTTCATTTTGCATCGTTCTTGGTATGACCAATATTCATTTCCTTGTATTAGCTTATACAGTACTCCACTTCTTAGTATGTAATCTTTGTAGGGTTTTTCTCGCAAAATTTCTTTGACTGTATTTAATTCTTCATCTGTCTCTAGAGCTCGTTTAATTTTTATCACTAAATTTTCTTCAGCTTGTATTGTCATAATCGGGTATCTTGATAATGCATCAACGTGTCTCATTCGGGTTCCAGATCTATGTTCAATTACATAATCAAACTCTTCAATCATTAATGCCCATCTAGCTATCTTTGTTGATATATCTTTCTTTTCCATGGTCTTTCTAAAAGCTGAACAATCTGTTACTATCTTAAATTTTGATCCTAGTAAGTACACTCTAAATTTCTTTAATGCTTCTATTATCGCTAGAACTTCTAATTCGTAGCTACTGTATTTTTGTTCTGCGTCACTAGTTTTTCTACTCATGTAATAAATTGGATGTAATTGCATATCTTCGTTTGATCTTTGTAACAATATTGCACCATAGCGATATTTTGAGGCGTCAGTATGCAATTCCATTTCAGCACTTTGTTTAAATATTGTCAAAACTGGTTTTTCAGCCATTATTCTTTTAAGTTGATTAAAAGCTGCTTTTTCTTTTTCTCCAAATTCAAATTTGTTGTTTTTCTTAAGCTGATCACTTAATGGTTTTGCTATTAAAAGAGTAATCTTTAATAAATTTTCTGAAATATCCGGTTAATCCCAAAAAACTTTGGACTTGTTTCAACGATTTTAGTTCTGGAAAATTCAAAACTGCTTTTGTTTTAAACTCTGATGGATAATTTTTTCCATTCTGAATGTGGTGTCCTAGAAACTCAATCTTTTCTTGCAGAAAATTACATTTCTTTTTATTTATTTCAAGGCCCTATTCTTTACATGTACTGAGGACAATTTCTAGTCTTTCTATGGCTTCATTAACATCTTTTGCTGGTATTATTAATTCATCCATATAGGTTAAAACAATTCCTTCATTTATCAGTGGTCTAAAAATTTGATTTATAAATTTCTGGAAAACACTCGGAGAATTACACAAGCCAAAAGGGACTTTTCTAAATTGGTATTGCCCATTATGTGTAACAAAAGAAGTATATTTCTTACTTTCTGGTTCGACACTAACATGGAAAAACCCATTCTTTAAATCAATTTTGGAGAAAATTTGAACATCTGTTAGTTTATCTAGCTGATCTTCAATTAACGGTAACGGATAACGATCTTTTAGTAAAATTTTATTTATGCGTCTGTAATCAATGCATACACGTGGTGAACCATCTTTTTTTCTTGTAACTACAACTTGACTTGACCATTCAGATGTGCATGGTTCATTAATACCATCGTTTAACCTTTCTTCAACCTGTTTATCTACTATCTCTATTTCTGGGTAAGGTAAACGTCTAGGATTACAATAAATCGGTTCTTCTGACTTTACTATTAACTTTAGTTCAACGTCTGTTGTTTTAGTTTTTTCGGGCACATAATTTTCCATCATCATTTCTACTTTCTTAACTGTTTCACTGTTTCTTTCTGTAATATTTAGATCACTTTCGTCTTCATGATTTATATCTATGTTCATTATATTCATCGTTTCTAGATTCCTAATTTTTATTCCTTCTTGGTTAATTATCAGTTTTGCTTCATTCAGTAATAAATTTCCTAAGAATAGATCTATGTCTGTGGCTTCGTTTGGTACAACGTATAATGAAGTATGAAAATTCTGATCATCAATTTTTATTGTGTATTCAAAATGTATTTTAGCTCTTATCTCAGTATTACCAAAACCAGTTAGTTTTAATTCTGAATCTCTTAACTTAGCATTTTTAAATGCTTTATCTAATACTTGTTCTTTAACCAAATTTACCGTACTTCCTGTATCTATAAGTGCATTAATTGGCATATCGTCGACAATTGTTTCCTTATAGCTATTTTTTAGAGAAGATGCGACTTTATTTACTTTACCATCTTGTGTCTGACTACTACTTTGATTCTTTGAAGTACAATATTTGCTTTTGTGACCATACTTATTGCATTTGAAGCATTTCGTACCTTCGGACTTTCGTGGATATTGGTCAGATCTGTGACGCAATTAAAGCATCTAATATTACCATCAGATCTTTCTTTATTTTGCACATATGTCTTCTGATTTCGTTCTTGTCTTTCTGCGGATCCTTTATTATAATTTCTGTTTTTCTGTGATCCTTCGGCTCTAGTATTAAACGTGTTTCTTTTTTCTGAAGATCTTGACTTTGATCTTATTTCTTCGTAAATTTTTAATTTTTGTTTGAAATCTTGTACATCTTTTGCTCCATACAGCACTGCTTTATTTGCTGCTTCATCGTCAGGAATTCCATCTATCACATAGCTAAACAAAGCTTCAATTTCTATCTACAAAAGTTTTCGCTAGTCCAGTCAGTGACTTTTTAGCAAAGATGTAAATTTGTAATTCATTCCATCCTAGTAAATTTATCAAATTTTCAAAACCTCTGATACACTTTTCTACTGGGTACTTTTTTGAGCCATCATAAGGTCGTGTGGATCCTTCTACATCTTTAAAACTAATTGCAAACGTCGGTGCAGGTGTATTAAACGGAGTATTGCCTGCAAACAAATTGGGTTGATACGCAGCAGATGACATGTTTGGTGAATACGTATTATTACTCATTGCAGCAGTAGTAGCAACATTATGTGTTACTTGTGGTGGCATTGCTCTAAACATCATCGGTTGTACAGTCGGACTATTTATGTTATATGACTGGGTAGGTGCAGTTATAGGTACAGTCATACTCGAAAATAAAGTTGGGGTTGGTTGCTGAATAGCATAATTTAAGGACGAAACATTTGTGTTAGGAAAATCACTAATATTCGGATAAACACTCGTGTTTGGCAACATATTCGTATTTGGCAACATATGTGTATTTGGCAACATATTTGTATTTTGCAACGTATTTGTATTTTGCAACGTAACAGGACTCGTATAATGATACGTATTTGGAAATGTATTCGGAATACTCGTAGTTACGCATTGAGAATCCGAAAAAACTTAATTCTTATTTATTGACATTTTGTTAAGCGAATTGTCAATATTTTTCGATTTTTCATGATGCATAGCTTTTCCGAGCGATTTTTTAGTTTTTGGACTCGCACGGTTAGAGTCTTTGTCAGCGGATTCAAAATACTCGTCGTCAGTATCGTCGGATAATACCATTTATTCCGCGATAGCGTTTTTTAAAGATTCAATGTCCATTAAAACACTACAAAGTCTTTTTACCAAAGTGTCTTTTTCCGCATTTTCGTAATTCACCGATAAAATATTCGCAATCGATACTAATTTCAAAAATAAGTTTATGAATGCTTTTTATCACTGAGAACGATGTAACACGTAAAAGCTCTTTAAGTCTTTTAATATCACCGAGACAAATCATTTTGCTTAAAACTTAACAGCTACAGTCTTAAAAATATGTTTTTTAAACGCAAAAATAAAGTTTTTTTTTTTTTAATTATTTTCTAAGTAAAATAGACCTACTCAATTCAACCTATCCTACTTTTAGAAAAAGTCTTATTCGCGCACAAAATATCTAGTCTCTTATTTAGTCTATGCACTTTATATTGTCTTTTTTATCGATCGAGTACTTGCAGTGATGGTGAGTTTCGATTAGGTAAAAATATGAAACGATCTTACCTTAAAAATGCAATTTTTAATTTTTTCTTACTCATTGTAGAGCTTTTTGGTAACCAGCTGAATTTTAAGGCATCAAGAGGAACGTAGAAGAATATCTAGTTGGTCAGTTTTCAGTACACAAACACTATATTTTATTTTAGTGATTTGGTTTTTACACACTCACGAAATTAATTCATCTCCGGTCGAGCCTCCATTTTTTGTGGGATTCTTTTGATGAGTTATTCATCAAAAGAACCGTAGCACGCGATATGGTTTTTAAGTCTTGTTTATTAATCAAACAAACAAACATAAAGTACTAAACTAAAAATAACTTAAAATACTAGGGGTTTACAATAAAACGTCGTGGCTCTTAAGTAAACGTCGTAAGTCGTGTAGGCAAATATCAATCGTCGTCTCGTCGTAAGTTTTTGCCTCGCGTCGTGGTAAGCCTTTCTTATGCTTATGGCAGCCAAGAGCAAACTGAAAGTCACTTCGCGCCACACCTCGATATGTTGGGTGTATTCTGATCCGCGCGGCGGTAGAGCTTAAAGGCTTCGTCATCGTCTAGATCACGTGAACACATCGTGGCACCAAACTCATCTAGAAAGACTTGTGTCGCTCTCAGTGGCGGCGTTATAAGATTATTTCCCACAATAGTTATATTTTTCTCCTTCTTATCTCCTTTATTATTATATTATTTTTTACATTAGTTTACACTCATGTGTCAACGTTTTCTTTAGTTATTAAAAACTTCTTAAAAAATGATCAGCCCTGTACAGAAATTTTATAAATTATAACAGAGTGGAGATTTAACAAACAAAGCGACCTGAAACACCTTAAACTTCCGAATTTGAGCATATTGGTTCATAGATGGAAAAATGCGCCTTTTTAGATGGAAATTTGAGTCAAAAATTGTATTGAGTTACCTTAAGCGCCGCGAAGATTCAAATTTGAGAAAATTCTGTTTGTTGGAAAAGTTTGAAACAAAGTTATAATTAAACAAATAAACCAATATATTATATGAGGTCACGCTAAATAAATAAAATTGGCGCGGCGAATCGACTGCAGCGAAGCGGCTGCGGCGAATCAGCCCCGGCGAAATTTCCTATGCCCGGATGGGGTTCTGTTCAGAACTTTAGCGTTGATCTGAGGTCTACCAAATGCAGCTTCACCTAAATGTGAAATAGCCGAGCATTCTAGGCATGGGTAACACAGCAAATTTTCGCGTGTCGATATAATGACGCTGACACAGCTTGCTGTATCAAGGCAATGTGTCAGCACAATTGTGTCATGACACAGTAAGAGCGTAAGCTATAAGCGACTCAAAATTCTGCCAGCTTTGCGAACACTGATTTATATTTTATTTTGTGGCGCATCAACACTGCTTTGTTTTATCGTTGTTTGTTTTATTCTACGGTTCAGTATTCGAAAATTCGGGGAATCCCCGACTCTCGACTAAACTGTAACCGAAAGAGAGAGGTGTATGCATAACAAGTAGTACGTATTTGGTATGTTATTTTATGTATGTGCTTCAATGAGTATCATGACACTTTGTGGCATGCAGTTGTGGTATAATACGTAAATCCTATCCTAGGGCTTTTGACCAATCGTGACGTTACTTTTAATTGTTTAAACAATATTTACTGTGACATTGTTGCGACAATTAAAACAACTGTCAGTTATAGTAAATAGAAATTTGGACAAGATATCACGCGTCGAACATTCTAGGCATGGGTAACACAGCAAATGTTCGCTTGTCGATACAATGACGCTGATACCGCTTGCTGTATCAAGGCAATGTGTCAGCACAATTGTGTCATGACATAGTGAAAGCGGTAAGCTATAAGCGACTCAAAATTTTGCCAGCATTGGTAACAGTGATTTATATTTTGCGGCGCATCAACACTGCTTTGTTTTATCGTTCTTTGTTTTATTCAACGTTTCTGTATTCGAGAATTCGGGGAATCCCGGACTCTCGAGTTAACTTTAACCGAAAGAAAGAGCTGTTTCGCAGTGTGGATAACTAGTAGTATGTATTTCGTGTTTTATTTTTCACAGTAGTATGACACTGTGTCATGCAGTCGTGATATAATACGTATATCCTATCCATGAGCTGTTTACCAATCGTGACAATTGTTTCAACAACACTGTGACATTGTTGCGATAATTAAAACAATTGTCAGCTATGGTCAATAGATTTGGATAAGATATAACTCGTCGCACATTCAGATAGCGCATTTACGTCAGTGACGCGCTCCAGTTCACCAACCTTCAACTTCCGCCGTCTAGTAAAATGTCATGGTGTCATACAATTTGTTGTGACTGTATCAACAGTTATGACACCGGTATTAATACAAAAGTGCCATTCAACACAGTGTTACCCAAGCCTAGAACATTCAGATAGCGCACATGAGGTCAGTGCCGCCCCCCAGCTCACTAGTGGTGCCCGCAAGAGTCTCGTTTTCGAGAGTCTCGCATGGTCTCGTCTCGTTTTCGAGACAAGACTTGAGACGAGACTCGGACAAGACGAGACGAGACTTTTATTTATCTCGTCTCGTGCAAGACTTTTCGTGTCTAGTGCGAGAGTCTCGCAGGTAAATATTTCTGCGTGCCGACTGCAGATTTGAAAATTTCATTCATAATACAACATATTTAGAAAGAATTTAGACTCTTTAGCACAGATAAACAAAACATTTCATTCATAAATACTTAAAAAACACAATCCATGATTGTTGTATAACGACGTAATGCGTGATACGAAAACGGACTAGTATTCTCTCTTACGGCGGCGGAACATAAAGGCAATACTGCAATAACGACAGATCGTAAATTGAAGACAATTATTGAAATAAAGCCAGGTTATAACAGTGCCAGGCACAATTTTGACACCTTTACATTGTAATATCAGCTGTGATCTTTCAACACACGGCCTTTGTTTACTATATGAACCGGAACAAATAGTGCCTTCTTTATTAATTGAAAACAAACGACGAAAGTTTTAAATTCGACTTTCTTATGTCAATTTTGAAGGATCAACTGTCAGTTTTCAATGTGAATGTGTCAAAATAGTCCCTGGCACAATTATAGTCTGGCTGTATTAATTTTCTAATGACTACCTGAAAATCTATGAATAAGTCTTTCTGGGCTAAACATTCTAAGATAAAGAATAACTTTGTTTTGTTTATTTGCTTAGAATATACATGTTACTTTTTATATTATTTTTATAACTTTCGAATATATAATGCTATGATTTTTTTCTTGTTTAGATGTATGATGTAAGTATGTACCTATTAGGTACTTACTTTTCAATAAATAATGTTATTTTTGTTGTAATTTTCTCTTCCTACTTCTACATTATGCCTAAAAAGTAGGTAAAGGTAAATATCCCGTATTAGACTGGAACAGGATTATACATGACGAAATTGCGATACATTTGCGAGACTCTCGTACGAGACACGAGACGAGATGAGACTCGAGACAAGACTTCATATTTCATCGGCGAGACGAGACGAGACTTTGTGAAAGTCTCGTCTCGTTGGTCTCGTGTGAATCACTACAGCTGACCAACACTTAACTTCCGCCATCATGTAAAGTGTTATGGTGTCATCAAATTTGTTGTAAATGTATCAACACTTATTACACCGGGAATGGTATCGATACAAATAAAAAGTACCATTCAATATAGTGTTACCCAGACCGAGAGCATTCGGTCAATATATGCCTGACTGCTTCGTCATCTAGACCTAAAAGATAGCTTAAATGTATAATTTCTACAAGACCCCATATTTTCCACAATTTTGGAAATATATGCGCAAAGGGCTGATTTCTTACCAAAAAGTTATGCCTATTAGGCAAAATGTTCCGTTTCTATATTACTTTGTAGCGTATTACACAGGCAAGGAATTGAACCGGGACAAATGCTTCAAAAGTCAGGAAAGGACTATTTAAAATTCATCTGCGGTTCATTTTAGTTGAATAAGAACAGAAACACAAATAATACTGTGTACCTCTCTAAAGGAAAATAAAAATTCGATGCTTTTAATCAAATTTATGGGCACAAAAACATCGTATAAATTGTTAATAAACCACCGATTACTTGAAAACAATAGAAGCGAAATTAACATATATTGATTTATTTTAAGCAATATCTATTTAATAAATGGTTTGTTTAAAAAGGGTTTAGAAACCTATTTTCCAAATTGTTAACATTTAACGTTTGTGTCAATTAATTAATAGAGACATTTTAAGTCGCGTATTTTACACTTTGTTACCGTTATTGTTATCAGTGGCGCACCCAGGAATATTTCTTGAGGGGGCTCGAGGCCTCTGGGGGAGCCCGAACCCTCATGATGTCGTATTTTATGCTATTTTACCTTTTTATTCATAAAATATGTAGAAAATAACTAAAAAAATCTTAGGCTTGGGTTGGTAGGGGCGAGCTGCGAGCCCCCCCTCCCCTGGGTGCGCCCATGTTGTTATTACTGAGTCTGTTGATCAGCAGCTTCTAGCTCCTTTTTTGTTATGTACGGTAACGGCGGCCGGTAACTACGGTGCTCGTCCTTTAATGTTATCGATATTTTTTAAGTTTAGTTTTGTATTTTTTTTTTTACTGCTGTCGAATTTTTTACTAGAATTCGATAGTTTGGTTTGTAAAATCCATAAATCTAATAAAAATAAATAAACAAATATAAATAAACAAAAAGATGAAGAAATGTGAAACTACTAAATTAACGTTTGTGTTATGTTATCTTTAATGTTCCAAAATCTATCTGTTTTACCTTGAATTTTAACTGACCCAAAATGTCCTTAATATTAAATTACAACATGTTTTATTATTCCTTAATAGAAAAATTAGGAAAACGGTCCTTATTAATGAACAACCTTATACGCAATTAGAAAAAATATTTTACTTAACACGTGCAAAAAGCAACTTAAGAGTTGCTGTCGACTCGTACGTATATTTAAATAACTAATAACAATTAACCAATTAGGTAACCATAGCTGGTAATATTTGTGATAATATCAACTTTCCCATTTTTATAAAGCCTGCCGTCAATAGAGTAAGCACTTTAAAAACACGTGAAATGGAAACATAAATTCCCAAATACATACAAGCACATAATATATCGGGTTTTTGCTATAATCGTGTGAGGAAATCTAAAAACTTTCACGGCTTTATTTTAAATTAGGTTGTACTGATTATACTAGAGTATGTCGGTAATTGCTTTAGTTTGGTCTGGTTAGAAAGATACAATTCTAATATAAGTTACGCTATTTTCAGCCACGGGTTTTTGTTATAATCGTGTGGGGAAATCTGAAAACTTTCGCGACTTTATTTTATCGTAGGTACCCCCACTTTTAATGTCATCTTAAAATTAACTAAAACCCCCTGGAAAACCCAAAAGTTCAACGAAATTCAAAAACTGCTAAAGAAGATCGTTTAACTAATCCTGATACTTATTTTAACTATGCGGAGTTGGCAAACAACGCAATGTTTCTGTGTATGCTACAAATGTAGGAAAAATAGGACATTAAAGAAGTAGGAGAGTCTACCTATTATTATTAAGTATGTCGGTAGTTAGTTAGTTTGATTTGCCTATAAAGATACAATTCTAATATAAGTTACACTATTTTAAGCCACGGCTCGTCCTGCAGGCGAGGTGAACGGGTACACAGCTATTCTCTCTTACAACGTTTTGTGTCCTAGAACTCCTAGACCATGGCACACAAGAAAATCAACAACATATTTAAAAAAGTTTTATTTATAGTGTTTTGTTTCTTTTTTAACTCAAGTACTTGCCATGCTCTAAGATTAACAACGTTTGTACTCCTGTTTATAATGTACCCCTTTTCCATCGCTTGCGGCACGGGCTGCTGTTGGCTAGTTTATCAGTAAATTTTAAAAAATGTAAGCAATAAATAGTACACATTAGGGACCTATTGGAATAAAACCCGATCTTATTTTCAAATCGGCCGTATTGTGACAGATTTACATATAAAAAGCAACTGCTTTCTTTCAAAATTCGGCCTTTTTGTATTTAAGAAACGGAATTATTAGTGGCCGTTTTTATTAAATGATAGCGACTTTAATTTTAAATTTGACTTTGGTATGTCAATTTTGAGAGGTCAGCTGTCAGTTTTCTTTGTAAATCTGTCAGAATAAAGCCGACTCTAAAATAAAGTCAGGTTTTATTCCAATAAGTCCCTACTAAATGATCGTTAGAAAGTGGTGCTAATGTTTAAGCCTGTTTTATACGGAATCATCTGTCTTAAACTACTGTAGCCTAATTTTAGGAAAGTTTTTGTTAAATTTAAAATTATATTTTAATATTTTAAAGTAAATTGGACTTGCTTTAAGATAAAACTGATCAAGAAATATATAGTTCTTTCATTTCAAAAAGCCACCAAAAAAACATAATAAAATTTGAAGTGTGAAACCCATTAAGGAATCCTAAACAAATAAAAGAGAATATGGGCCGGACTGGGAATTAATAAAAGTTGCTGCTTAATACGTATAATAATAATCATTAATAGATAGGTATTATACATTTTATTTAAATGTAACATTAGGTACCGGATGAATTGTTATAACAGGTTATATACATGGTGTCTAGCTAAGTTGAAACCATATGGAAAACTTTTTTATTTTAAATTTTAGGAAAAAAAGTTATTCTCAGTAGGGCTCTTATTGGCTGGGTATAAATTGTAAATCAGTGTACTTATTTCGTAAACCATACCAGCTGATATATTGGTTACTCCTTTACTATTTCTTGTCTTTCGTGTTTTGGCGTATCCTCTTGTTATTATTCTAGATATGGTTCTGGAGCTTGCCCCTGTAATATGTGTAATACGTTCGTATATTTTGGAACGATTTCCGTAATTTTATACTGAGAGTTGCGTATACATATCAAGAAAAGTTTTGCCTTGCCCTTTGAACATTTTTTTTAGGGTGAAGGTTTGGTTCCTGTAAAACCGCAGACTCTAATTGTGCCACCACTTCTTCTTCTCCTTGGTCCTCAAATGGTCTCCAGAAATTTGTTTGTGGGGTTTCAAAAGACCGCCAAATCGCCATTATTAATATTACTTATTAGGTCCTCACTTATAAAAACAAACAAAAATGTACAGGTTTATAATTGATATTATTCACAATAAAAATGAAAATTTCACAATAATAATAATATGAATTCAAATCCGTAATATAAACACTAACCGCTAACAATTTTAAAATGAGTTTGACCCTATATTAAAGAATGCAGGTGGTACCTTTCGAAAGCCTTTGTTATATTTCGGAAAGGGATTAGGTACTTATAGAATGACATAAGGTGCGTTCGACACTTTAACTTTAAAGAATGAAGTATTCCTAGCCGTGCATAAAACACAGAAATTCTTCCCAAAATTTGAAAATAAATTTTTAATTTTCGCACAGACTCCTGGAAATCTTAAAATGGTTATTATGATTAGGGTGGCGCGTGTCAGTTTTTTGTGATATTTTTTTTGTGGCTTTTTGAAATGACAGAGCTTTACTTCGTAAGTGTGACGCATTTTAAGTTTTTGACTTGATGTATTTTTTTTGACATTTTTCCTTGTTCTTATTATATGGGAGTTTTTTTTCGAAATCCAATTCCCAAAAACCCCGAATTTTAATTTTTTTTTGCAAAAATATTGATTATTAAAAAAGTAATTAAAGAAATCGTAATGAAAAAATAAAGTTTAACACCCTGCATCTAGGCCACTTTTGAACTAAGACAAGTGTAGCTAAATCTTAATATTTTGATCCAACGAATCCACAGTTTTACTGTATACCATGAGTTCTGGGACACCTTGTATAATGTCGTTCAAAAGAGCTAAAAATTCATGTTTCAGACGGGTGCATTATGTTTCGGACAATTACGTTTCTTAACATTTTAGGTTGCTTACAACTTTGTTAATTGTAATATAAGGATTTTTTTTAAGGTTTTGTTATTTTTTTTTGCCGAGAACTTTTGCCAGAATAGCA
Organism: Aspidapion aeneum; assembly: GCA_963576565.1. Classification (NCBI taxonomy): domain Eukaryota; kingdom Metazoa; phylum Arthropoda; class Insecta; order Coleoptera; family Brentidae; genus Aspidapion; species Aspidapion aeneum. The sequence continues at coordinate 58,999,151 of OY755038.1, forward strand.
ATTTGTTGGTTTATTTCGCACACTATTAAAGAAATTTCACGTTTCGGAAATTACGGATTTTTTTTGTGTCATTTTTTATTATTTAAAAAAATTGTAATAAGTAATAATACAAAAAAAGACAGCCACTTACCGGCAAAGTTCACGATACGCCAATACACATTGAAAGCTTCAAGGTAACTTAAAGTCATCGTTGACACTACAGGTTTAATTTCTTTAGAGAAAAACGTGTGAATTTGGATTATTAAAAAACCTGAGTCACAAAATGTTTATTTTTATATTAAAGTTAGTTTTAGAACTACATATAAGAATTTTATAATTGAAAATTCTAGAAACTAAAAGGTTTAATTTATTATACCCATGTTTCCTTCTTGTTAGGGTTGTTAACCCGACTAATACCATTTTATACGCTTCAATAGGGTGTTTTGTCTTTTTATGAGTGATAGTAACTACATTTTTTATTGGTTCCGAGAGAATCGTGCTTAAGATTTTCTGGTAGAAATTTTTTTCGAAAAATTGGAAGAATTGGAAGAATATTTTTTTTTGTTGAATAACATGAAATTTCGTATTTTGGCCGTTAAAAAAGAACACCCATATACCCACTGTTAAAACAACTTTTGACAAAATTGATCAACCAATTTTTAAGTTGTGTGCGTTAATTACAAACAGACAAATTATCATACAAAACCCAAAATATATTTAGGTAATATAGTTTTTCAAATCTAAATATTTTCTTGTTCCAGATACGATCACCAAAGCTCACTTTATAACTACTATGCAAGGTGTTTTTTTAAAGGTAAAAGATGCTTATTTAGGTATTTGTCGTAATTTCTTAGCAAAAAAAGCACGTCGACTTTATTTTTCTTATCTTGTAATTTTTGTAGCACGCACACCTTTCTAGGGTTAAACTTTACCTCTGTAGTTTGAACCAGAAGAGTATTTTGTTTTATATGTCTCTTCAATCTCTTAATAACCGTATAAAAATTTCGAAAATCTATCAGTTCGTTTTTAAGATATTTAGGTCTGAATTTACGAATTTAATATGGACCGATACACAAAAGTAAATCAAAAAATAAAAATAAGAAATCAGAATGACTACAAAAAGTTCCTTTAATAAAAATAGATCGACGTGTATCGGGAATTTCTAAATTTTTTCTAAGAAATGTACATAAAAAATTTTATAGTAAATCTGGAGGCAATCTTTCAAAAAATAATCAATAGATTTTTCAAAATATATACGCAGTTGTGAGGTCGAGTTTACCCCTCGAAGTGTTAATTTCAAGTTCGCGAAAAAGTGTCCTCTCGCTCACGCGCGGATTTGAGGGGGGTAACGGGGTAATAAACCCCTCCTTAAAAAAATATGCATTTTACCCCCCCCCCCTTGTATAAAAAAATAATATTACGAATAATTTCTATTTCAACTATTACCCCACCCCCTTAAATTTTTACCCAGATCCGCGCTTACCCTCGCAAACAAAATCGACGTGTTCGAGGATTTTTTCATAAATACACGATAAATACTTGAAAAAAGCTTGTGTTACCTTTAAAAAGACACTCTGTGAGCTACTAGATCGAGAAACTGCATTTTTTTTACTACCTGCTAGATGTTGAAGCAGTTAAACTCGTCGTTATTGTTCACCTTCTGTGCTTGTCTCATGGGCTGTCAAGAATACGAGCTCTGATCACTGGTTGTCACTTTTACTGAATCTTACGTATTTAAGTACCTATACCTTTCCGATCTAGTTTGGTATAAAGTAGGAAAAGTAGACTTAAACAAGCCCAGAAAAAGGGGGATGTCCGGCGACGCCGTCTTGTCGTCCCAAATTGACACAAAACTAAATTCTGGCATCTGGGGCCTCGAGACCCAACTGAAAGAAACGAAATTTACAATGCTAAACTAGCTAAATGCAGATTCAAACAGAATTCTATATCAATAGTAAAATGCATTGCTACGTTGCGTGAAATAGGGGTAGATGACCCCATCGTAGTATCAATACTTTTGATTGGGGGATACCGGATTTTGGTTTGGTTTCTGATATTTTTTAGTATAGATATATATCACTATTATATATCTCTCTATCTATCGATATCCAACAATGTTTAAGGATCCCGAAGATGCGTCAAATGTTTCTGTCGAATACTATACACTAAATTTAAGAAACATCTAAGACGTTTCTCCACATTTTTGTGAAAGTTTTTCCATAATTAATTACTGAATAGTGACATCAAAACTCCAAAATATCTGTTATTAAAGCTCATAAACTATTTGTAAACCAGGAAGTTCCATATTTATTATTAACCAAAAATTTAGAGACCATTAAGTGCATTACATAGGGGGGAGAGGGGTTCAAAATCCTACATTTTTGCGTTTCGTAATTTAATTACGCCCCCTTAGTAAAATCCACATAAAGTTAAAAAGGTTTTGTTGATTAATTATTTAAAGAATTAGTTCAAATATGGAATTTACAAGCGCGTTAGCAATAGCGTCATTTTTCCACCAATTTAAATGGTTTCGAAACAGGCTTTTGCTGCTAGTAAGAGAAAGAAATAGAATTCAGTTTCGTTTAGTTCGACTTTGGAATAGGACTTTTAATACTGTAACTATCCTCTTGTTAACTCTTAATTATTTTCTTTATTCCAGAAAATTATTTTATTTACCTAAATATATTTGTGAAAAGATTGCTTCTATATTTTGTGTTTTGTAGATGAAGCCGATGAAACATGTAGATTGGAAAGTGAGTTATTAAGCTAATTCCATAGTATGTGACGTCAGTGTTTTAAAACTCTTTGAAATTGTTGCACATTATGAGAAAACGTCTCTGGTTTTTAGGTTTTTTTAAAAACTTTTTGTTTATTAGAATTTAAAACTTAGAATTTTCACTGGTTTTTGTTTGATTATTTTTATTATCATTTCTTTAAAATAATATAAATATGCCTAATTTTACCCGAGGTTGGACCATCCATTTAACCCGGCGTTGGTACACCTATTTTTCCTAACATGGATGGTACACCCGGGTATGACATACCCACTTACCATTTCGCATTTGAAGTTATACAGTAGACATAAAATTTTAATATGATGGTTGTGTTTTAATTTTTTGAACCTTTTTGACGTTGAAAAAAAAATTAATATAACATTAGTCATGTAGCGTTAGATACTCAAATGCATTTACAAAATTTTGACCTTACATTATATTTATTTGTTTTAAACACGACGTTTCGGTTAGTAAGTATCTCTAACCGTTTTCAAGTGTAAACTAAACAATCTACTACTTATACTACTGGGTTTGCAGTCAGGTGTGATGGCCCGCCCCCTTTTTTAATCCTAAGACGCCTGGTTTCAATATGTTTGGTATGTCCGTGCTTGGTTGAATGAAAACTTCTTTATTCTGCATTATAAATGCAGCTTCATTAAACTTTCGTTTTCGCCAATGCGACTTCTTATATTCCTGACCACTGAATTATGTGATCATTTGACCATGCATGATCCGCTAAACCTAACTTTTTAGATGTTCATTTACTCTAACCTGAATAGGGCGTTTCGTTGCACCTACATATGATTTACCACACTCACACGGGATTTGGTAAATGCATTCCTTATTATTTGAGGGATCTTCTGGTTTTGTTTCAGTTACAAAACTCCTTATCGTATTTCCCGATGAAAATACTGTTTTTATTTTATAGTGTTTGGCTATTCGTCTTATGTTTTCTGAAATCCCTTGAACATATGGAACGTTAATAACATCCAACGGATTATTATTTTGAAAATTTGTTACAAAAAATGTTACGCGGCTGGTACACCCGGGTATCATATGCCCGACGCAAGTTTACCTCCTAGCACCAGAGGCAGATTGATACTAAACCCGCTTTTTTTAGTGGTCCGCGATTAGAACAAGTAGTGTTGCTTAAGAGTAGGTGGAGGGGCAAGCTTGAAGCGCTGTGAATTCATAAGTTCTGTTGGTTTATCTCAATCCCGGGTATGTCATACCCAGGTGTACCAACGCCGGGTTAATTGAAAATATAAACACGCTAACTTCATGTGTCAGTCAGATACTCTATAAAAATATAAAATATTTATAGAGGTTTCTAAATATATTACTACCTGGCTTTTTAATAAAAATGTCCTAATATTATCCTCTTAAACTATCGCTTTAAAAAGCGTTTTTCAAGATTACTTCTATTTATCTCTGTCTTGCTCTAATTCTGTCATTTACCTATTATGAAGCTATAGTAACCGGATATTAGTTTTCCTTTTTGCTGGCAAAAGTTTGAAAAGGCGTTCTATTAAGCAATACAAAGCTAAATATTCAAATTAAATTAACCGATGATTTGAATAAATGTTAAATAGTTATAATTTATTATCAAAATGATCAATTTATATAAAGCACACGTAAAACCGGCAACTTGCTATATTCTATTTACGGTTTGATTGGAGTTAGAATAAAAATGGCAACTACTTCGAATTAGCGAAACTGATAATAATAAATCATTTTGAAAGAGGATAAAGATTCTTTACTTTACATATTTAAAAATTTTAATAAAATAAAAAACGATCTTAAAAGGCTGTTTAAGCAGTATTTGTTACATGAACTAAAGGATAATGGCCGCCTCTAAAAATAATCATCGTACTCCACGAAGGGAGCATCAGAAAAAAAATCACTGGTTTATTAGTTTGCATATTGGACGGAAACTGGGCTTGGTGCATTAGCGCGTACCGGACAAAAGCACAGACTACCAAGAAACCCAGAGGTTTTCCGACCTAACCGAGCTGTTAACTATGGGTAAAAGTTAGTTAGGAATATCTCTTCCCTTGCTATAGTGGCGACATCGAACCCCGCCGCGCCGGTTGCCGAAGTGCGACAAGAAACATGAAATAGAATAAATAGCTTTATTTACGACGAGTGCGCAGCCGAATTTCATAAAGATTACTAAACGAGCTAGTCAAAATAAAAAATCATTTACACGGTAAAAAAATAGTCCTAGATCACAGCATATTGCTTTGAAGTAAAATATTTTGTGCTTTCCTATTTACCAAGAGAACATTTTCTTGATTTAGCATAAAAAATATATTGCCTCTTTATTTTAATGCGAAACAAAAATTGTTTTATTATATATTAAAACTGAATTAATTTAAGGCACCGTTTTCTCTGGAAGCAAAATATTGTCTCATTCAAAACAAAACACTTTTTATTCTAATTCAAAAACAAATAATTTCCTTAACTTAAAATCCAATAATGAAAATTTCTATAGTTTTTTTTCAAGACCAGTGGCGTATATAAAAGGGGCCTGGGAGGCCAGCCCCCCCCCCCCCGAAGCTACGATTTTTTTTAGATATTTTCCACATCGTAAATACAAACATAAAATAGTAAAAATACGGCCTCATGGGGTCCCGGGCCCCTACCAAAACTTTCTTAGGCCCACCTCGAAAATTTTTTTCTGTATACGCCATTGTTCAAGACAATATTCTTTTTTAGGGTAAAAGAAAGTTTTACTCAAATTAAGACAAACCTAGATCTGCATTATTTTGTTTCAAGACAAATCTTTACTTCCCACATAGCACAAAAATCACATCAACATTAAATTAACGTGAACAAAAATAACAAAGTTTTTTTTTCTTGAAAACAACCTCATACCATGTAATATTTATTTTGTTAAATCTACATGCTTAAAGATAACTTAAAAACAAGGAGAAATCAAGCTATAAAAATCCACTTTTTGTTGAAGTTTCTGGTGCTGTGTATATAACGTGTTTTTTACCCTCGTTATTTTCATGTACCAAATTCACACTTGAAAAGTCCTCCACAACATGTTCTAAAATGCCACTAGATTAAGACTTCTAAAACCTAATAACTTTCTGCGTCTTTTTTGGTCACGTTTTTTTAATAACGTTTTTTTAACTTAAAAAAGACGCGAAATGAAGTTATAAAAGTTCACTAGTTTAAAACTACAACACTTCAAGACAATTTTAAAGATGGCGCTCAAGGCAAGACAAAATATCTATATATCTATCTATATACATTATGTTTTTTTTTAAGGCTAAACAAGATTTTTTAACAGTAAACACTTTTACAGAGTATTAATGTGTCTTTATCAGGTTAAATGACTGATGCGTCGTGATCGTAAAGGATCAGGGATCAGTTTCTTAACAGGTTTTTGAAGTTTAGAGGCTAAAGCACTGCCTGATAGATTTCGTCAAAGTGAAAAATACCGACAATAGGTGGCGCTGCTGCTAGTAAAATCTCAAAATTATTCGGTAGAAAAGCCATGCAAGTCGCGTTTTAAAATTCGTGTAAAAAAGGCGTGAATCTAATATGATTTTAACGTTGATAAAAATCACTTGAAACTAACGTAAAAATAGTGTATGCCCGCAGATAGAAAAACGAAAACTGCAGTGGACTGTATATATTTAATTAAATGAAAGCGCACTTCTTGCGTAATCAAGTAATTGGTTACGAAACCCTACAAAATTACTGCCCTGATCTGACCAGCATTGCGTCACGCTTCCACGTCTGGAAATGAATCGATGGAATGCACCTACAAACCCTTCGGTGGACAGTTCCATGGTTAATTCCAAATGCACGCAATGTGTGGCCGTACAGACAAACACACAGACATACGATTTGAAAGCCTTACAACCACGGTAACGATGAGGAATCACAAAGAAAGGTCCACAAAAGTCGATAGCTACACTCGAAAAAGGTTTAAGTTGATTGATTCGATGAGCGGGAAGTGAACTCATTATGGGCGGTCTATAGGGTTTAGGGTTGATTCTAAAACATTGCAAGCACTTGGATATGGTTCTTTGAATTGCCCGTCTGGCAGATAATATCCAAAATGGCTGTAAAAGCAGATTATGTAATGTTTTAAACCCCGGATGAAGGTATTGTCGATGAGTGGACTCGATAAGAAGAGTAGGTAAACGATGGTTACTCGAAAGTAAGACGGGGTGTTTTGCAGAATAAGACAAAAGGTCAGATTTTTGTAATCTGCCACCGACTTTAATGATATTATTTTCATCAAGAAAAGGTGAAAGTTTTCGAAAAGTTGTCAGTATTGGTTTATCCTTAGATAACGCGGAAAAAAGCTCATAAAAGCAAGAACCTTGAACGCGTTTGATAAGAAGGTATAACGCACTTCGCATCTCACCGGTGGTAGGAAAAACAATATTTTCAAAAATAATTTTTTGGTCCGGTGGCTTAGTGGGTTTTTGATAGGAATGGTTTTGATAAAGGTTAACTATTCGAAGGACATAACAAATGATACGTTGAAGTTAACGTCAATTATCGCATTGCAACAGACCTTTGGCTTTTCCTCCAGATTAATATCTCCAAAATCAATCGGCATTTTTGACTTATGAAAATCGAGCCATTCGTTTTCGGGGGACCACAAAAACGACGGTGCGTTCCACCACATGTCATGTGAAATGAGCTGTGAAGGGGGTGGCCCCTCGTGACGCAATATCGGCTGCATTTAAAGCAGAAGGAATGTAGCGCCATGAGTTTAAGGGAATGATTTCTTGGATTCTACTGACTCGATTTCCATCAAAGGTTTACCAGCGATTAGGAGGATATGAAAGCCAGTGCAATACGACTTGCGAATCGCAGAAAGTAACGATATTTGTAAAAGTTATTTTTCCTTCATAGCTAGATAAAGACGAAATCAATTAATTCGCTTAAAAGAAATGCGCCTAGGAGTTCTAGCCTAGCCAAAGTTTGTGACTTTATAGGCGCGACCCTAGATTTTGCAGATATGAGAGAAACAGATATATTGTTTTCCTCTTCTACACGAAAATATACGACGCCTGCGTAGCCTCGAATTGAAGCGTCACAGAAGCCGATGATTTGACAGGTATTGGTTTTTGACAGTTTGATTTGTCGGGGTAATTGAAAATTGGAAAGAGGCGGGAATTCAGAACGAAGTTTGTTCCAAGAGTCGATGATAGAAGAATCTGGTTCTTCGTCCCAGCCTATTTTCGATATCCACAACTGTTGCAAAATAAATTTTGTTGCAATTAATTGCAATTGTTGCAAAATAATGCTTGTAGCAACAAGGGACAAAGAAAACCTAAGGGATCGAAGATTGTTCCTATGATAGATAAAATAGAACGTTTAGTTGGGGGTTTTTCCTTCATTCGGCATTGATAAGAAAAAATGTCGTTTTTTGGATGCCATTGAAGTCCTAAAACTTTGATAAAGTGTGGTTCCTTCTTGTCAAAAGAGAGAGGCATTTGACGATCGGATTCTGCCAATGTTGCCAATAACTCAGGACAATTGCTTGCCCATTTTTTAAGTTCAAATCCTCCCGACTTCAACAAATCATTGAGTTCCATCTGTAGGGAAAGGGCTTTAGAAAGCGTAGGGCTAGTTTTTAGAACACTACTAGTCATGAAAACGTTCCTTTTCTCTCTCTGCCAGCTCATTTAATGTACGCATGGCTAGAAAAGGTGAGCATGTCATGCCAAAAGTGACAGTAGAAAGTTCCCACACTGAAAGTGGGTCCTGTGGAGAAAACCTCCACAATATCCTTTGATAAGGACGGTGATAAGGATTGATAAGGACTTGACGGAACGTCTGTTTGATATCAGCAATGTAGGCAATAGGATTAAGACGAAACGTAAGGAGTAAAGAAGCAATACACTTTTGAAGTTTCGGTCCAGATAACAACGTGTCATTGAGACTAATATTCTTTGGGGTGATTGCCGAACAATTCCAGACTACCCTTAATTTTGTACTTAAGCTTTCCGGCTTTAGTCCGCAATGATGTGCCAAAAAACATGATACGTCGACTTTTGGTTGACTAGATAAAACTAGACTCATGTGATTAGAATCGATATAGTCTTGCATGAAACTTGAATAGGCAGTGTACAGATCAAGATTTTTGAGTAATCTATTTTCTAGAAGTAAAAATCTACGATAAGCTTGCGGATAAGTATTTCCTAGGTCAGGGTTTATTTTATCTTTAAACGGAAGATCTACCATAAATCTACCGCTCGGTTGCCGTACGACATTCGCAGTAAAAATTGATTCCGCTTGTTTTTCTTCCTTTGATAAGATTTGTTTTTTAGGCAAATGTTCGATTTCTCAAAACCTAGGGATAATGACCTCCGAAGGAGGTGAATGACTCGTTAAAAAACAACTAGTTCGTTCCGCAAGACTACCTACTTCGTCAACTTTTCTCATGACGACCCAGCCAAAGATGGTTTCAAGGGCTGAAGGTTGCCCTATTTGTCCAAGAACCCTGCCCTCCTTTAATATCTCTGCGAATAGCTCGCAACCAATAACTAGGTCCACAGGTCTAGATTTGAAATAAGATGGGTCGGCAAGTTTAAGGTTTTCCAAGTGTTTCCACTGATTATCGTTCAAAGTGAATGTAGGCATATTGGAACATAGTTGTGGAACGACAATTGCTTCGAAATTAAGTAAAGGAGTGACCTGCCCTTGTGGCTTAATGTGACATTGAACGAGCCCTTTGGAAGTAAAAGAAGACATTTGATTTAATCCGAATATTTCAGTGGTGTAACTTCGCCTAGGAAGATTAAGACGCTGAATACACTTTTCACTGATGAATCCTGTCTGTGATCCAGAATCAAGCAGTGCCCTCACAGGTTGAAAATTTCTGCAACCGTCCATTACATCTATTATGGCGGTGCATAAAAGAAAGGTACCTGAAGGTCCTGAGGTATTTAATGACACATGAAGATTATTGACAGGTGGTGTGTAAATGACAGGACTAGTATCTTGGCTTCCAGACTCTTTATTAGTTTCTAAGATATAGTTAAAGTGTGGTGCCTTTTACTATTGCAAGTCCTGCATGAATATTTTGATTTGCACGTGTCTACCCCATGCGAGGGATGCAAACACGCTAGACATAATTTTTTCTGCTTGACGAAAGATAGGCGATCGATAGGTGAGAGGTCAAGAAATGTTTGACATTTCGAAAGCACGTGACCCTGATTACACCGGAAACATTTTATTCCCGTACTTGAATTAGCTGAGGTGCCAGCCAGTCCTATAAAAGGCGAATTGGATGATTTATAGGTAGGCTTTTGCCCAAACTGATTTTGCATAGAATTTGATTTTTGATAGTAGGCCCCCTTTTGGGTGCTGTTGATTGAGGAAGTGATTCCAAAACTTTACATCTTTTTTCTAGAAATTGAAAAAGTGACTGAAAAGTGGGAATTTCGGTATTAGTATTGGCGTGACTCATTTCGAAATTTGAACGCGTCGGAATATCCAATTTTTCTAACAAAATGAAAAAAATAATAAAGTCCCAACTGTCAACGTCAAAGCTAAGTGATTTTAAAATTTCTAGGGATTCTGAAAAGGTGTCCATTAAATTACGCAATTCTTTAGCTGACTCGTTTTTTAATGTAGAGTTCATAATTGTGCTTAAAGCATCATTTGCGAGGTCTCGCTTGGTTTGATATCTATTGACTAATTTGTCGTAAGCAATTTTATAATTTTGATCAGATAAGCTAATCCCTGATATCAATTTTAAGGGCTCATCCTCGAGATATGAAAATAAATATTGAAGTTTTCGAACGTTACTTAGACTTTGATTTTGATCTATAATGTTATTAAAAAGATCGAAAAAGCTTGGCCATAATTTTTTATCACCTCGAAATATGGGAATACCTAACTCTTTGAGTTTTGGAGTTTCAGATTCGTTTTGACGAACATATGATCGCGAAAAGGATAGAGCCTCAACCGGAAATATTTCAGAGTAAACCCCCTTACACGCATAAAAATATTTACGAGCTTCTGAAAGGATCGCATCTTGCGTTTTAAACTCCTCGTCGTCCGAGTCGTCTATCATCATAATGACATCATTATGTGCCAACATGCATTTATCAAAGGTTTCATCCAAATCAGAATACCTCACTTGAAACTCGTTTCTCGCTTTTGCGTCCGTTGCCGCGGTTTGTGAAAACACATAACACTCGGTGATCGCAGATAAAAAACCCTTGCGTTTTTGCACGGTTTTTTTGATAGACATGATTTTTACCTTTGAAATGACGAAATTGTCGGTAAATATACAATTAACGCTAAATTAATGCTTCTGAAATAGAAAAATGACGAATTGTCGAAAATATGCACTAATTTATCGCAATTGATGAAAAATGTTTTAATATCGAAATGGTATGAAACAAATCTAATCACAGAAATCGTGCTCGTTTGTTTTGATTGCTTCTCGATTTTTGTTTACTGAAATGACCACGCGGTAGACCCTGCGTTACCATAGCAGCGGACCGAAAACAGGTGAACTGCGCCGAAACCGAAGGTCGAACGATTGGCAAATTCAAGGCCGTGTGGTCGCCGTGTGAAAATGTGAAAATGGCTGCCTTAAAATACAGTCGAATGGATTTAATTTACTTATTCCCTGATATCAATGCCCGCAGATAGAAAAACGAAAACTGCAGTGGACTGTATATATTTTATTAAATTAAAGCGCGAACAAACATAAATATATTGATACGAAATCACGAAATAATCAAAGGTCCATAGGTTAATTGCTGTTACCACACAACGGAAATCTGAAACAAAGTACTCACCAGTTTGCAGCCAATTTCTCCACGTTCCAGGGGCCCCTTTCTGGATTTAATAATGGCACCACGTAGCTGAAGGGCTGAAGTTTCTAGTTCTATGCTTCAGTACACCAAAATCGAGCACTTTTAAGTGTAGAAATTTGTAATAGTTGGAGAAAGCAAATTAACACGCCATTTTCTCGAGGCGGTAGAAAGGATCTCTCCGATTCTTGGTGCGCATGTCAAAATGCGCGAAAATGTACTCTGTCCGTCATCCAATTATGTGGTTTTAAAAAGTAAAAACAACCGCGAAATTTAGCGGGAGCTAACAAATAGTGCTGTTTTCATTTGATAATGGCGTTATTACAACGCAGTTTTTAGCAACGTTATTTTTTATAACGTTAATGAATGACCTATTAAGCTTGTTTTCATATATGAAATAAACGTTTTTTTTTCTAGCAGCTTTTAAAATCAACGTTTTTTTTTCTCATGCCTTTTTTACGTGTTAAACACGTAATTGTTCTATATGGGTTGAAATCAAAAATTACCCTCACAAATCAAAACAAACGGAGATTTGTATTATTTTTTTTTCAAGATATTAATTTTCTTAAATCTAAAAATTGAGCTTATTTTCTAGAAGAGAGGATGCTAATTTCTTTTATGGTAAGTACGCTTCTCGATACCTCTGCTTATTTTGCTATAGAGGAATATTAGGTTTTTGCTACTTAATTATGACGTGACAATTTTTGTTAGTTGATTAATAAATTTATAATTTATATAATTTGTTTAATGCTGCCCAGTTATTTTTGTTTTTGTTTTATCTTGAATTTTTTGGAAAACCTAACCTTAAAGTTTGTTTTGATATTTTTGGGCTTTTAGCAAAAACCTTCAAAATAAAACTCCTTGTTTGGGAAACATTCTGATCAGGTGATAATTTGTCTCTTTGTTGAAAGCTATTTTCATTTTGATCACCTGATCATTTTGGTCAAAAATCATGCGCGTTACGCACACGCTGGGAGTTTGGAGCGCCACCCTGTGTTTGACAGGGGAATGAAGAAATCGCGACAAAAAACTGAAAAAAGTCACACGTGGTGTTAAGTTTAAGACCGAAATTCCAGCCACAAGAAAAGGCCGCGGCCGCCAGTGAAAATGTGGAACTGTTGTTAAATGAAAGAAGGTAAGCTTCTAGCGTGTTGCCGATTTTTTTATCTTTGTTTTTAGTTTAATAGGCTCTGTTTTCCCAGACGGGGCGAATTTAACTTTGGGGTTATTTTTTGGGATATCTCTAGCTTTCTCCCCTTGCTCAGTTGTCTCTTTTATATAAAATGAATGAGATAACGAATTTTACCTGTAATTAGCAACACAAAGCTTATATTTTTTAGTTCTAGTAACACAAAGCTTATATTTTTTAGTTCTAGTAAAAAAAAAGCTAGATAACCCGCAATTTCTTATAAAATTACTATTTTTTTAATTTTCAAAAAAATTACTTTATTTTCCAAAAATTTTCAACTGAGAGGCATTTTATTTGCATGCAGACTTCACATTTATGAAAAAAGGCAAAAAAAATTGGTTTGGTATCTGCTGCCTCGCGACATCCTGGATTCGCCACTGCCTAGCTATAAAATTCCGAAATGGAAATTGCATTTTACTCATTTAAGGAGTCCACTGTGCGACGCCAACGTGTGCCGCGTCGCGTCGCCGGCATAGCAACAATATAATTTTCAGTCTGTGACGTGTACCACGTAACCATGGATCAATTTGATTATTGTCGTCTCTGTATAGCATAATTATATTTTACATAAAAAAAAACAATTCTAAAGGTGCAAGATAGATATATACCTCTCTTTGTCTGTTACGTGTAGGTGTTCGTTGTGTTTTATTTTTCTAGTCCTGTGAACAAATTGGTTTTATAACATATTGCGTCTGCCAGCAAATTACTAACTATTTTTGTACAGTGAGATCGAGCTAAAAATTACGTCAACTCAGATTTTTAACGGGCAATATTTTTGATAGAAAATTTTTATAGACGAAGCCTTGTCAAGGGGTCCCACTATTAAAAATTTATTTTTAAATAAGTTTAACGCACTTGTGGCACCTTGTTGGAAAGCTTCTCGCAAAAAAAATATAATCTACTTTTTTTCACATCTGTTAAATAAACTGGTAAACGCGGCAACAGCGGTTGAGTCATGTATAAAACTCATGTATTTTCACGATTCTGCTTTAAGCGGGATTTGCCAATAAGAGTTACTTAAAAACCGTTTTAAATTTGTAACCCCTCACGAATTGCTCGCAAATTTTCCTGGATTTTTCTTGGCATTTCAAAATCTCGCTAAATTCGTAAGTTAAGGACTCTTAGGTCTAAACAGACCCTTACCGAATTATCCCTGTTAGTGTAGTTAACAAGGGTGAGCAATAGTGAGAAGGTTTCCTAGAAATGACACCCCATTTTTCCATGTCGTCTATGACCCAATGACTTCGCGATGTGCAAAAGGCACTGGCTAGGGGCTTAGCACAAAACTCTTCCTTTCTTATTTAATTTTATTTCGTGTTTGTATCAAGTGCTGAGTCTCAAGTTTCCAATAGTAAACACGTTTTTATATTTGTTTAGTACCCCTTTAAAAGAGATTACTTGCGAGGCACTTATCGAACCAACCTGTAAGTTTGCAAAAAACTCCGGAGTTTTTGCACATGAATCCGGAAATTTTAGGGGGGAATTCTACACCGTCTTTGGAAAACATGAAGGTAAAAGCAAAAAGAGGGTGACCCTCACAGAGAACGTTGACCTCAGATACTGAGACCTACTTGCCACTATGCATAAAAAATCCTCGATGTTGACTTAAGTTAATTTTAGGGTTGACCCCTTAGAGTAATAATTTAGTCAACCGTAAAAATCAGCCTATAAAATAACCGGTTTAGTAGAGATTATTCTTGTTTAAAAAAGTATATTTTACTTAATTTACACAACTAAAAAGTAAAATTAACCTGCAAATCTATATTTTGCTTTTTAGTTTTAAAAGCTCCCGAATCAAAAACGCCAGTGACGGGAAAACTGGGGATTTCAAATAAAAATCGAACCAACCAAGGTGAGAAAATTGATATTGCCAATTTGTATTAAAATTCCTTCTGAAAAAGACTTTCACTGGAGTTGAGCCTATAACTGTTTCACCAGCCACTCTTAAACCTACGGAGAACCACCAGCGTCGTTTCTGGATTCTGGATTTTTGACAATGTCGGCTGTCGCGAGGATATCTGTTTTCGCTTGTTTCTCAAAATGTGCTAGGCTTTTTGCCTTAAGCGACTTGGTAGCATAGAGAGCTTGTCGTATTTGAATTTTCTGAAAATCTGGGGGCACAGCAGTGCCCCGCCAAGTTCGCGTAAACTGCTGTACCATCTTTTTTTGAAACATTTCAGCCCATATTTAAAACTCTTCTTCGAAATGCGCTACGAAACTCAGACTCTGCACAGTCGTAGATCTTCATAGTGTTAACTACCCCTCCAAGTTTTATGGACTTAATAAAGTAGTAAAATAGTTACAAAATTTCAAAAACGTCAAAATTGCCACTCACTCGTCACTCACTCATGTATAGATCATCAAAATTCTACAGTACTTAAAGACATCTGCAAAGCTGAAATTTGGCAGGCTGATAGAAATTATGACCAAACCCTTGGAAAAAAATCAAAAAGCCGCAAAACTCTAATTTACTTCCTCCGCTATATATGTAAATTTATGTAAAAGTAACGAGTAGGGGACAAGTTGAAGAGGCCGATTCGCCACGGGCAAATTCGTCGCCGGCCGATTTGCCGCAGGTACAATGGCAGATTCAAAATGGCGGATTTTCCCATTTATGAACCAATATGCATCAAATTCAAAACTTTGAGGCCTTTCAGGTCGCTAATTACGATTTTTTAACTTAAACTTTAAAAAAATTAAAATGGCGGCTCCAAAATGGTTGATTTTCCCATTTATGAACCAATATGCATTAAACTCGGAACTTTGAGATCTTTCAGGTCGCTGATAATAATTTCTAAGTTAAACTTGAAAAAATCAAAATGGCGGATTTTCCCATTTATGAACCGATTTGCATCAAACTTTTTTAAAAGTTTAAGTTAGAAATCATAATCACCTGAAAGATCTCAAAGTTCCGAATTTGTTGCATATCGGTCCATAAATGGGAAAATCGTCATTTTGAATCCGCCATTTTCAGGTTTTTAAATTTGAGTCAAAATTGTATTGTGTTACCTTAGGCGCCGCGGTGTTTCAAGTTTGAGGCAAATCGATTTATAAATAAGAAAGTGCGGTGTTGTGCAACGGCCATTTTGATTTTTTAAAGTTTCAGTTAGAAACCATAATTAACGACTTTAAACAACCCAAAGTTCCGAATTTGATGCATATTGGTTCATAAATTGGAAAGTCCGCCATTTTTCTACTTTTTTCCTCTATAAATGTAAATATATATAAAAGTAACATTGCTCACTTACAGAAACGCTAGAGAGCTAACCTTTAGAAGTCCGATGGAAACTCTGATAAAACTATAGAAAAATAAATAAAAAAGCCCAACATTTTAATCTACTTCTCTCCCCTATAAATGTAAACTTATATAAAAGTAATATTGCCCACTTCCAGAAATACTAGACAGCTGAGAATTGGCATACTGATAGGAAATATGATAAAACTATAGGAAAAAATTTAAAAACTACAAAATTATAATCTCTTTCTCTCCCCTATAAATGTAAAGTTATATAAAAGTAACATTGCCCACTTCCAGAAATGCTGGAGAGCTGAGCTTTGAACGACTCATAGAAACTATGATAAAACTATAGGAAAAATTTAAAAACACCAAAATTTTAATTTTATTCTCTTCCCTATAAATACAAAGTTATGTAAAAGTAACAATGATCACTTCCAGGAACGCTAGAGAGCTGAGCTTTAGAAGAACTAAGATAAAACGATAAAAAAAATTTAAAAAACTAAAAATAAGGCATTGCAAAAGTTTTACAATGTGAAAAAATTTACAGTTTTCATAATATACAAGCAAAATGATACCCTAGCCTTAAATTGCCATGCAGCAGTAAGCGTTAGGTGTGATCGATTTGTTGGTTTTGTTTTACCTACTCAATTTGATGATAACGACGAACCTCTCTTGCAAATCCTGCAATTCGAGTGGAGCCACGCTAAATTTACCGGGATTACCCGCAAAACCAAATATTTTATTTGTCAGGTAGTCATTTATGATTCTGTTAGATTGTTAGAATTATTTTTTATTTCTTAAATAAAAACATAGTATAGTATATAGTGTTAGTCCACGGTCAGAAAAACGTTAAATGCAATGGACTGTATAAATTTTAATTAATGATAGCGCGAACAAACATAAATATTGATATGAAATTACGAAATAATCAAAACGTCCATAGGAAAAATATTGGTGGCACACAACGGTAATCAGACAAATGCACTCACCACTTTTGCAGCCAAATTCTCCACGTTCCAAGGGGCCCCTGATTGGATCTAATGATGTCACCACGCAGATGAAGGGTTGAAGCTTCCAGTTCTATGCTTCAGTACACAAAAATCGAGCACTTTCAGGTATAGATATTTGAAATAGTTGGAGAACGAAATTAACACGCCTTTTTCTCTAGGCGATTGACAAGGATCTCACTGGTTGTTGGTGCGCATGTCCAAATACGCGGAATGCGCTTTGTCCTTCATACAGTTGTGTGTTTTTAAAAATATATATAAATAACCGCGAAATTTAGCGGGAGCTAACATAACTGCCCTCCAAAACACACAATTTTAGAATCTCAACCGGACAAATACAGATAAAAGAAAAAGAATCGACCGATAAATATAAATGAATGAAAATAGATAAGCATCGTAAGTTTATTTAGAGATAACGAAATTCCGAAAAAAGGCAAAACAAACAAACAAAAAATTCAAAAAAAAAATAAAAAATAAAAAACCTATTGTAATACCCGGTAAAAGGTAGAAAATTAAAATTACTTTTAATTTGGCAAGAGGCACAGTTTTACAACTGGCCGTTTATAAACACCGGTAACCGTTTGTACCGTCGCAACACGCACCTGACCGTCCCCGCCGGGATGCAGTTCGATGACCCTGTAACAGGGCCTGGCGTATATGACAGTGGTACTGTCAAATAAAGTGGTCAAGGCTTAAATGTTGTTAGCTACCAAATTTGCAACAACTTAAAAATAGTAAATTAAAAGATTAAATACTGATTGACTAATTTAACTCTCGAAAGGGAATTTGACGGTTCTTGAAGGAAGTGCGCTATAGGTGTTTTTCTCAATTAAATCAATCAATGTAGGAAATATATACATACCTGTTCAATTGTTCTTCATCTTCTTTTTCTTCATACACTAGACATTATCACTGCTTATGGACTATATTTTCTCTTTTTTTGAGATTGGTTGCAACCATTTTTATCTTAATATTTTACACTTTCTATTTACCTTTTTATAGGTATATTTTAAATAAATTATTATTTTATAAAATTCATTATGTAAAAATGTTTTTATAAACTAATTAATTCAGATGGTACCTGTTATAGTATGGTACTTAAGGTAAGGAAATTATAAAATTATAAACAAAATGTTTGGCAACAAGAAAGTTTTATTTAAAAAAATAATTTGATGTTTAATTAAAACAGTGATAAACTGGTATAAACGATAACTCAATTCAGAAATAAATGATGGTAAATAATTAATAAAATATGTTAAGATAGAAATTGAGTTATACTAAGAATTAAATAAAAGATATTTATTCAAAGGAAAAGTATTTTCCCCTGAATAAAACCCCATTTTAAGAAAGAAGTTGACCCAAAGAAACCCAACTAAACTCTGTCCTCTCACCCGTAAAGAAATTTCTAGGTACTCTACCCCTAAGTCCCTTCCACTTCTCTTTGGTGCAATCAGAGACAGAAAACTATGGTATAGAAAAGGATAGCACCAAAGTAAGAACGACAGGACTTAAATCCCTTCACAAGCGTTGGAACATGACTTGTTTGTTTATCCAGTTTCACAATTTAAATAACTTGATATAAGATAAAGGCCCTAAGAACGAACTGGCCGTATACATTTAAAAACTAACCACAGTCAGAAAGCTCGCTTGAAAACTAACTGTTTTTATGTTGCCATTTTCTCAATAAATGTCTTAAAGCTAGTTACGATGCAAAACATACTAATTAATGCTTGTTAACTGAGAAAATGTTGCAATACGTATATAGAGTGCCAAATAACAAAATGTTATTAAGGCTTGCCAATAACAGTTGTTGTTTTTAAATATGACAAGTTAAGTTAAGACGAAGACCCTGGCAAAACGGGTATGGTATATTATGTATAACTATAATTTTAAACAATACTTATATGGTTGCTTTAACATGTCTGAATAGAGCTTTTTAGGTCTAGACCAGCGATAACATAAACAGTCATAAATTAAAAATAATTACTTCCAGATATATTTTCTCTAGGTTTTTGGTTTCACTGAGAAAAGAAATCAAGAAACCGTTAATATTTGAATTGCTTTTAAGAAATAAGTAGACAAATATATTAAAATAAATATTAAATAAATTAAAGCAAATCTGCAAAAACCGTATTGTTACATTACTCCCCCCTGATTTAAGTGTAAACAATTTTTTTTCAACGCTAGTCAAAATAAAATGGTTTATCACAACAAGCATTAAATAGTGCAAACAAATTTAATCAAATTAATCTAATTTATCTTCGTTTTCGTTTGTCTTCTCCTGGATATTAGCGACAATCAACAAAACATTCTGGCTGGAACAAACATCTTGAAAAACTGGAACTATACAGCAACACTGGTTTAGGTAGAACATCTTAGATCAGCTAGTCAGCAACAAACATGGTGAACGATCAGTAGACTCCAAACAGTACTGCAAGAACAGAAATCTGTATAGCTTAATAACAACGATAACTTAAACTAAATAAGGGCAAAAAAACTTGACAAAAAAAAATATAAAAATATATACGTCTATATATTTTTAAGAAAAATTGTACGAAAACTACTGCCGAAAAGTATATATATATAGTCTGCTGCAGAAATTTATGGAGACAAATAAAAACATTTAAATTAACGTAGGTAAATTAAGGAAGGGAGTCTCCAATCCAAACCGTTTCCCCTATAGTGTTTAGAAAAAACACCATGTATATAGTGACATCTGAATTTATACATTGGCCATCGTTGAAACGGGAACAGCAAATTCTGCAATGAATCTGCGCAGAAATATCCAATTGGAGGTTTGCTCAGCGACTGTAAAAAGACATAGCGTTGATGGCTGCTTAAGATGATGTAAGGACCGCAATGGTGGAGTGGTTTGGTTCGGCTTGGCTTGCTGGTTTGATGGAACTGTTTTGCCTTGTAGAAAAAAACAGGCTGATAAAACTTTGCAGTAGCTGACCTAAAAATAAAGTGATTTTAATACAAGAAAAAAACAATGTTTTTAAGAACAATAAACCAACCTTATGTAAAACAATAATTAAATTTAAGCAAAAATAAAAAAATATTGAAAATTTTAGATTTTATGATCATTGTTTAGATGAACTAAAACTTGTTAGACGACAAACACTTAAGAAAGTTTGTCTAACCAAAGAAATGTGTTTGTATTAAAAAAATATATTAAAAAACAAATTCTAAACAAAAATAAAAGTAGGAAATTACAAACACTAATTGATATTTTATTAGTAATTACTTTAAAATGTAAAAAAAAAACATTTATCATAATAATTAAAAAGAAATAGTTGATATTGAATAAAAAAAAAACTTTAAAAGAAAGTTGGTTTATCGTTTTCATTGTAATAAAAAAACACTACCAGGTAATACAACAATCTTTAAAACAAACATGGAATACTCTACCGAAAAAAACATATATCAAATCAAATCAAAATAACTCATATGATAGAATAGAAGAAAATTTAAAAAAAAATTCCAATATACCAAGATAAACAATAAACATCAATAAAGAAACTTTATTACAAATTTATATCATACTTAGGATATTAATGTTATAAATTTTTTTTAATTTTATGGTGATTCAAATTCAATCGAACAAATTTAAATAGAACAGAAAAAAGTAAATGGAACAAATATCAATAGAATAAATCCAGCCAGATGTATATACACATCAAAAAAAAAATACTTAGAATAAAACTCCTCCTAGAATATTTCCACAATTTTTCCGAATTTTCTTTTAATTTTCGCAAAAAACAAAAATTTTCCAATTTAAACTTTTTATTTCTCAGATCTTGTTACATATTTTTATTTTAAATTGATTTAGTATAATTTTTAAAATAATCTGTTAGGTTTTTCATTTTCTAAATAGTTTTCAATTAATTTAATTTAACTTTCTTTTAAATTGTAGGATGATTTTATACAATTTCCTAAAAACTAAGAACAGCAGCAAAACAAAGTAGGTTAAAATTGATGTCTTTGTGTATAAATTAGACATCCTTGAGTCAAAATACTTGACTTTAAAATTTAAATGAAAAAATTTTTAAACTTAAACTTGACCAATTTAGGTTTTTGCCGATTTTCGAGGCGGTGGACGATTTTCAATAACTCAAAACAAACAAAATAAAAAAAATATACCTAGTTAACAACAAAGTTCTTTAAAAAAAATCTAATTGAAGCGAATGATTAAAAAAACAAAAATTACAGTTGATTATTGCTTCAATTGTCTCTATTGAGTAAAAAAAAAATTATCGAGTGAAGAAAATAATTCCTTCTCTTTTACAAAACTAGAAAATAAGAACTTAGAGCTTTTGCTGCCGCAAAATATACAAAATTATTTATGCTCTAAAATACATTAAACAAAATTTATTAGGTTGATTAAAAAAAACAACAAAACGTATATTAAGAAAAAATCCAGCAGGTTTGTTAGATACTGCAAGACTTAAAAATAAGTTATAAAAAGAAATGAGGCAATGCTTGCTAGTAAAAATAAACAATCATTTTAGAAATACTAACTTTTTTATAAAGTTTCCTTTAAAAAAAAATTATTCAGTTACTTAAAGAATTTATTTATTTCCATCAAAATTGATATAGGTAGTTTTGTTTACCATAAATACACATTAAAAAAAAAACATCAAGGCATAGGTTTTAGTTGGTAACGAAATAATTTAAAGATGACAATAAAAATAAAAATATTTTAGTTATTTATTTTCTTATGTAGTGCTTAAGCCTGTGCACTAGCATATAATTTTATTACTGATGATAGAATGCAAAAAAAAAATTAAATCAATAATAAACAAGGAGAGCAAACAAAACAAACATTAAAAAAAACATCACATTTTTAGAAGAAGTTAAAACATTTTTGTAATTTAAATTAAATTTTTATATTTACCTAATGAAAAGTGCAAAAATTTCATTCTCATATAGGTAAGGAAAGGTTCAGATTTTAAAAGTTATTAAGATTTTTATCTAGAAAAAGTACTTATAGAGTTAGAGTACTATAACATATTTTCATTATGGGAAAAATACAAAAAAAAAATATTGTTTTATTGATAAACTAACAAAAAATTTGAAATAGTTTTAAAGGGTATTATATTGGAGCCTGGATAATATTGACGTTATCAATTCTCAATATGACAAAAAAAACAGAAAAAGGTATCTTATCAGCGTTACGATTGCTATGATAATATCCAGTTAAAAAAATATGTTTAAATCGAACAAGTAACCATCGATGACGTGGTTATTGTTTGGTTTAATGGAACTTAGAAAAACAAGAGTTCTCAGCAAGAAGGATCATAAAAAAAACTAAGTTATTTTTTAAAATAATGGACTTTACGATTTTACGTTCATATTTTAACCAATAGGTAAATAAAAACAAAACACAAAGGTATGTGAATATTTATCAAAAGTAATTATTTTTTTAAATTAACACAAAAGTTAAAGGATAAATAACTGAAAGTTTACAAAAGATCAAAAATGACTTAGTCACTAAGACAAATGACTATACCAAAAAAATTAAAAAGAGTTAGGTATTGAATTTTCATTGTTTAAGTAAAAAAAAATATTAAAGATATCTGATAGATGCAGATATTATCTGATGAGAAACATAGTATCTCTCTTATAACAAAGTATAAGGAATAAAACAATAAAAAGTTCTTTACACTTAAAGATGGAACTTTAGCCATAACGCGACAGAGACACTGTCTCTAGGCCAACGGCTGTTATGCTAAATACCGATATACAGGATTACTAAAATTTTCCTTACTAGATTTGTGCTTTTGCACTCAGTTTGTTTTTATGCTAATTACGTATTAATATCTGAAAGAGGAAAAAACAAATGTTTGCTGTGCGCCCAAAATTTATAGACTTAGAATTTACTTACTTCATTGATGTTATTAAAACAGACTTTTTAATTATTTTTTTAGGTTTGATAAATAAAATATATATAAATTTATTATTTTAAATAATATCAAAGGTCGTAAAGAGTTGAAATAAGCTCTTCAAATTAAAAAGAGTAATGAGTTGGTCACAAAAATATTAAAAGAAAATAAAATACTACGTTATTCTGCTGTTCTTTTCTGTTTTTATAATCTCTAATTTTCCTTGTGTTAAACAGTTTTTAAAATATCACGTATGAGAACCAAACAATTTTATTGATATGACATACAGAGCCGTCTGCTGTTATGGTTGTATCTCCTAGGTTTTTTCCTAACTACACTTATTCCTACATATACCGTTAAATACTAAACATAGTAAAACTTTTAGTTACCATTTAAAATTCTAATATAATCTAATTAACCTATTTTATAACCAAGTCAGAAAAATTGCCCAACTGTCTACTATAAAAACCTGTTTTAAAACAAAACCCCATTATTCCAGTACAGGTTCTTGCAAAGCGTATAGTGACATTCGTGTACCAAATCTATAATCATGTTTCGTCATAAAAAAAAATATAGGCACGCGCACCATTTTTAAATTGAAATATGTATTGTAAAATAAAATAAAATGTATTCAACAACAACGCTTTTGTCTTCCTAATTAGAAAACATAAGACACTGTGGATTCAACACTCCCAGGAAGTGGCCATCTTCACCGAAGTTAGAAAAACACAGGTGTGTAACGAAGAAAGAAACAATTTTAAATCTTCTTGTTAAACAAGTTTTTCGGTCTATTAATTATCCATTATAACTCAAAATGAGTTCCCGACATGACGAAATAGAAAATAACCTAGATCTCTTAGTGGTATCTACAAGGTGTGACGTCTACTGACTTCATTGAACTCTCCTGATGAAATATTTATTGTCGTATCATAGGCAAAGTTTTACCTTTACCTAATAGTTTTCCCAAAACAATTTGACTTGACCCATTTTAACAAAATTACTTGACAACCCCAACCCATATATTTTTCCGCTGTTTTAGTCAGTTCACCTGTACTCCACATAAGCTATGGTTTGACGGTTACCAATTCAGCAATTTTCTTGATAAAGATTGGTTAAAACATTTAACTGACTATGCCGTAATTCAAAAATTGAGTTACGATATTAGGAGACACGGCAACAAACAAAACAAATATAGACCAATTAAACATTTTAATTATAGGTATACCATTTGAAGCACCCTCTCGAGTGGAGAAGAATTTCCCTAAATAACCTCCCAGTTTTCTTCTCAATTTGCTGGGAAGTATAAAATCCAGCTAAAACACTCATTCCATAAAAAAAAAACATTTTATAAAATAATCAAATCTATAATGATTCAAACAGCGAGAAAAATAAATTCGCCATCGTCTTACAAAAAAAACAACAAAAGAAAAAAGGAAACGCGACGAGTTCACTTGGCGAATTATTATTGGTCTATTGTTTTATATCAATCTATATACATAAATGTATAATTCTAGCACAAACATTTGCCATACCATATAATCATATCAAAAAAACGTTAAAAGAAAAATTCTAGGATGCTTTAACTCTAATATACCTCTCTCTCATATATAATTGCTCAAAAAATAGAAATAGACTCTTCTCATATATAAAACAGAAACTGTCAAAAGTTACTGAACAATTTTATAACAATTAGTGGTTAAAAACTTTGAACTTAATATTTTGGCTATATAGAACTCAATATGAAACAATACAACACAGAACAATAAAATACAATACAATCCTGAAAAAAAATATATATAAACATATTATGTGAGAGAAGTCCAAAATCCAGAAGACTTCATCGTGGTTGTCGTGGTCATCACCTGTAAAAGAAAACGAAGTTAAAACACCTATTTTCTACAACGTTTAGAAAATATAACAAAACTTTTTCTTTAAAATATCATTACATGAACTTATTACGCTGTTGACTCAGTGTTTATAACACTAGTATTTTCCATTAAAATCGGTTTCGTAGTTTACTAAAAATTAAAATACATTTATGACAAATTAAAATGAGTGCTTGTAATAGATGCATTAAAAAAAAATTAAAAAAAAATTTAGGCGAATAAAACAATAATAGTTCTACAAACGCAAAATTCAAGTTAAAGTGCAAAAAGTCATTACTTAATGGATTTATATTATTATATTTTCTTATGTGATGATAGATACGCTTGCTTGTGTAACTCAACATTTAGCAATACAACAAGGAGGAAAAAAAAACTACACCTAGTAATAAAAATTTAAAATATGAGA
The DNA here is from genome assembly GCA_963576565.1 of Aspidapion aeneum. Taxonomy (NCBI): domain Eukaryota; kingdom Metazoa; phylum Arthropoda; class Insecta; order Coleoptera; family Brentidae; genus Aspidapion; species Aspidapion aeneum. Next base: position 59,024,325 of record OY755038.1, read on the forward strand.
ACAACAAAAATAACTTTTTAGAAAAGATTTTTTTTTCTTTTAACTTTCAGATCCTAGATTAAGATCGCTAATTTTTATGAGATTTTCAAAATATGTGTCGTATTATACAAAAATGGTGAAGGTCCGGTAGTTGACCTGTTTAAAAAAAAACTAAAATTTTTGGTAAAGATTATGATTGAGATGTTTGTGTTCACCTCAAAATTAAGAAAAATAAAATTGTTTATTTAAATAACTATGTAGAATTAGTTCAACTACCACAAAATACTAATTACGCATCAAAAATACTTTTTGAATGAATATGTAAAACTATGGTCTAATAATAATTGCATGAAAATTATTATTATTTACAAGAAAAAACAAGACAAAAAAAAAATAAAACAACAGCAAGTGTACAAAGAGTGTTAAATCTTTCGGTTACTGAGATATTTACGCAAGCTTGGTTAATACAATAAAGAATCTTTGTATATAAACCTTGAAAATTTTGAAATGTTATGCTCCCTAAATATGCTAAGAATATTCTGGACGTACTTATCCAAAACAGTCCCGGCACATAAGGAAAAATAAAACGATACCGTAAATGAAAGAAAAGTTTAATTCTCTGGACACCAACATAATTTGCAGTCAAAACTGTGAAATAGTCTGACTATGCAAAGAAAAATTAATTGAAAAATTATAGAACTTTATTTACAACTAATAAATTAAAAAAAAAATACATCTGTTATTTGTAGTTTCTCAAACATACAGTATGAGTAAAAAGATGGAGGCCTTATGCCTGGCAAGTAGGCATTTTCAAGGGCGCTTATTTTCTTTTTAATAAATACAAGTAATTAGTAAAGTAAATCAATAGGGACTTATCAATGATTTACTTGTGGGCTACATTCTGTTGACAATTGATAAAGGCTTACTAGGATCAAAGACGATCTTATAAATTTAAGGAAAAAAAACATTGATCAATTTTAAAATAAACATTGGATAAAGCGTAAGAAAAATAAAGTAAGGTTTGACTTAAGTGTCAAGAACTTAAGTAGAGTAGTTTATCTCACTTTTCCAAATCTTAACCTCTGATTTTAACAAAACAAAAAGACCAATAGGTTTTACTTGTAGTAGTTGTTTTATAGAAAAGACAAATTAAGTTTAAAATTCAAATAATACGTTTAAAGTTATTAAAAATAGAAACAAAACTCAATAGTTAACTAGGCCTTTAATTACTTTATAGTATAATTTATAAAAAAGAGAAATATAGTTCCATACCTATTAATTGATTAGATTCATAAAGACAAATTTAAGTGAACTGATTTCAGTAGATCGCTTGAACAACGGGTGAGTGCCTTGCTGCTGAATGTGAGTTACTTTCTTAGTGCTAAATGCTTAGTTTTTAGACGGCGAGTTAAAAACCGTCATGATTTTGACAAATAGCCATATTCTAAGTTCTAATTTAGTGCCAACATTTAAATATTTTTCTTAAGATATTATATATTGACTAACTGTAAGAAGTTTTTAAAATCTTATGGTTTCTTTCCAATTCACCCTATAGGACATTTTATATAAACTTTAACCAGCAGATCGTTACTGATTTATCAAGATTATTAAAGATTTATCAAAAATATATAATTGATGCATGTATGAAGTTTTCGGTGAGCAACTCAAAAATCACTTGACCGACTTGAATGAAATTCAAAACAAACAACTGCACTTTTCTAAATACATTTTTTTTTTTGAAAAATATAAAAACAGGGTATAGAGTACTTACACCTAGTTTAATTGATTGATTGATTGATTAATTGATACTGTAGGTAAAATGTTACTTTTCTTATACTATAAAAGAAGGGTTTTTCCCAAATAGTTTCCAAATCATTTTAAAAGCTCTCGTGACTCGATTTACAAAAGGCTCTGGTTGCTACACAAAAAAGGTCTATGGGTACCTGATTTAAACATGTGTTTTAAAAATTCTCAAAACAAGCTTAAAATGCTTTTGTAAGAGGGTACTTTACACAAAAATGTGTTCCTTTCAGAAGATGGTAGACACATTTTAATTTTGAACGATTTTTTCCCATTTTGAATAAATTGATTTTTTTTTACATAATATATTTTTCTAGTGCAGTTAGCACAGTACCTTAAGCAAAGAAAAAGCTTTGTCTTGTAACGTTAAATATACCATACGTATTCCTCTATGCTATAATAATGTCTTATCTAATTAATTTAATTGTCTCTATCTAATCTACAAAATATTTAATACCAAATTCTTTGGTTTATTTTAACTTTTATGTCAAAGGGTGTTAGCTATTGCTTCTTCTTAAGCAATCCAGAACTTTATTAGACATTATCTATATTATTATTATCTAATTTCATTAATTAGCTAATTGGTTACGTAGAACCTAATTTAAATTATGTCAATATCTTACTACAAATCTCATTTCCTTTAATAAAGATGGGCATCTTTTGATTAGTAAAAAGTGAAATGGGTCAAATTGTTTAAATTTATTTCAATAATTATTTGTTTAAATAATATAACTTTTAGGACGAATAAGTATAAAATGATTACCTACTAAACTTAAATAAAATACGTGAGTTATTATTTTAGGAAAAACATCAAAAACTTTTAACAACTTTGAAAAGCAAGTCAAATTATAAAAAAAAATATAGATTTATTTATTTATATCATTATCTTTGGTTCAGTTATAGAAACAATTTTAATTGTTTTTACTTTTTTTTTCGATTTCACATCACTGATTAGGTCTGGGTTGGTTTATACCTACATATTTCAAACATGGCATGATGTTATCAAATTTATTTATTTTAATTAATTATGTTTTTAACTATTTAAAATTTGCTCTTAATTTTGTCTGTACCTTCTTAAATAAAATTTTACAAAAATAATGTATTTTACAGTAAACTGTGCAATGTCTCCCTTAAAAGAAACTGATGGTCATAAGGATATGTAACACAGGTGACATTAAAATATTTTCAGCTTTATCAAATTAATCAAAATAATTTTTAGTTGGTTGTTAAATCTTCTTAAAAACAAGCAAAAACGGATATCAAAAAATCTTTACCATGTTTATTTGTGGCATTATGAGAATGCTAGGATAGGTCATGTTTTTTCCAAAACTACTGTGTGGCTTTACAAAATATTATTTCACTTAAGACATGGTCGATAGCACCAATTCATTTGTTAAATCGATCGTCTTTCTGTCAAACAAATGTATTGTAAACTGGAGACCTTGGGAAAATAAAACAAGTAGGGGACGACCACAAATGAGATGGGCGGGCGATTTGAAGAAACATGCGGGAACTGATGGATGAACACGGCGACATACAGAAAAGAGTGAAAGATATTGGGGGAGGCCTATATCCAAAGATGGATCGAAGAAGGCTCAATAGATAGATAGAAAGCACCATTTAAAAACGCGAGTACAAGAGTTGATTAAATCACAGTTGAATCGAACAAATAAATGACAAACTGAAAATAAGTTTAATTTTTTTTTTCTGTGTACTGTGGTTTGTCGCACTTCGTGGATATCATACACATTGTGCACAAAGGAACGAGATCTTCACCCTGGTTAGTTATGAAGAAAAACTGGTGCTAAGTTAGAGTTTTTTTCAAGTACTGTTTACGTACAGCTTGTACGTTTTTTCCGATGGCAAAATAAAGTCGTCGTAGGAACGACTAGGACTAGGACGAGGAGATTAAATATTTTTTATATAAAATAGGTATTAAGCAATAAGTTTTTGGGCATTTCCCAAGAGGTAATTTAGCACTTTTTTAGTTTAAATGTGCTTTGATTTTTTTTAAAATTAAATTATAGAAAACTTCGTTTTTCAGTACCTCTAAGATATTGTTAACAATGTTCAGTACATGCCTTAAACAAAACGAATAGGATGGCATTTTCTCTGAATAAGCTACATTATTTCTTTCAAATCGGTAACTAGTAAACCGTTAAGGTTTAGTTTGCTCTTGAAGGTTTAAATTTTTAGCGACAAGTTGTTATTTTATTACTTTAAGATTTAAAATATGTTATTATTCATTAATATCCTTTTTCCAGGGAACAATTTCAATTTGTTTTTGACAAAAATACATCTACTAAGTTGAACGCATACCAAATGTATAAGATTGTATTGACATAGGTAAGAATTTCTTGTAAAGAAATAACTGTCATCTTGTGCTGACTTAATGAAGTTTTTGATTTTTTTTAGCATTTATGAAGAAACATACATTATGATTTTTAAATTAAAAATAATATTGTTAGTTTAATTTTTCGATTGTTTTTAGATACAAATTGATGGTCTAATTGGAATAGTTGGTTTAAACATAGCGACAATCTACACTGTGCTTTAAGTTTTCATGTTAAAAAATGTTAAAAATTTATGAGAGACTTATGATTAATAAGTTATTTATTACCTCAAATAGTTATAATTATTTACTTCGCACGTAGACGCTCTAATTTCTCTAAAGGCAAAGATAATGATTTTTCTCTTAATAGAAATTTTACTGTGGTTTTTCCCAAAATGTTCTTATTATAAATTATTATGGTATTACCTACATAATAATTTATTCCAAACCAGAGACAATTAAGATAATTAAGACGGTTAACGAACAAAACACATAATTTTTGTCCGGAGAGTTTAGTACCTGGATCAAAGAAAATTGAAGGTATCGCAGTGGCGTCAATTTAAAATTTTATACTATTTATTTATACCGTTTTTCAGAAACGACTTGACAACAAATACTTTTTTACTTTGAACAAAGGTTCATCCACACAGTATCTTTCAATTTGATTAAAAATAGTATAATAATAAATTTACTTGGATATTACCTACATGTTAGTTAAAGAAAAATAAAGTCTCTCTGAAAAAAAAAACAAATATACAAGAGGTTCTTTTTTTGACATTTACCTTTACTGAAAACTTGGGAACTAAGAATAAAGTTATTTTTTATAAAGAATAATATATGTTTAATAAAATTATATAGCAAGAATAATTTGATATGTTTGTTGTTTTTAAAGAAACATAGCTTTCTTGTAACATAAAATGCAAATTCTTAATTTAATGATAATTATATAGAATCGAATAGCTATAGCTACATTTATTCACTTAGTTCAGGTTTTAATTAATAGGGCTCTTAAAATTTTAGAAGATTTGTGCATCTGAAACTTTATGAATTTTTTCTAATCGACAACATAGTTACTGAGAAAAACAGTCACTAACAAAAATATAAAATTTAAAAATCTGTAAAACAAAATAAAACTTGAAATTTTAAAATAGAATACCTCTCATGCTTACCGATAGGAGAATCTAGTAAATCATATATCTATGATTATAGAGAAAACAACATCTTATTCATATTTTATATAGGGTACAGCTAGTAGCCAGGTCAGTTTAATAAATTTATTTTGACTAGATACTTAACGATAGCCCTGTAGCACGAATTTATGCAAAATGAAATTGTCATGATGATTGCCAACTATCTGTTGCAGATAGACCATGTAAGCAGAGGTATAGTGTACTACTATGCACACTTGTGTATGAAAAGTAATAAAAAAAATAGAAAATAAAGTTATAATTTTTAAATTTATGCAATATTTATGAAAAATTACGTTAGGTTAGGTTAATTAATGAAAATTTTCAATTTTGAAGCATTATGATGATAAAATTATTTGGCTGAATCTATTTGCCATTTCGCTTGGCACAGGTATTAAAAACAATAAAACCATAATAAAGTAGAAAAATCGATATCTACCAAGAAAAATACGAAAATCAAGGATATAAATGACTTATAATAAATCTTTGTATTATTAAAACAAATATGTTTTTAAATATTTAGTTAACAAGGTTTTAAGAAATATTTATCAATACTGAAGAACCATAAAAAAAACTTGATAGCAGTTTTTTTATGCGATAAATTAATTAGTAAAAATCATATCTTCTTATTTATACTTGACGGTTGTCCTTAAAAATCTCTAGTTTGTCAGAGAAAGGGTTGGTAATTATTATTCCAGCCAGCAGTGCATTTTAATTTTTATGTGTATTCAATAAAAGATTTCTTTAAAATTTTGAATTAGAACAAAAAAATGATTCCACAAGTTTCTACAAATAGACTTTAAATAGCAATACAAGAAAATCTTAACCTTAATGAGACTTTATTTTAACAACTGTGTTACAATTAAAAATGATGGACTGTTTTGTCCAATTAGTTTAAACAGTTTAGATAGTTACATTGACTATACAATACAAAATAAATAATGATAGTTAGGACAGACTTAGTGTTCAACAACGAGTTAAGAGTGATCACTCAAGTTTAGAATTTAGTTAGGCCTTAATAAGGCAAAATGATTAACTAATCGCGTGCTGGAGTCAGATAGTATTCAAACTCAACTTTTCAATAAAAAACATTCTACCAATTTATCTTTTTTTTTAAAATGTTTAAGACTGATCTTATATCCAACAGAAAAAATATAATTTTTCTCGTGCTTTTTGTCTTAAGTAAAAGATATACAAAAATATTAAAAATTCAAAAAATAATTGTAACACAGATTATAATGTTAGTAATTTAAACAACCAAGATAACATTTATAGCACATCTTCCAACAAATTAGTTTTGGTTTTAAACAAAACTAGGCAAAACTATTTTCTTTTCAAACGAACAATTTTAAAATTTTCCTTTAGTTTTTCCTATAAAATACTACCAATGGCTTAGACATAACTAAAGTACTATGTTTTTCTCAAAATGCAACGTAAAATTTTCACAAATTTTCCAAAAACTAATTTACCCAAATCTACTGGCACCACTTTGTAACAGGCCTGGCGTATATGACAGTGGTACTGTCAAATAAAGTGGTCAAGGCTTAAATGTTGTTAGCTACCAAATTTGCAACAACTTAAAAATAGTAAATTAAAAGATTAAATACTGATTGACTAATTTAACTCTCGAAAGGGAATTTGACGGTTCTTGAAGGAAGTGCGCTATAGGTGTTTTTCTCAATTAAATCAATCAATGTAGGAAATATATACATACCTGTTCAATTGTTCTTCATCTTCTTTTTCTTCATACACTAGACATTATCACTGCTTATGGACTATATTTTCTCTTTTTTTGAGATTGGTTGCAACCATTTTTATCTTAATATTTTACACTTTCTATTTACCTTTTTATAGGTATATTTTAAATAAATTATTATTTTATAAAATTCATTATGTAAAAATGTTTTTATAAACTAATTAATTCAGATGGTACCTGTTATAGTATGGTACTTAAGGTAAGGAAATTATAAAATTATAAACAAAATGTTTGGCAACAAGAAAGTTTTATTTAAAAAAATAATTTGATGTTTAATTAAAACAGTGATAAACTGGTATAAACGATAACTCAATTCAGAAATAAATGATGGTAAATAATTAATAAAATATGTTAAGATAGAAATTGAGTTATACTAAGAATTAAATAAAAGATATTTATTCAAAGGAAAAGTATTTTCCCCTGAATAAAACCCCATTTTAAGAAAGAAGTTGACCCAAAGAAACCCAACTAAACTCTGTCCTCTCACCCGTAAAGAAATTTCTAGGTACTCTACCCCTAAGTCCCTTCCACTTCTCTTTGGTGCAATCAGAGACAGAAAACTATGGTATAGAAAAGGATAGCACCAAAGTAAGAACGACAGGACTTAAATCCCTTCACAAGCGTTGGAACATGACTTGTTTGTTTATCCAGTTTCACAATTTAAATAACTTGATATAAGATAAAGGCCCTAAGAACGAACTGGCCGTATACATTTAAAAACTAACCACAGTCAGAAAGCTCGCTTGAAAACTAACTGTTTTTATGTTGCCATTTTCTCAATAAATGTCTTAAAGCTAGTTACGATGCAAAACATACTAATTAATGCTTGTTAACTGAGAAAATGTTGCAATACGTATATAGAGTGCCAAATAACAAAATGTTATTAAGGCTTGCCAATAACAGTTGTTGTTTTTAAATATGACAAGTTAAGTTAAGACGAAGACCCTGGCAAAACGGGTATGGTATATTATGTATAACTATAATTTTAAACAATACTTATATGGTTGCTTTAACATGTCTGAATAGAGCTTTTTAGGTCTAGACCAGCGATAACATAAACAGTCATAAATTAAAAATAATTACTTCCAGATATATTTTCTCTAGGTTTTTGGTTTCACTGAGAAAAGAAATCAAGAAACCGTTAATATTTGAATTGCTTTTAAGAAATAAGTGGACAAATATATTAAAATAAATATTAAATAAATTAAAGCAAATCTGCAAAAACCGTATTGTTACAACCCGACCGACCGGCCATTTCAAAGGCGTTTGAATGTGATCACTTGTTATGATAACCAAATCATTTAATTTGATATTTGGGGACGAATCAGCCCACTTGTGCCGCTGTTGTAGCGTATGCAAATACTCTATAGAATACCGTTTCCAAAAATCATTATGTAGTTTTTGGATTAGTTGCCATCTCGAGAGCCGATTTAGGGGAACCTCGGACAAATCTGACTCCGGAATTTCTGAATTAAGGGGTTCAAGTGTCAAAAAATGCCCAGGGGTAAGAGGTTGAAGATCGTGTGGGTCTGAAGAGGTAGGAGATAAAGGGCGACTATTAAGTACGGCTTCTATGCGACAGGTAAGGGTGGACATCTCCATGATAGACAACTTCTGGTCGCCGACAACTCGTACAAAGTGAGTTTTAAAACTTTTGACGCCAGCTTCTGCCAGGCCATTGAAATGTGGACTGAGAGGAGGTCCCAGATGCCAACGAATAGAAAGTCTGGTGGCAGCACTTCTTGCGTAATCCAGTAATTGGTTACGAAACCCTATAAAATTACTGCCTTGATCTGACCAGCATTGCGTCACGCTTCCGCGTCTGGAAATGAATCGATGGAATGCACCTACGAACCCTTCGGTGGACAGTTCCATGGTTTATTCCAAATGCACGCAATGTGTGGCCGTACAGACAAACACACAGACATACGATTTGAAAGCTTTACAACCACGGTAACGATGAGGAATCACAAAGAAAGGTCCACAAAAGTCGATAGCTACACTCGAAAAAGGTTTTAGTTGATTGATTCGATGAGCGGGAAGTGAACTCATTATGGGCGGTCTATAGGGTTTAGGGTTGATTCTAAAACATTGCAAGCACTTGGATATGGTTCTTTGAATTGCCCGTCTGGCAGATAATATCCAAAATTGCTGTAAAAGCAGATTATGTAATGTTTTAAACCCAGGATGAAGATATTGTCGATGAGCGGACTCGATAAGAAGAGAAGTTAAACGATGGTCACTCGAAAGTAAGACGGGGTGTTTTGCAGAATAAGACAAAAGGTCAGATTTTTGTAATCTGCCACCGACTCTAATGATATTATTCTCATCAAGAAAAGGTGAAAGTTTTCGCAAAGGTTTCGGTATTGGTTTATCCTTAGATAACGCGGAAAAAAGCTCAGAAAAACAAGAACCTTGCACGCGTTTGATAAGAAGGTGTAACGCACTTTGCATCTCACCGGTGGTAGGAAAAACAATATTCTCAAAAATAAATTTTTGGTCCGGCGGCTTAGTGGGTTTTTGATAGGAATGGTTTTGAAAAAGGTTAACTATTCGAAGGACATAACAAATGATACGTTGAATTTTTGATATAGAGGAATATTTGATAAGAAGCTGATCTAAGAAGTTGACATCAATTATCGCATTGCAACAGACTTTTGGCTTTTCCTCCAGATTAATACCTCCGAAATCAATCGGCATTTTTGGTTTATGAAAATCGGGCCATTTGTTTTTGGGAGACCACAAAAACGACGGTGCGTTCCACCACATGTCATGTGACATGAGCTGTGAAGGGGTGGCCCCTCGTGACGCAATATCGGCTGCATTCAAAGCAGAAGGAATGTAGCGCCACGAGTTTGAGGGAATGATTTCTTGGATTCTACTGACTCGATTTCCAACAAAGGTTTGCAAGCGATTAGGAGGGGATGAAAGCCAGTGCAATACGACTTGCGAATCGCAGAAAGTAACGATATTTGTAAAAGTTAATTTTCCTTCATAGCTAGATAAAACGAAGTCAATTAATTCGCTTAAAAGAAATGCGCCTAGGAGTTCTAGCCTAGCCAAAGTTTGTGACTTTATAGGCGCGACCCTAGATTTTGCAGATATGAGAGAAACAGATATATTGTTTTCCTCTTCTACACGAAAATATACGACGCCTGCGTAGCCTCGAATTGATGCGTCACAGAAGCCGATGATTTGACAGGTATTGGTTTTTGACAGTTTGATTTGTCGGGGTAATTGAAAATTGGAAAGAAGCGGGAATTCAGAACGAAGTTTGTTCCAAGAGTCGATGGTAGAAGAATCTGGTTCTTCGTCCCAGCCTATTTTCGATATCCACAACTGTTGCAAAATAAATTTTGCTTGTAGCAACAAGGGACAAAGAAAACCTAAGAGATCGAAGATTGTCCCTATGATAGATAAAATTGAACGTTTGGTTGGGGGTTTGTCCGTCATTCGGCATTGATAAGAAAAAATTTCGTTTTTTGGATGCCATTGAAGTCCTAAAACTTTGATAAAGTGGGGTTCCTCCTTGTCGAAAGAGAGAGGCATTTGACGATCGCACTCTGGCAATGTTGCCAATAACTCAGGACAATTGCTTGCCCATTTTTTAAGTTCAAATCCTCCCGACTTCAACAAATCATTGAGTTCTGTTTGAAGGGAGAGAGCTTCAGAAAGCGAAGGGCTAGTTCCCAAGATATCGTCGATATAGATTGACGTTTTTAGAACAGTACTAGCCATAGGAAAACGTTCCTTTTCTCTCTCTGCCAGCTCATTCAAGGTACGCATGGCTAGAAAAGGTGAGCATGTCATGCCAAAAGTGACAGTAGAAAGTTCCCACACTGAAAGCGGGTCCTGTGGAGAAAACCTTCACAATATCCTTTGATAAGGACGGTGATAAGGATTGATAAGGACTTGACGGAACATCTGTTTGATGTCAGCAATGTAGGCAATAGGATTAAGACGAAACGTAAGGAGTAAAGAAGCAATATCCTTTTGAAGTTTCGGTCCAGATAACAATGTGTCATTGAGACTAATATTTTTTGGGGTGACTGCCGAAAAATCCCAGACTACCCTTAATTTTGTACTTAAGCTTTCCGGCTTTAGTACGCAATGATGTGCTAAAAAACACGACACGTCGACCTTTGGTTGACTAGATAAAACTAAACTCATATGATTAGAATCGATATAGTCTTGCATGAAACTTGAATAGGCAGTGTACAGATCAGGATTTTTAAGTAATCTATTTTCTAGAAGTAAAAATCTACGATAAGCTTGCGGATAAGTATTTCCTAGGTCAGGGTTTATTTTGTCTTTAAAAGGAAGATCTACCATGAATCTACCGCTCGGTTGCCATACTACACTAGCAGTAAAAATTGATTCTGCCTGTTTTTCTTCCTTTGATAAGATTTGTTTTTAGGCAAATGTTCGATTTCCCAAAACCTAGGGAGAATGACCTCTAAAGGAGGTGAATGACTCGTTAAAAAACAACTGGTTCGTTCCGTAAGACTACCTACTTCGTCAACCCTTCCCATGACGACCCAGCCAAAGATAGTTTCAAGGGCTGAAGGCTGCCTACCTGTCCAAGAACCCTGCCCTCCTTGAATATCTGTGCGAATAGCTCGCAACCAATAACCAGGTCCACAGGTCTAGATTTGAAATATGATGGGTCGGCAAGTTTAAGGTTTTGCAAGTGTTTCCACTGATTATCGTTCAAAGAGAATGTAGGCATATTGGAACATAGTTGTGGAACCACAATTGCTTCGAAATTAAGTAAAGGAGTGACTTGTCCTTGTGGCTTAATGTGACATTGAACGAGCCCTTTGGAAGTGAAAGAAGACATCTGATTTAATCCGAATATTTCAGTGGTGTAACTTCGCCTAGGAAGATTAAGACGCTGAATACACTTTTCACTGATGAATCCTGTCTGTGATCCAGAATCAAGCAGTGCCCTTACAGGTTGAAAATTTCCGCAACCGTCCATAACATCTATTATGGCGGTGCATAAAAGAAAGGTACCTGAAGGTCCTGAGGCATTTAATGACACATGAAGATTATTGACAGGTGGTGTGTGAATGACAGGACTAGTATCTTGGCTTCCAGACTCTTGATTAGTTTCTAAGATATGAGTTAAAGTGTGGTGCCTTTTACTATTGCAAGTCCTGCATGAAATATTTTGATTTGCACGTATCTACATCATGCAAGGGATGGAAACACGCTAGACATAATTTTTTCTGTTTGACAAAAGACAGGCGATCGATAGGTGAGAGATCAAGAAATGTTTGACATTTCGAAAGCACGTGACCTTGATTACACCGGAAACATTTTATTCCCGCACTTGAATTAGTTGAGGTGCCAGCCAGTCCTATAAAAGGCGAATTGGATGATTTATAGGTAGGCTTTTGCCCAAACTGATTTCGCATAGAATTTGAATTTTGATAGGTAGGCTTTTGCCCAGACTGATTTTGCATAGAATTTGATTTTTGATATATAGGCACCTTTTTGGATGCTGTTGATTGAGGAAGTGATTCCAAAACTTTACATCTTTTTTCTAGAAATTGAAAAAGTGACTGAAAAGTGGGAATTTCGGTATTAGTATTGGCGTGACTCATTTCGAAATTTGAACGCGTTGGAATATCCAATTTTTCTAATAAAATGAAAAAAATAATAAAGTCCCAACTGTCAACGTCAAAGCTAAGTGATTTTAAAATTTCTAGGGATTCAGAAAAGGTGTCAATTAAATTACGCAATTTTTTAGCTGACTCGTTTTTTAAGGTGGAGTTCATAATTGAGCTTAAAGCATCATTTGCGAGGTCTCGCTTGTTTTGATATCTATTGACTAATTTGTCATAAGCAATTTTATAATTTTGATCAGATAAGCTAATCCCTGATATCAATTTTAAAGGCTCATCCTCGAGATATGAAAATAAATATTGAAGTTTTCGAACGTTACTTAGACTTTGATTTTGATCTATAATGTTATTAAAAAGATCGAAAAAGCTTGGTCATAATTTTTTATCACCTCGGAATATGGGAATACCTAACTCCTTGAGTTTGGGAGTTTCAGATTCGTTTTGTCGAACATATGATCCCGAAAAGGATGGGGCCTCAACCGGAAATATTTTAGAGTAAACCCCCTTACACGCATAAAAATATTTACGAGCTTCTGAAAGGATCGCATCCTGCGTTTTAAACTCCTCGTCCTCCGAGTCGTCTATCAACATAATGACGTCATTATGTGCCAGCATGCATTTATCGAAGGTTTCATCCAAATCGGAATACCTCACTTGAAACTCGTTTCTCGCTCTTTCATCCTTTTCCGCGGTCTTTGACAACACATAACACTCGGTGATCGCAGATAAAAAACCCTTGCGTTTTTGTACGGCTTTTTTGACAGACATGATTTTACCTTTGAAATGACGAAATTGTCGGTAAATATACAATTAACGCTAAATTAATGCTTCTGAAATAGAAAAATGACGAATTGTCGAAAATATGCACTAATTTATCGCAATTGATGAAAATTGTTTTAAATATCGAAATGATATGAAACACCCTAACATATAAATGAGAAATGTTTTTGTTTGTTTTGTTTTGTGGTTCCTTTGCTTTGTTTACTGAATCGAGCACGCGAAAGGCACGTGCACCGCACGGACGACTTTCTCGTTTCAAATACGATGAATTTTCGCTCAAGGCCACCTTGTTTGGCTTGGCCACAGATTAGGTAAATAAGTGGCTTGGCAGAAAATAATTATTAATACCGTCGTATGGATTTATTCTAAATAATTCGGCTCGCAAGGAACACTTTATGTTAGTCCACGGTCAGAAAAACGTTAAATGCAATGGACTGTATAAATTTTAATTAATGATACCTAACTCCTTGAGTTTTGGAGTTTCAGATTCGTTTTGTCGAACATATGATCCCGAAAAGGATGGGGCCTCAACCGGAAATATTTTAGAGTAAACCCCCTTACACGCATAAAAATATTTACGAGCTTCTGAAAGGATCGCATCCTGGGTTTTAAACTCCTCGTCGTCCGAGTCGTCTATCAACATAATGACGTCATTATGTGCCAGCATGCATTTATCGAAGGTTTCATCCAAATCGGAATACCTCACTTGAAACTCGTTTCTCGCTCTTTCATCCCGTCGTATGGATTTATTCTAAATAATTCGGCTCGCAAGGAACACTTAATGTTAGTCCACGGTCAGAAAAACGTTAAATGCAATGGACTGTATAAATTTTAATTAATGATAGCGCGAACAAACATAAATATTGATATGAAATTACGAAATAATCAAAACGTCCATAGGAAAAATATTGGTGGCACACAACGGTAATCAGACAAATGCACTCACCACTTTTGCAGCCAAATTCTTTACGTTCCAAGGGGCCCCTGATTGGATCTAATGATGTCACCACGCAGCTGAAGGGTTGAAGCTTCCAGTTCTATGCTTCAGTACACAAAAATCGAGCACTTTCAGGTGTAGATATTTGAAATAGTTGGAGAACGAAATTAACACGCCTTTTTCTCTAGGCGATTGACAAGGATCTCACTGGTTGTTGGTGCGCATGTCCAAATACGCGGAATGCGCTTTGTCCTTCATACAGTTGTGTGTTTTTAAAAATATATATAAACAACCGCGAAATTTAGCGGGAACTAACATATAGTTATTTTCGTCAAGTGGCATTACAACCCCTGGTGGGTTTTAGGCTGATTTACCAGAGCCCTCCATTCTGCCCTTTTTGGAACGCCACCTTATTATTCCCATGCTCTTGGTATCTTCAATATTGTCTATCTATCTTTTTCCTGATTTCCCATTTATTCTACTTCCTGAGGTCTCCAGTTTATTATTTTCCTTGCTTCTTGCCTTATTCATTCTCTGTCCATGTCCCAACCAAGCTTATCTTCCAAAATACGATATGCCATCATACCAGAGGGTGTTAGTGTTGTTTTCACAGGTCAATTTTATAACTATCGTATTTACGGACAAACTACATAATTGATACTTGAACTTTACTTCTAATCGCTACCTATATTCTATTAAGAGTTTCTCTCTTTATTTATTTAAATTATTGGCTGTTAAAAAAATGTATGCCATCACAGCCGAATCTCCCCTAGTAACCTATAATATTGCTTTTAGCGGGCTATTCTTTATGTTAATAAAAAACTTGGCTTTCAATTCTATTAAATAGTCAAAGAGTTCGACCCAATAGATAAACTAATTCTTATAGGTAAATTACGATGAACCCGACAAAGGAAAAGCATCCTTTAATACCTGAACCATAGCAATCATGGCGCGTGTACTTTACCCAAATTAACCTAGTTCATTGAAAGCCCTACAAGGTGACTGTACATATATACATATATAAATCTGCTTTCGCAGTAGCGAATGTAGCATTTGCTTGCAACCAGGTCAACTCATTCAATGGAAAGAACAGAAAAATTTATCGAAATTGATAAAAAATCTTAATCATTCTTGGTCTCAAAATTTTGTGGATTTTTTTTTAAGATCACCTAATATGTTATTTTTTTTTCAAACTAAGGGTCATAAAGAACCTTATTCTTGACCTCGTCAATTAAATACATAAATATATAAATAATACCTTTACCATTACTATGTAATACTTAAACATCTTAGTAACAAACCATTGTTAGAAGGGTGATATTTGTATTTTATGAACCAATAGCAACAAACAAAATAGATATAAGTTTTAACGTAAAAAGTAAAAATCATAAATTGTATTTTTTTTTTAAATTAATTAGAACGTAAAGCTAAATACTTAAAGAAAGTTATTCAAAAAATACCATATGTTGGTGCAAGCAATGAATTTCCTATTTTTCATGTTCTTTTCCATTTCTGCGCGTTTAAAATAATTGTGCTAAAATAACACGTGCGAGGACAAGCAGCGCCGCGATGAGTGCGCAAACAACCACCGTCACAACAAGACACTAGAAAAATCACGTTCCCAAAAAAGTGAATTTTGAGGTGAAAAACTGGACGTTTAAACGTTGACTGGAGCCGCAAGAGAGTCCGAGGTAGGTGCCTTTTCGTATAAAATTCCATATGTATCGTAACTTTCCATTTACAATCGTCAATACCGACAATTATTTTTAAATGTGCTTATAAAGCCAAACCGGCGACCTGTCACTTAACGCAATATTATTTCTGTGGCTAAACTTGATATCTGACTTTTTCGCATTTTACAGAAGAAATCTTGTTTTTGGAAAGTTGTTTTTTCTCAATTAGGTTTTTGTTGTAATACCTTTGGTTATAGCTATACATAATTTTTGTGTGATGATATAACAACTTTAAGGAAAAAAAATATTTGTAAAAAAAAATTGTGCAAAATCTCAAAAATTGCAAAAAAGTGTTGTGTAAAATCAACTTCAGCAAGATAGCCACAGATTTAATAAAAAACTTTTTCATTTTTATTTTAAATTGACTAAGCTTGGAAAGGTTTTTTATATGGGGGATTTTTTAAAAACACTTCACAGTAACTAAAATATCTCTAGAAAAAAATATTTGATTGTCACCATGTCCTGTGCAACATGCTTTTGACCTATACAAATTATAACCAATTTTAAAAGCAAATCTGTTAAAAAGTTAATTTTGTTTATATTATATATAAAACAGTTTAATGACACGTTAAACCTCTGAAGCAGTAGCAACCAACCAGACCTTCTAGGAGTATCAGACATATTATAATCATACTTCCTTAATCCAAAGAAATATCTAACACCGGAACTTTAAAATTTTTCGAGGCTCGCACTGTCTCTTATTGTTAAAGCTGACCAATAAATGTTGAAATAAGAAATACAAAAAGCCAATATACTATAAGATAAAATGAGTTAAGTTTTAAAAAAGATTTTCAGTCCTAATTTTTTACAGAAATGAGACAGATTTAATACCACCCATTTGAGGTATATTGCTGTTGTTGCATGTGAAAAATATTATGCGTTACTGGCCGTGTGTGATAGTGGGCAGTAGTATGACCATTGCAGCCAACCATGATTGAACCGAAAGTAATTTGGGACGTACTACTCCAATTTCTGAGAATATTGTATAACATTCTACGACGTTCTATTCCAGACCAGAAGAGATAATCGAAAAGGGACTTCTACATTTTCCTAGTAGCCGAAAGACATTTACCAAAAAAAAGGGGAGATATTGAAAAACCGACTTTGACACTAGCTTTATGGCTTAAAAAAATAGTCGTTTTGAGAGATTTGTCAGATCTAACTAGACAACGATCGATAAAGAGGGAAGAACTAACTAAAATTATGCAGGCTCTAGGGCTCAAATGGCTCAAAATCAGAACGACATCAAACAGACCATTAAAGAAAACCAGAATGACATGAGACAAACCATTGAACAAAACCGGAGCGACATGCAAGAAAATTCCGACCAAAAAAAAAGCAACTCTGAACAGCTAAGAGAAGAGTTCAAGGCAGCAAACGAAGATCTTAAGTAAGACATAACTCAAAGAATGCAGAATGTAGGAAAAATTACAAAATAAATTTCAGAATGTTGAGGAAACAGTGATGAATCAAAGCCTCAATCAAATTACGATTTTAAGTCTTCCTGGTCCACCTACAAACAACAGTTTGTAGCTGCCGGTACTGCAAATGGCTGGGACGATTACAAAAAAGCTAGAGCTTTGATAGTAGCTCTACGAGAATCTGCTCTGGGACAGCATTAGAAAGAAGGTATGGAGATGCACACTTGCGAAATTTACATTGCGTATAATTAAATATTCGTCAGCAAAGAGCAGGCAAATCATTACAAGCCTATGACGCAGATATCAGAGGGCTGATGTATTTAGCTTACCCAGACATGCCAGAGAATTAGAATTACGGTGAATCCTTTTATTAACGGCTTGCCTGATACGGACTTAGCAACGCTACTCCATCGAGAACGCTTCCATAATAGCAGTAAAGTGCTGCTAAACCCTTAAAATTGAATCATCAAATAATATGTCCAGGCCAAAAGTAAGAGCTATTTCCATTCATGAAGGTAAAAAACGAAGCAATGAACAAGAGGTTCAGTCAAAGACGCTAAGCCAAATTTTTTAGTCACTGATAGAGAAGATTGACTCTTTGAAAGAAAGCAGATGTTCCTCTTCAATTGGAAAGTGTTTTATATGCGGACGTACAGGGCACATTCAACGTGATTTTCATGTTTAAATGAGGTCTCGCTCACCATCTAGCGGGACAAAGTAGCGAAGAAAAAGTCAGGAAAACTAAAACTAGTCAACGCAGTGGGGCGGGTGTTGGCTAATGGGAATGTAGCTCCCAAAATTTACTTCATCAAGAGCTTAAAACCTAATACTGACAGTCTCAACATCGACGGACATTTAAATGGATGTTAATATAACAGTAGACACCGGTGCTGCCGTATCATTGCGCAAGTCTAAAATTGTAACGAGATATAAAATTCGACCATAGAAAAGAGTAACACTTATGAGTGTGACTGGAGAAGCCGCCGACGTGTTGGGTCAGATAGACATAGACCTCCAACTGGGAGGTCGAAGATTCGTCACAATATATTAGTTGCAGACATAGAAGACGACTTTATTTTGGAATGGACTTGATAAGTTAAGATGGATTTTCGTTTGATAATAACTTATTACCCTAAGATTTGGAAATAAAGAGTTCATTTTATTAAATAGTTACGTCAGTAAAGGACCAATTAAGTGGCAGTGTACACAACAAGAATGGTTGGTAATAGTGAGGCCATAATTTTTGGGAGACTAGAGAGTAACACACCAAGCTGCGTGGGACTCATAACCCAACAGAATACACCCAAAACTTACCTCGATGCAAAGTCACTAGTTAAAACCGATAAAGACATCCTGATCAAAGTCGCCAATATTTTTCCAAATAGTGTCAAAATTAATAAGCGGAGGTGGTAGCATTATTTGAACCCGTCCAGAAAGTGACCAGATGTAAAGAGCCAACTTCAGAGGATAAAAGCAAGTTACCAACGGAGGTTCTCAAGCAATTTCAGTCAACTTGGCAACATCCTACTCCAGAAGAAGTTCGTAAAGTAAAAGAGTTTATTGAAGAACAAAGTAAACAAACTAAAAGTACTTCGAGACGGACAAACCTCATTCAACATGTTATCATTATTGGCGATGCCCGACCGATAAGACAGCCCCCAAGAAGACTACCAATGGCCAAACAAGAATAAGTTCACAATCTCATGAATAAAATCTCTCTAGTGACGGTGTTTTTGAAGAGTCATCAAGTCCTTGGTCACCTTCTGTGGTGTTGGTCACTAAAAAAGATGGATGAAATACTAGATTTTGTGTCGACTACAGGAAACTTAACGACGTGACCAAGATAGTTACCCACAGCCAATAATAGACGACACATTAAGAACATGGGCAGGACAATATTGATTTTCTACTTTTGACCTGAAAAGTATTGGTAAGTACGAGTAGTAATCTTTGAAGGAGATAACCAGAAAGCAGCATTCTCTGCTGGAAATGGACTTACCTTTTCCCATTTTAATGTGGTGCCATTTGGCCTATGTAATACCCCAGCTACTAATGGAAATCGTTCGACGAGGCCTTACTTGAAAAAGCTGCCTACTCTAGTTGGATGATGTTATAGTAATGGGGAAATCATTTCAAGATCATCTAGACAATTTACGAGAAGTATTTGCAAAAATCAGAAATGCAAATCTTAAATTAAACCCAAACAAATGTTTTATATTCGAAGAAAAAGTTGAGTTCCTGGGTCATGTCGGTTCCCGAGAAGGCATCCAAACTAACGAAAAAAATTTGCAAGCAATAAAAGAATGGCCTCAACCTCGTGACAAACATGAATTTAGAAGCTTTCTGGGTCTACGTACATACTAGAGACGATTTGTATAAGGATTCGCCAAAATAGCATCTTCATTACATAGACAAAAGACATAGCAATCTATATGAAGATGGAATATCAAGTGTGATTAAGCATTTAGAAAACTAAAAGTAGGATTATGTTCTAGCCCGATTCTCGCATATTCTATTCCAAAAGGAATGTTCGGAGCATTACTCTCCCAAGTACAAGACCGAGAAGAACGGGTCAGCGATAATTTCAGCAAAAAGGTATCCAAACCTCAGAGAAATTATTGTGTTACCAGAAAGAGTTCCTAGCCATCAATAAATCCGTTGATCACTTTCACAAATATCTCTATGGACAAGAGTTTCTTATTAAAACAGATCATGCTGCGTTACAGTGGCTCATGAAAAAAGCAACCTAAGGGACAAATAGCGAGATGGATAGAAAAGCTACAGCAATACCATTTTCAAATCAAGCACCGAGCGGAAATGGTTCATAATAATGGAGATGCATTGTCCACAAGACCTTGCCCCGAAGATTGTAAACATTGCAGGAGAATTGATCATAAAGAAGGCATTACCTATGTGCGTCGTATAAAGTTGGAACCAGAAGAATGGATGTCGGCTTCAATTAAAACCACACAACCTGACGACAAAAATGTAGGTTCTATCTTGCGATTGAAAGACGAGAACAAGCCATGACCATCATGGCAAGATATCGCAAACCAGCCTGGGAAAGTGCCGATGGCCTTACTGTGATTAATCAAGTAATAGTTCCTAGGAGCATGGTAAATCATATAATGGTGGGAAATCAGGCGCCCACCTAGGCATAAATAAAACTATAGACCAAATTTGAAACCGATTTTATTGGGTCAATTACTTCCAAGATGTAAGGAATTGGTACCGCCGATGTTCGACTTGTGCAGCCAGCCAAGGCATTTTCAGAAACTAAAAAGGGTAACAAAGACATCTTTGTTGTCATGGATTACTTTAGCAAATGACCAGTAGTTTTTGCTTTGCCTAACCAAGAGGCCACTATTTGGCATTTTTTTGGAATTACATTCAAATTAAGGGAAGAACTTTAAACCAAAACTTTTCCAGAATCTCTGTAACCTTCATTGTGGGTTTGAAAAAAGAGATCCAATTCTTCACAAAATCAATTAAAAATTTTTATTCAAAATCTATTGTTAAAATACCCTGACGCGTTTCGAGCCAATTGCTCATTTTCAAGGGGAGTCAATAAATAACAAAGAGTGCTTGTTGGTGACCATCCTAACAATTTCGCTGTTCAAACTGAATTAATCAATAGTTTGTGTAAGATTTTTGATAAAAATATTTTAATTTGAATTATTATCAACAATTATTTTTGGTATTTGGTCTAATTTAAATTGATTTTGTGAAGAATTGGATCTCTTTTTTCAAACCCACAATGAATATTAACCCTCTTCACCCTGGAGAATTCCAAAACACTCTGCAACCTTCTTAAAATACATAAAACAAGAACTGCTGCTGCTTTACTTCCGCAATCATATGGCATGGTCGAAAGATTTAATAAAACAATAGAAGAACATTTTTCCAAAGTTGTTGATGTGCACCAAACTGATTGGAACCAATATATACCATTGTTTTTCATGGTCTACAGAACCACCATTCCCAACACGATAGCAGCTAGTATCCTGTTTAGTAGAGAACTGCGGTTACCATGTGATCATGTTTGGTTGACCTGACGAAGAACATTTAGAAGTCAATGACTATGTCGAACGTTTAACGCAGAAACTGTAAGATATTCATGAGGTGGTTAGAGACCGAATAGACAAAGCAAGTGATCGCATAAAGGCGAGATATAACCTGAAAGCAAACTCCTCAGAGTTTAAAAGAATGATTAAGTCTGGTTATACAATCCTCAACGAAGCAAAGGAAAATCACCTAAGTTGACACCACCCTGGGAAGGACCTTCTAAAGTCCGAAAAAGCCCGACATCCAAGATAAAAGTTTTTCATCTCAACAGACTAAAACCTTACCTCGGAGATATTGATTGAGAAAATCAAACTTAAAGAGGGGAATAGTGTTACAAATTTTAGTTGTTTAAATTTTATAGTTAAAATTTATTTAGGTTCAGTGTAGTATTAGGTTGACTTATCCTATGGTTGTATTATTAGTCTAGGTTTTAGTTGCGTTTCTATGACTTACACTCGTACTTAAACGCGAACGTTCTAGTGCCAAAAAAAGGATAGATAGTTCGAGAAAGATCGAAGACCATATATAAGGCCGGACATCGCGCGACGAGTCAGTCAGTCAGAGATGTACGAATCGCAAGATATTAACACGAAGTTAATAAGCCGATTTGAGTCGTAAGTTATTATAGTAGGGGAGTTATTATAGTAGAATTGTTCAGTGAGCAATTCTAAGAAAAAACGTCTATATAAACCCTTTCTATTTTCCGATGGGTTTAGTCGCAAAATGTAAAAAATGTTATGAATTCAAGGAAGTGAAAGCTATAATTAAGCTAAGTATAAAAAATAGTATGACTTATCTCTAAATATGGGAAATAACTTTGGCGAAATTGTCAAAAATTGAATATTTAATTTTAAGCATACTATTTCTTATACTGAGCATAAGTGTAGGTTTCACTAATAAACATATATGCGTTAGTAAGAAAAAAAGTCCCTCGAATTTATAACGTTTTTGAAGTGTAAACTTCTTTAGGCGCGTTTAGCAGTTTTTGTGGGTAGTAAGTTGAACTAAGCCGTCAGGCTCGGCTATGTAACGCTCATTCGGGTGAAGTCGGCTTAAGTCGACTAACTGTGAGAGGAACATTCAGCGAGCGATAGGATGATGCAGATGAAGGCCAGTATTATTAATTTCGCCTTGTTGAAGTTTACACTTCTGCCGTGTGGTCTTAAGCACACACATTTTTTTTTGCATTTTGCGCCTAAATCCATCGGAAAATCACCCCTATTCATATAACAAATTTTGCTTCAAAATCTTCACTGCCTCCCCTATTATTAGTGAGTTTAAGTGCTGTTTTTGTACATTGAGTTGTCGAAATAAATTGACATATTTTTTTTGACATTTACTCGTTTTCTTTGTTGTTGTGAACCCGTAACAATAAGTTGCAGGATGACTGATGTCACTCATCGATGACCATATAAATTATTTTAGTCAAATGCCGATGAACTTGGCAAAAAATAACATACCCAAAAATGTGAGTTTGTTTGAACTTGACGGTCTGTCGCGTCTTTATTTCTTTAAAATATATCAAAAATACAGAGTCTACATACCTATGCCAATAAGTATTGACTGTGCCATATCCAAAATTTTTGAATGTGTTATTTATAATTTGCTCTTTGAAGAAATATCAGGTAAACATTCGGCTAGTCAACATGGTTTTATGCCAAAAAAATCGACGCTTACAAATTTAGTAACCTTTTCACAGTACATACATGAATCAATAAATAGAAAAAGCCAAGTTGACGTAATTTACACTGACATGGAAAAGGCATTTGATAAGATAAGTCATAGTGTCATAATTAGTGCATTATCTGACATGGATGTTTCTAGTTGTTTAGTAAATTTGGTTAAATCCTACTTGGTAAATAGGTTGCAATATGTCGAAGTTAAAGGGTGTAAATCTCAAACATATATTAGCACTTCGGGAGTACCTCAAGGCTCCAACTTAGGACCTCTTCTTTATGTAATATCTATTAATAACATATTAAAAAATATTGAATATTCTTTAGCTTTACTGTTTGCAGATGATTTTAAATTGTTTTTAGAAATAGTGACTAGTGATGATTGCCAATTACTGCAAAATGACTTAACTAATGTTGTTAACTGGTGTGATAATAATAGCTTTAAATTACATAGAGATAAATGTTCATGTATGTCATTCACTTTAAATCAAAACACCATTGATTTCGACTACACCCTCAATGGAACCACTCTCAAAAGAGTAGACAATCAAACAGACTTAGGTATAATTTTTAATTCAACACTGTGTTTTTCAGACCATATTATTGCAAAAGTAAAAAGTGCCCAGAAGGTAGCAGGTTTAATAACTAGAAATACAAAAAACTTAAGCATTGATGTTGCATTGCATTTGTTTGACAGCCTTGTTTTACCCATATTGGAATATGGTTCTATAATATGGTCTCCTCGGTATAGCGTTTGGGTTAACATCATTGAGGGTGTACAGAGAAAATTCTTAAAGTGCATGTATTTTAGAAAATTTGGAACTTACCCCCAAAGGGGCTCTGACAATAATTATCTTTTAGGATTGTTCGGTAGGCTCTCTTTGGATAGAAGAAGAATTAAAGTATTTTTATGTACTATGTTTAGAATACTTAAGAATGATATTGACTGTCCAGATATCTTAAATCAAATACCCTTTGCAATTAACCGTCTTAACTCAAGAAATTCCAACAAGGTTTATCTCACATTTCCCAGAACAAACCTTTATAAAAACTCGCCAGTCTATCAACTATGTAATTTATATAATTTATATGCTGCGGACATTGATATTGAAAATATTAATATAAAACATTTTAAAAAGCTAATAGATTATAAATTACGAGAGCTATAACTATTTAACTATTATACGCTAGCCAAAGAGGGTTGTGATTAATTTGATTAATTTTATACATATTTTTAAGTGATTTTCAATGTGGAATAGTTTTTAATGTAGAAGTGTTTTTAACCTTATTTGTTTGTGTATGTATGTATGTCTGCAAAGACGGTTGTGATTAGTTTTATACACTTATTTAGCTGATTTTAAATGTAGAACTATTTTAAATGTTGAAGTCTTTTTAACCTTGGTTTGTTGTTTTTATATGTTATCCACTAGTGACCTGGCTACGCTCATCTTTGGGCTGAGCATTAAGTATAATCGCCTGAAATAAAAATGTCAGACGCGAATAGTTTCGTAATATTTTTTACCGCTACTACAAACTTTTCTTTACTTAATAAGCATCACTGTTTTAAACTATTTAATTAATAATCATCATGGTAGCCATAAAGCAACAATTTTTGAAGATAGATGTTATAATTAAATGATTTCAGGGCAATTAGAGACCTCTTGGCTGGAGATGAGAGTAAACGGGTCACAAGACTTAAAGTTTTATTTATAGTGGTTAGAAATGTGTGTCACAATGTGAGATTTTACTGTATCTGTAATTGGCCATTGGCTGTTGATATTTGAGAATAAATAAAAATAAATAAAAATATGCAGTAAAAATGACTTATGTAAATCAAAATATACCTTAGTAAGAACAAATTTTTTTTATAGATTTATGCTAAGACTTTTGATTGAATTAGTTGAATGAATGTTTTCTACCACTTTTTCCACTGAAAATCAAGATTATTATCACTATTTCCACGAAGTAAAGATTATACTCGTTTCCATATAGTTCTAGAGTGATGACATCAACAAAATCTACTTCTAAAGTTATATCACCTTAAATGACCTTGAAAGTTCAGTATTTATTTCAAAAAATGCACAATTTTGTGATTTTTTTATAGACAAAATAAATACGTAAATATGCATCCAACCTTTACAATGTTAGCTAATCCCTTTGACTTCTATACCCTACGGGTAGACCCGGCATGGGCCTAAATTACCATTATATCAAGCTTTTATCGCAATTGACCAAATACAAGTAAGAATTTAATGAGCAAGACCGGGATGAAAATATAATTTCGGTTTGGTAAGTCCGGACACATGCAACATCGCAAAAATATTCTATTTGCTTGTCTTGGATAAAAAAGGGCAGTGGCGGCGCAAAATAAAAATTGTGAATTCCACTAGCATTTTTTTATCAACAATTTTCTGTTTGAATAATAAATAATTCATGAATATTTACTTGTGTATACTGTGTTTACAAAATTCTCTTCAGCAAAAAAAAGAGAAAAAAGAATTTGTTAGCATGCTAAGTGCAGTGGATGTTTTAAAATTATTGTTTTCATCTTAGAACTTTACAAATGTTGTACCTTCCAGGTAAAATATTTTATGTCTTTGAACAAGGGTCTTCTTCAATTCTTCTCTTCTTGGGTGGACTACAAGTTATGCTCGAGTCAGATGAAATTTCGGAACTAAAAATTTCAATTCGGAATGGGACAACTGGGCGCCAGGCCAACTCGGCGCCGCCAACAGGGCGCCACGCCGGGCCTAATGGGCGCCCCGGGCCAACTCAGCGCCGGACTATTTTTTTTTCGATAAAATGTGCAGATAAAAAACAAAATAAATATGTTATTTATACAAAAATTTCAACATCTATTAAGTCGAGTGTTGAAATTTGGTAGGTGTAGTGTTCTGGTAACCTAGTAAAAATACCATTTACGTTTTTTATTTTAAGAATGGCGGATCCAAAATGGTGGATTTCTTTATTTTTAAA
The DNA here is from genome assembly GCA_963576565.1 of Aspidapion aeneum. Taxonomy (NCBI): domain Eukaryota; kingdom Metazoa; phylum Arthropoda; class Insecta; order Coleoptera; family Brentidae; genus Aspidapion; species Aspidapion aeneum. Next base: position 59,050,597 of record OY755038.1, read on the forward strand.
CGGATTTGTTTCAAACATGAAAGTTTGCAGTGCTTGAGATCACTTAATACAGTTTTATCCTCAAACTTAAAAAAATTAAAATGGCGGATCCAAAATGGCGGATCCAAATACTTGGCAGTGTTTCAACTCGCTGAATATGATTTTTGACTCAAACTCAAAATGGCGGATTTCTTTATTTTTAAACCGATTTGTCTTAAACGTGAAAGTTTGCCGTGCTTGAAAGCACTAAATTTTAAATGACGGATGGAAAATGGCGGATTTTTTTATTTATGCACCGATATGTATCAAATATCAAACTCATAAATTTATAATGGCGGATCCAAAATGGTGAACTTTGCTGATTATCATTTTTGACTTAAACTCATAAAAAAATCAAAATGGCGAATCCAACATGACAGACTTTTTTATCTACTAACCGATTTGTCTTAAGCTTAAAATATGATATTTCTTTCTTTAAACTTGAGTCATATTTTGTATTAAGCTTTAAAAGTCTGCTATTTGCAAATGTGAGTCACAAATTGTATTAAGTGAAATTAAGCACTGCAAACTTTCAAGTTTGAGACATTTGAGACAAATTCGTTGAAAAATAAACAAACCCACCATTTTGGATCCGCCATTTTAATTTTTTTAAGTTTGAGTATAAAACTGTATTAAGTGATCTCAAGCACTGCAAACTTTCATGTTTGAGACAAATCCGCTTAAAAATAAAGAAATCCACCATTTTCGATCCGCCATTTGAATTTTTATGAGTTTGAGTCAAAAATTATAATCAGCGACTTGAAACACCGCCAAGTTCCATATTCGATACATATCGATGCATAAATAAGAAAGTCCACCATTTTGAATCCGGCATTTTATTTTTTTTAAGTATGAGGGTAAAACTGTTTTAAGTGATCCCAAACTTCAAACTTTCAAGTTTGAGACAAATCGGTTTAAAAATAAAGAAATCCGCCATTTTGGATTTGCCATTCTTGTAATCAAAAACGTAAATTTTATGTTATCAGGTTACCAGAACTCTAGACCTACCAAAATTTCAACACTCGACTTAATGGATTTAACTCTAACAAAACCAAATTTCAAGAATATTACGTAAAGGATTTTTTAATTATTTCTTTTCATAAATAATAATATATCTATTTTGTTTTTCATCTGCACATTTTATTAAGAAAAAATATTTTAGCACGGCGCCCAGTTGGCCCGGCGTCCAGTTGGCCCGGCGCCCAGTTGGTCTTGCCGCCCAGTTGGCGGCGCCCAGTTGTCCTAGACTGCAACACATTTCAGGACAAATTATTTTAAAAAATAATCTTATAAGTGCGGGGAAGTGACACTTTCTGAATCAAAATGTGTGAGGGTAAAATCGCACGGTCGCAGAAAAAACTATCTATGGTGACGCTACTGAACTTTCTCGTGTTTTAGCAAAAACTATCCGTCAAGACGACTTACCCATGAAATGTTTTTTTATCGATTTTTTTTTCTTCTTTTGCACAAAAAGCAATTTCGGACCATGTTTGAACTCAAATAGTTACTTCTAAACTTGTTTTTAAACGTTTTTAAGATTTCTTTTTGTAATATTCCCGCACAAAATTTAAAAAAAATCATTTCCGTACTTAGACAACATTGTCTATCAGTTTTCCTTGTATAAACCGACTAGCAGGTTGAATCACTCAAAATACGGCAGGTGGATTAAAAGTAGCCAGCTGCTTTTCTGTCACACTTATGCCGTCAGTGTGAAAGAGATAAAAGTACCCATATATTAACTAGGGTATTATTAGCATGCAAAATCAGCCTATCGTTGTCCGTTTCACTTGTTCAATAATGTCTATCTCTGTTTTTATTGTAAAAGAAATACCCGCCCTTAGAAACCAAATTGGATAGGGTCAATAAAAAATGCCTTGTCTTTCCGTCTCTAACGTCCTTGCAGGGCGTTATACAACTCTAATGGCTAATACATTAACTTTGCCAGAGTCACCCGGTATAAACGTATATAGCCTACTTTATAGATAGAGCCATGCAAGTTACGTAACCATGCCGTGTCATGTAATCGGATTGATCCCTTTTCAGCACAGCCCAAATATCAAACAATATCTGCGGCATTTGCCGAGGCATTTGCGGTAAAGCACTTTGGCTATTAGCAAATTTTAATCATGATAGTGAGGCGCAAGGAAATTATCTCAGGGCCGACCCCAAAGAATGCCACTGTGGGCAACTGACCACCATGTTTTGTTCTAGGACTGCAAAATTTCAATAAAATTACTAAACTTTTTCAAAATAGGAAAAAAAGCGGCAATAGATGATGAAAGCAATCAATAACGCAATTATTTATTTATTTTAGTTGACACAAAAGGTAACTCTATTGCTGACACTTGTTTTTTGAGCATTTTTGCATCTTTTAACTTTCCACTGTTTTGTAAAAACCACGACAGCGGCTGTCGTGCGCTTTAAATTCTATATTTGCCTGGAAAGATGGTCTTGCATAATCGCGTTGTTAATTAGCAAGTAAAGATGTTTTATTTGTTTAGGATATTTTTTAAGTGTAAACTTTAAGACTAATTCTTTATTCCCAGGTCCTATATTGATACCAAATGGGACAATTCGCCGCTTACTACTTACCGCCGCTAATATGGTACCAGGCCAACTCGTGCCGGTGCCAACCCGATTCGCCGCCGGCTCAACTCGATGTGGACCCGATTTGCGGCTTCGCCAACTCGTCGCAGTGACAACTCGCCGCCAGCTGCCGTAGTTTCAGTTTGCAATTTTGACAGGTGTTTAGAGTTCAAAAACAATCTCAAAACTGGCTTTATATAAAAAAAATTAAATATTCATGAACCATCATTCCAACTTCAATATTTTAAAGACAATTAACTGTGTCATGATGTGACCATCAAAAAAAATCAGCCTCGGATGTGACGTCAACAAAGTGGAGGATCGTGGCCCGTCCGTTTTGATAGCCGTGGGTAACAATGCAATTTAATTATATTTTTATTACAAAAAATTCAAAATGGCTGATCCAAAATGGCGGACTTTCTTATTTACATATGAATCGATATGCATTAATAACTATAGTCTAACGTATACGCATTTGTAATGACGTCACCAGTTGAGAAAAAAACGTATGGCGTAGATATTTTTGCCAATCAATGTTTTTTGATTGACAGTGACGGATACTTCACAGAACCAATTACCTACCTATTTGAATCATAAACACTACTTTTTTTTAAAAAGTTTATTGTCAACGCTGTTTATAATATACTAAACAAAGATAAACAAAAATGACGTCATTACAAATGGGTATAAGTTGGACTATAAACAGTGGTCCACTCGTTTTATTTACTAAACCCATACATTGTCATCCAGCTGCTTACTCTCTCTTTTTAACTCGTAGTGGGACAGGCGTACCCAATCTAAAACATTCAATGAATTATTTAACTAATAGAAGTGTTAATAAGATGCCATTTTGACAATCAATGTCAATCGACTTTCTTCCGTCAGCACACAGTGGGTTCGCGGACCTGATTTTTCACCAAAAAGGGTTAAATTAAAAACATAGTGAAAAAATTGATTGACTAACCTTCCAGTTATTTTTTAGAAGTGTCAATTATCCTTTTAAATGGACGCGTACCATATTTGTATGATGATTTGATCCAGATTTGACGCCATTTTGCGACAATATTTAATGTTGAACAAAATTCGCATAAAATAAATATTGTAGAGGTAAGTAGATTTTATACCAGTACAGTTTGATTTAAATTTTGATGTGTAGACAGGTCAGGCAATTAGCCCAGTCATATTAGGAATTCACCTGGAAAAAAATAGATGCAAGCTGAATTTTTGTATAATTATTCCTTAGCATCTGGGACATACCCCAGATATTCTCCGCCAAAATCTTCCTTGAGCTTCTCTAGATATAAGGCCCCAAATGTTCTAAAAATCAGTTTTTTGTGATTTTCTCGAAAACTAATAACTTTTTCAAAAAAAGTCAAAAGTGAAAAAATATGCAGCATCATTAGGAAAAAAACCTAGCCTAGTATTTTAAAAAATATATTTTAAAAAAATGTTTTTTTTTATTTGATTTTGTTCCACTCTGTAAGTAACTTGTTTTAACATGTTAACCTTAGAGTAATAAAATATAAAGAGAAGTAGTAGCCTCGTTTTCGGCGGTCAGTCTTCATTTGTAGGTAAACAATGTAGCTTTTCCGCTGCTGCCGCCTCCTCTGCCTCAGTAAAATTTTAGAAATAATAAGTAAGGTTTAACTTCTTACCTTACCAAAATATATAGTGCTTTGAGTTGGTTAGGCTATTCAAACCGTGCGATAATTTGTCATGCGCTTATTAGCCCGCGTCGCGTCGTTTTATGCTGTGTATTTCTTATTACCTCCTGCGACTCATTTAGACAACATAATTTATGAACGGCTCCTTTTCCCACAATTTTTTCAGGACGTGGCAACAGGTGTATGACATCATATTACGGATTTCATGTTAGCAGGGCCGGGTTTCGTTTTGAGCTACTTGGACTATATCCCCAGGTAAAAAGGGAATCCTTTTTCCTATTGTAGAGGACGATTAACTATTAGTCATTGTTCCAATAGTTTTAACCGGTATTAAGGATATTCTATTTGATTATTTTAAAATGCAGCTTTACTGTTTGGAGAGTTGAAGCACTATTAACCATCCAAACGAAAATTTCATAGGATTGTTTTAATTTTCTCTAAGTATTTAGTAGTTTTGTAGTTTTTCTGTGTGAAACCACACCTCAAGGAAAACAAGCGTCTTGAAATTAAATAAAAAGATCCATGACGGATCTGATACATTCCTAGCCCATTAGCACACTCCACATTATATCAACCTTGAAAACAGTTTTTTGTAAATATATCAGAAATGAAGGCTCCTACAAACTTTTCGGTTATAACATAATTTTTTTCAAAACACGCGCGCTACTATATTCCGAAAACCGCATATTGATGCGACGTTCTGTTAAAAAGTTAGCATTTTTTAAACTTTTTAACTGGCAAAAAACTGTCATTAGCATTGATGAATTTTGACTAAAATCTAATCAGCTTGTTGCAGGATTGAGTGCTATTTTACCTGAAGATTTCATGTAAATCGGTTAAGCGGTTTAGGAGCTATCGCGTTACGGAGAGATATACATACATACACACACAACACAGACAGACATCACGACGATATTGTTAGGGTAGGTCAAAATACACCCAAATAACCCATTTTCGATGTTATCTCAAAAAAATTTTTTTGCTGAAAACAATACCCTCTCTAGCCGTTGCTGTGCGGGCTAGGAAGGTAAAAAGGGGGCGGGCCGACTGCACACCAAGTAGTATAAGTAGTAGCCTTTAGACTGGATTGTTTAGTTTACACTTGAAAACGGTTAGAGATACTTACTTACTGAAACGTCCTCTTTAAAATTAATGAACACAAAAACATTTAATGTAAAAAAGAGCCATGTACGCGAAAATGGCATTCCGTAAAAAGAATTGAGATAAAAGTAAGGCCAAGTTCTCCAATACAAATTTCATAATGAAAGATTTTTACTAGTTGGAAATGTTTTTCTAAACTTTGCTATTACAGCCAAACTTCTTTATGTTCAATTTAGCACTGTGCCTAAGAGTCATTTACAGCCGTAATAGCCAAGTTTAGAAAAACATTTGTATTGGAGAACTTGACTTGACTTTTATCTCAATTCTTTTTACGGAATGCCGCGTACTTGGCTTTTTTTACATGAAATGTTTTTGTTATAATTTCACTTCTTTTTTAAAGGAATTGAATAATATTTAATTTTTAAAATAGTAAAACATGCGGAATATTGTTCAAAACTTTTGCAATGCCGTACTTAAAATTACTTTTTGATTTTTTCCAGGGGTTTGGTCATAATTTCATCAGTCTGCCAAATTTTAGCTCTGCAGCATGTCTGGAAGTACAGTAGAATTTTGATGATCTATTACATGAGTGAGTGTGAGTCAGTGAGTGAGTGGCAATTTCGACGACTGTGCAAAGTATGAGATTCGTAGCTCTTTCCAAAGTAGAGTTTTAGATAGGTCAAATATGGGCTGAAATGTTTCAAGAAAAGATGGTACGGCAGCGCGAACTTGGCGAGGCACTGCCGTGCCCTCAGATAAAGACAATGGAAGTCCAAAGTTTTATTTCTACTCAATCATTGTCTACGAGTTTCAAACAAAAGATTATTTTTTCACTTAGATAATGGCAACAAATTTAATTAGGTGGGTCCTCAAGTCGTGAACGGTTAGCCCAGATATTCCTAAGCTCTAAGGTCGACACTGACAGTAACATGTGTTTGTATTAAATGCAGTGTTGTCTTGGCCGTCGGACCCGGTGTATTGAATTTTTGGTGTTTTTTTACTCTGTGTTGAGTTTTATTTCTGTAAAAAAGAACTTAGTTGGTCGTAAAAATAATCAAGAAGTGCTATGTTTATGAAAATATTGTGAAAATTCAGCCCACTTTGGTTTTAGCGAGATGATTCCAGTGACGCAGCTATGTTGCCATCGCCGGGGATTCTGTAAATTCTAAGTTTTCAGGAATGACCGCCACGAATAGGAAATATTTACACGGGGCCGCGGTTGATTACTTCTCTTTATATTTTTATTACTCTAAGATGTTAACACTTAATAATATTAAGCTTGATCCCTACTTGTATCAAACACCATTCACTAAAATTTAGTTTTTGTTTTTTTTAAGTTAAATAACTTTAAGTAAAAGATAGGAAACTAGTTAATACTAGCCGGATTACCACTGAGATTTTACACACTTTTATTTTATTTGAAATTCCAGCTTAACAGATATTAAAGTAATTTTTATGAAATTTTAGAAAAATTAGTGTTTGACTAAACTTAAATTGAGAAAGGGGTTTAGACAAAATAAATGGAACATAATGGCAATGATCTCTATCATAAGGCTGGTTTATTAAGGATTGAAAATTATAAACAGAGGTACTTACATAACGTTTTAACAAATACAGCGAAACCTCCTATAAGCGGACACGGTTTCGTTGATTTTGGCCGCTTATTGGAGGTGTCTGCTTATAGATATATAGGTCCTTCTCCGAAAAGTTGACAACTTCCATTTTTTTACGTAAACTAAGAAGTTTTTTACTAGGCACCATTTTAAAGAGATCTATTACTACCCAAATGAACAATAAAAATAAAACACAGCAGTCTCGCCTAACAAAATATGTTGTAAATACGATAGAAGTATTTAGTCTCCGCATTAAAAGGAAAAGAGGTAATTTCCCGGCTGCGGAGTGCGCTGTTTCCAACATACTACATAATATTTATGCACATGTCGTGCAGGGCTCCGTCCCGTTGTCAGAGGTTCGTTTCCGGTTAGGGGAGATTTCAGAATTTTTTGACCAAAAAAATTTTCTGCATCTGGTTGATAGAGTGTCCGGTTATAGAAGTAAATTTTACATGTAAAGAAATAGGGAAAAACTTGGTTCCAACAAATTTGTTCGCCTAAAGGGAGTGTCCGCTTAATAGAGGTGTCTGCAAGGAGAGGTTTTTTATGTCAAGATTTTTCACCAAGGCTGTCAAAAACCAGGGTATATGTACATGGATAAATTATTTCTTGTAAATATTTTAGAAACTAAGCTTTATATTTGGGGAAAAATTATGATACAACGACTATTCGGTAAAACTTTATGTACTCGTGTTTATAATGTTAAACCCTTAAAAAACCACCCTCAGGTTACATTTATTTTGTTTAAACCCCTTTGTCCCGTTAAAGTTTAGTTAAACACTATTTCTGCTATCAATATTAGTTTGGCTGGAATTTCAAATATAATAAAAGTGTGCACATTTGCGCATATTTTAAAGCTCTTTCTACCCATAAGTTGAACTTTCTTTATGTACGCTTTTTTTCTCATACAATGCTTAATTGTATAAAAATATTTTTTTCCATATCCCATTGGCGGTCCGGATATTATTGACCATTGGGCTAAGCCTTACTTACAGTTGTTTAACTTTTAATAAACAAAAACTAGATTTAAGTACATGGTTTTTTGTACAAGTGAGGATCAAGCTTAATGTTACAAAGTATTACAATTTTAAAACAAGTAGGGTAGAAAAAAAATAAAATTATTTTTTTTAAATATACTTTTTAAAATGATAGCTTAGGTTTTTGTCTTAATGTTAAGTTATAGACCGAAAGATCTTGTGTATTTTTTCACTCTTCACTTTTCTTTAAAAAGTTATTAGTTTTTCAAGAAAATTGCAAAATACTGATTTTCAGGACTTCTCGGGCCTTATATCTAGCGAAGCTCAAGGGACATTTTGACGAAGAATATGTGGTGATATTTCCCAGATTCTAAGGAATAATTATACAAAAATCCAGCTTGCACCTATTTTTTTCCAAGTTTCAGGGTTTTTTCACCTAATATGACTGGGCTAAATGGCATTTCTGAAACTCTATAAAAATAAAGATTTTTTATAAATGTTGGACAAAAATTTGGCTTCAAACCTAAACCGTTTTCTTGAAATTTTAATTTTCTTAAAAAATACATATCTTCCAAAAATTATACTTTAAAATCTGCTGCCACAAGTTGCCAATATGAAAAATATTATTTAATTTACTAAAACGTGTTTTATATTAATCATATACAACAAAACATGTCGTTGTATATGTATGTATGTATATAATTTTTAAAGCACTTTACTAACGTAAATAATAATAAAAAAGATATATATTAATAAAAAATACAAATAAAAAAAATTTTCATGTTCAGTATGACACGTCATTTTAAAGAGAATTTTATACTTATTTCAAAAATGAAATAAAAATAAGGTCACACTATAAAAAATACCACCTTAAAAACCAAAAATTACAGATAAAGTTAACTTTGACAGGTGGATTGTTTATGAAAAAAATTGGAAAAAAACTTTTAAGATAAACGGTTCTATTTTGAATCATCAGCAGTTTACCTGGCCTGACTTTAAACAAACCAACATAAAAACGTGAACGCTTTAAAAATATTTATTTTGTTGGACTTACAAACACATTTTATCAGAAAAATCATTCCTATTTGATTATGCAGTCGTTAAACTTGCAGATTCTTATCCGCTACAAAGTCAGAATTACGTTCGTATTATTTTCTAGTTTTTGGTACAGCCAAAGAAAAATACTCTGCCAATCTATGGGCACCTAAGCTCACACTAGGTACTATAGTTATAGTGTGAGCTAATATAATCAAAAACTGAAATATATTTTATTCAACTCCAGACTCAATTACCTTTCGTTTGATACCACACAAGCCATGTTTTGACTTAAACTCAATTTTTTTTAATCTACCCCCCACCCTTTAAAAAAAAACTAAAATGTATTTTGTTTAACTCCAGACTCAATTACCTTTCGTTTGATATCACACACGCCATATTTTCACATAAACTCTAATTTTTGGAATCTAACCCCACCCTTTTGTTTGGCTTGCGTTCGGTGGATTTTGTTTATTTTTAAATGGGACCATCACGGCCCAAGACCCAACTTAGGTACCAAATTTCGTTAAAATCGGACAAGCGGTTTTTGAGTTATGCGGGTTGGTCGTTACAGACAGACATACATACAAACAGACCGACAGACCGACAGACAGACAGACAGACAGACAGACAGACAGACAGACAGACAGACAGACAGACAGACAGACAGACAGACAGCAAAACAAAAAAGTTTCAAAATCATCTGAAACGCAAAGATATATAAAAATTTTTGAAATCGGAGCAACTTTTTTTTTCTCGAAAAAATTAGGATCACCATAGCTCACACTACTTATAGTAGTAGTGTGAGCTAATACCGTTTAACTCTTTTTAATATTTTCAATTTTTAGTTTGGTTTTTAGCTTATATTATTATGCAAACGTCTTATTCTTTCCAACGCAGCTTTGTTACCCATTACACTGTGGGTACCAAGTTTGACACAAATCGGTTCATAAATAGTTTAGTCTATAGGATAAAGATTTTAGGTCCGCCATGCTAGCTTTTTTTGTTTGACTAAAAATTAATAAACGACGTTAAACACACCAGAGTTCCTGTTTTAATAAGAACCGTGCATAAATTTAAAAGTTTTCCATTTCGGATCCGCCATGATTTTTTTTTAAGTTTAAGTCAGAAATCTTAATTATCGGCTTTTTACACCCAAAAGTTCCAATTTTTGATACTTATCGGTTTATAAATAGAAAATTCTGCTATTTTGGATCTGCCATGCAATTTTTTTAAAGTTTGAGCTCAAAATTATAATCAGTGACCTTAGACACGCCAAAGTTCCAAATTTGATAACTATTGGTAAATAATTTTTTTGAAATTTAAGTCAATAATCATATTTAGCGACTACTACACTCCAAAGTTCTAAATTTTAAACTTGTCGGTTGATAAATAGGAAACTTGACCTTGGATCCGCCATTTAGATAGATAATTACTTTTTCTGATGTTAAAACAAAATATTGTTACAAAACCTATTTTTCTAATTTTGGTCAAAAGTTAGGTCCCATTGTGCAGTGCTATGAGTTGAACAGCAATAAAAAATACTCTGCCAATCTATGGGCACCTAAGCTCACACTAGGTACTATAGTTATAGTGTGAGCTAATATAATCAAAAACTGAAATATATTTTATTCAACTTCAGACTCAATTACCTTTCGTTTGATACCACACAAGCCATGTTTTGACTTAAACTCAAATTTTTTAAATCTACCCCCACCCTTTAAAAAAACTAAAATGTATTTTTTTAACTCCAGACTCAATTACCTTTCGTTTGATATCACACACGCCATATTTTCACTTAAACTCTAATTTTTGACATCTACCCCACCCTTTTTTTTTAAATAAACTAAAATTCATTTTGTTTAACTCCAGACTTAATTACCTTTTGTTTGATATCACACACGCCATATTTTCACATAAACTCTAATTTTTGGAATCTACCCCCACCATTTTATTTGGCTTGCGTGCAGTGGATTTTGTTCATTTTTAAATGGGACCATCACGGCCCAAGACCCAACTTAGGTACCAAATTTCATTAAAATCGGACAAGCGGTTTTTGAGTTATGCGGGTTGGTCGTTACAGACAGACATACAGACAGACAGACATAATGACATTTAGCATAAAATTTTTAAATAACAAATGGTCTTTTGTCATTTTGTTCGATATTAATATTTAAAACATATTTAATATTTAAAAATATAAACTTTTGTATAAGTTAACACATTATTCAGCGCGACCCCTAATTAGTTTCTCCCACTCATTATATTTCCATTAAAAATTTTTAATAAAAATTGAATAAAGGAAAATAAGTTTTATATTTCCTTCACTCATAAAAAGCAAGTTCTGTATTAAAAGATGAGTTCTTGTAGTTCCGCCAGTCTATCAAATTTTGCAAATTTAGGTCGGTACTATTTATTAACGATAAGATAAGCTTTTTAAATTTGCTCGGGAACTCCTTAAGGAGATCTTTTTAAAATAAGGGATTTTGAATGTGTTCTGAAAAAGTCTAGAACTGTTAAGGAAAAATATGAAAATGTTCATTGTACGGTACACGAGATAAACTACCTATCGTTTTTTGAAGTTTAAAAATACTTTTTTATGGGGCATAGATATTTATGAACGAGGGAAGAATTAGAGTAGACCCACCTACACTATTTATTGCCCTTATAGCGAAACGTTAGTAACTTTTTCGGCACTTAAATGAAACACCTAATTTGTTACACATTTCTCGAGTCGGGTCCATACAAAAATTCTATTTTAATATTATCGTAATTCGTTCAAGTTCTATTGCGAAATGGTTTATTAACTAAGATTCCATTATTCACGAGCACGCAATTCCGTTTAGCAAAAAGCTCAGAAACTTGGGCCTGATCATGGATCAGGAACTACGGTTTTCTAACCACATAAGTAAATGTTTACAGCGAGGGTATTTTAATATTAAGATGCTATACCAACACAGAAGATTGTCAAAAGAAATGAAGACCTTTGTTTGTGAAAGCTATGTTTTATCGCAGGTAAATTATTGTGACACAATTTAGGGCTCGGGTATTAGAAAAGTTGATGCAAACAGAATTCAAAGACCACAAAATTCGTGCTTAAGATTAATTCATGGAATTCGTAAATTCAAACGTATCAGTATACCCTTAAAAAAAAGCAAATGGTTAAGCATGTAAAATAGGCGCAGATTACACTCTTTAGTTTTCTTCTCTGATACCCGGAAAAAACGTACACTGTTAAAAACCCAATCAAACGCCTCGGAAAGAAATGAAAAACCTAAGACGAACCAAGCAAAGAAACAGGAATATGATTTTTGGTACATGGAACGTACAAGGAATGAATCGAAAAATGAATGAAATAGTACATGAGTGCAGCAGAATGAAGGTAGACCTTGCTGTACTAACAGAAACGAAAAAGAAAGGAAAAGGATCTGAAAACCTAGGACAATATGACCATTTCTATAGCGGAGTGGCAAAAGAAAAACATGCCCAGCAAGGAGTATCTATTTTGGTCAACAAAAGATTTAGAAAATTTATCACCAACTGGGAAGCAGTCAATGAAAGGCTAATTAAAATAAATATAACAATAAAAGGAATGAGACTTACGATTTTTGGAATCTATGCGAATAACGACGATGCAAATGTAGCCGTGAAAGACAATTTTTTGAAGAAATACACAATGAAATATCAGCAGTAAGTGCATCTAGAGAAATTGTCATATTGGGAGATTTAAATAGTAGAACCGGTAACAGAGTTAATGATCTGACAGTTGGCCAATATGGAGAAAATCTTGTTAATGACAATGGAAACCGGCTAATTACAGTATGTGAGCAATTAGACCTAAAAATCCAAAACGGTTTTTTTCAACATAAGGAAATACACAAATATACCTGGACCAAGCCCTCACAAAACCTGAAATCCGTCATTGATTATCTTATCACTAAACAAAAGACAAAACTAAAAATTCAAGATGTCAGAACAAAGCGTGGATCAACATGCGGAAGTGATCACTATTTTCTGGAGTCCAAAATTCTCTTTCCTTATCAAGGCCGAAGCCTGCATCAACAACATCTTGATGATACAGTGATTGAAGAAATTGATAACTGTAAATATAATCTACTAAGCCTAGAACATGACAGCGTAAAAAACTTATACAAAAAGAGACTGAACGAAAAACTTAATACAAGTTCAGGTGAAACCCCAGATGAGGAATACGAATGTATTACATTAAGCGTCCACCAAGCTGCAAAAGAAGCACTAGGATTAGTGGAAGAAACTTCTAAAAGAAGAAAACCATACTGGTGGGATGCTGAGATTGAGAGAGAAATAGAGGAAAAAAGGAAATTATATCACACCTACTTATCCCAAAAGACAGATAGAAGCAGACAAGAATACAAAATCGCACAATCAAAGGTGAGAAGAATGATCAGTGATAAGAAAAATCATTCGTGGACGCAAAAGTGCCAGAAAATAGATTCTTACTTAGGAGGTAGGAGAAGTACCGAAAGCTGGAAAACTATAAGATCGATTAAAAAAGAAACATGCAGAGATATCATTTCACCAATACCAGACAAAGAATGGGATGAGCATTTTAAAAAACTTTTAACTG
>OY755038.1:59064396-59114035 GCA_963576565.1 Aspidapion aeneum
GAGACAATATAATTAGAACGATGGATCTCCAGTACCCCTCACAATCTCTGAGGTCAAAACGTGTGCACAACCTTAAAAAGCGGTAAATCTGCCGGACCCGGAAATCCCAAACGAACTTATTAAATATGGCACTGAAGAACTGTTTTGGAGATTACGGAATCTTTTCCAAAAATATTTAAATGAAACTGTAGTCCCAACTGAGTGGAAAACGTCATATATATCCACAATACACAAAAAAGGAAGGAAAGATATATGTGACAATTATAGAGGTATATCTGTGACTAGTACGCTAAGCAGAATATACGGTAAAATAATAAGAAATAAAGTAGAGAGCGAATATAAAGACATGGAGGCAGAAGAACAAGCTGGTTTTAGGGCGGGTAGATCGACTTCAGATCACCTCTTTTGTATAACCCAAGTTATTGAAAAGAAAATGGCATACGGTCAAGAGCTGCATCTGCTTTACGTGGATCTGCAGAAGGCATATGATAGTATACCACTAAATCTGCTTTGGAAAGCGTTGGAAAACACAAACATAAGCGTACAACTAATTAAGGCCATCCAAGAGTTATACCGCAATAGTAAGGCAAAAGTTAAAATAAAAGCAAAACTAACCAAAGGCTTTCAAGTAAATAAAGGTCTTAAACAAGGTTGCTGTATCTCGCCTACGCTCTTCAAGATATACTTGGAACAAGTCCTTAAAGTATGGAAGAGAAAATGCCAAAACATGGGAATTCCGTTGGACGAAACCACCTTGTATACTTTATGTTTCGCCGATGATCAGATAGTAGTGGCTCAGGATTATAACGACCTCGAATATATGACACGAAAACTAATAGAAGAGTACAATAAGTGGGGACTAGAGGTTAATCTCAATAAGACAGAGTATATGTGTATCGGTGGAATGAAACAGGATCTAATCTTAAATACCGGGCAGCGAATTCACTCCTGTGATGAGTATAAATACTTAGGTCTAAAAATTACAGCTGGCGGAACACTAGACAAAGCTATAAAAGATCGAAACGTACAAGGAAGAAAAGCAATAACTTTATTAAATGGAATAATTTGGGACCAAAGTATATCAAAACATAACAAAAAGCTTATCTATAACACCATTATAAAAAGTATTATTACATACGGCTCAGAAGTATGGCCAATCAAGGATAGAACAGAAAAAATGCTTTCCGCTACGGAGATGGACTATTGGAGAAGAGCAGCAGGGAAATCAAAAAGAGAAAGAGTTACAAATCAAAGAATAAGAGAAATTATGACAGTGGGTGAACGTACTTTAGTGGATGATATAAGAACAAAACAACTGGTGTGGTACGGACATGTACAAAGAATGAATGATGAAAGACTACCTAAACAAATACTACAATGGAAACCAACTGGCCGAAGAAAACGAGGACGGCCAAGGAGAAGCTGGAGAGAAGGAATAGACAGTGAAATAAGAATAAGAGGCCTAGATGATAAATTATGGGCAAACAGAAACGAGTGGAGATTGGGTATCTGAAGACGTAGAACGTTGTGAAACCGATAAATATATATATAGTTTTCTTCTACAAAATTGTACAAAACAAATTTCCGCCCTCTTTACATAATAAACTATACGTTTTAGAACAGACATTAACAACCTAAATCTTCGATTTCGGGGACGACTGACACTTCCAAAGCATAACAGTCAACTTTTCGAGCGGTCGTATTCTTTTCAGATTGTTAATGAATGGAATAAAATACCAGCAGATTTTTCTAGGCTCAACTCAACACAGTCTTTGAAAAAAAAACTGTTTAAGAGATTACTATTTGAACAAAATGACACTTAGTAGGTACTTTTGATTAATATATCCCTTTACACACTTTAGCTGCACTCTCGTTCCATTGCAATTTTCTATATAAGTAGGTAAGAAGGTATACTATAACATTTAAGATATTTTAGTTAAACTTTTTTTTTTGTGTTTTTACCATATAGAATAAAATTTAGATGTACTTTAAATATTTTTTTTATAATATCTACTGTCAACTACTTCAGTACTTAAATACCTTAGTATTAAGATTAGGTTAGGTGGAAGAGCAGGTTAAACTGTCTATCAGACATTTGAACTGAACCTCGCATAGTTGGTCATGTTATTTTTTAAATTTTTTTGATCAATAAAAGACATTTATTATTATTATTTCTCGAGAACTGGTGAAAATTTTTCCACGGTTGTAAAGATATTCAAGAGAGCTTCACAACAAGGTATCACTAGGCCCACTTTCCCTATTCAAAATATAGGGGTAAAGTATACCCCTCGAAGGGGGTTCGTGCTACAAAAATTTCTCCCCCTCGCAAACAAAATCGACGTGTCTCGGCATTTTTAAAAATTTTCAGCAGTTCTCGAGAAATCCCGGTTGGAAAGTTTTAAATGGGACACAGTGTATAACGAACTCGATTTTTAATGAAAATAGGGATTTTTATATTACCTAATTTTATACTGAGGTAATTTATTTAAATGCTTCCCGCCTCTTATACATAATAGTTGATATCATCTTAAATAAACAAATGCTGTCAATCCTGACTATCCGCCATTAATTTGTCTTAGTGAAAAAAAAAATAATTTTTAAAAATAGATTTTGTTTTGTTTTATAGTTGATTAGTTTTATAATACATTCCACCCAGATTTTGTTAAAAAAATTTGTAAAATAATTTTAGGTATTAAATGTTTTTGAAAGGATTCTTGTTTCGTTTAGAGGGATGACCTAACAAACATGAATTTACGACCTGTGAAAACAAAAATCGACTTGCCTCCATGGTTAAACGGAATAATTAAATGACCTATACCTGTTTAAAAATATCAAGCAAAATGTTTAAGATAAAAACTCAATAAATCATAAAATGCTTAAAAAGAATCTAAATCTTACCTGTAAAGGATTTTTGAAATTTATATGAAGCTGTTTTTTTTTAAATTTTGCTTGCGGTGTTAATTTTACAGCGTTTTTAGTTCATTGAATTTTTCTGGGAAACCATGGAGACACTCAATTTTTTTGACAGGTTGTCAATTCATAGATGTCAGGTTGTCCCTCTAAAAAAAAAGACAATCCCCAGGTAGCAAGGTCATCAAATGACGTCTTTTTTTCGTCGAAAAGTGGTCATTTGGGTGACCAGCAGGTCATCTACCAAAAATGTTTTCTTTAAGGCGTCAATTATTTGACGTCTTTTCGTAGTGTAGTTTTTGACGTCTGAAAAACTTCATATATTGGTCACTACCCACACTGCACACTTAGCCCATGTATGTAAAATAAATTAAATATTAAATCAAGACAAACTTCGAGGCTCCTTTTGCTTCAAGGTGGAGATGTGTAAGTCTAGGTTTAGGTCTATTTTGATCTGTCCCTCACAGAACACCGTTGTACCTGTTCCAGTACTTCCAGGTCTAAGTCACAGAAGAGTCGCCTTCTGTGTCTAAGTTTCCTTCAGCGTTCTCAACTGCAGGGAATATTTCATATATTCAGGCGAGTTTAAAAAAAGTCATAAATAGGTCTGTGTGTGTGACTGATGTTCTGATATGGTCCCAAATACGTCATATTGCAGACGTCTTTAAAACGCCTGAAAATGACGTCATTTTGGGTGTGTCTTTTGAACGTCATTTAAAGGTCATTTAGACGTCAGGTTAGAGACGTCAACGGTCATTAAAAATGACCTGTTTTTGACGTTTAGAAAACGTGGCCTTGCTACCTGGGTCCCTTTAAAAATGTTAAAATTCCTTGACAATTACATTTAATAAAATCTGTAGAGAATTGATTATAAAGCTAATATTATTTAATTCTTCTGTTTTATAAAGAGAAACAGTGTAAAGTTACTTTTATATTAAAAATTTAGTTTTCTATATATGTAATCTTATGAAAGATCCAGCACGCGGAGCATGGTTTTTAATTCTGAATAATGAAACCTTGGATTATGAACCATTTCCCAAAAAAACATGAAAGAATAACGCGAATCTTAAAAAACATTAATACTAATTTAGCTTTTTAGTGTGGGTGGGCACCACTCGCAAAATGTGTAACAAATTAGCTTTTCCATTTGTGTGTCGCTTAAAGGAAAGTGCGTCTTGTAGGTGGCTATACTCCGAAACTTCTCTCGCTCATAAATATACTGTGGCTCCCTTGGAAAAAGTTAAACCGTCCCCCCCCCAACTTTTTTGGGTTAATTTATTGTCCAATTTAGCAGTGCATCGTTCAACACATATAGTTTTTGTATTTATTTAAACACTTATTGCTTTTTGCACCAGGTGTTTAGGGTCACACTTTAGGGTCAGTGGCCACTAAAAGTCTTGCACCATTAAAAAGTGTCACTTATAACGCCACTTTAGTGGTCTGTCAGTTAGTGTGGAATATCCGACCCTAAACCAGCCACTAAACCTAAATATGGCGTTGTTTAGAATTTATATTTTTGTTGGTTTTTTTTATTTTTCCTGTTTCTTTGTGATTTTTGTGGATTTAGGCAATTTTTTTTACATTATATTATATTATATTATATTATATTATATTATATTATATTATATTATATTATATTATATTATATTATATTATATTATATTATATTATATTATATTATATTATATTATATTATATTATATTATATTATATTATATTATATTATATTATATTATATTATATTATATTATATTATACTATACTATATTATATTATATTATATTATATTATATTATATTATATTATATTATATTATATTATATTATATTATATTATATTATATTATATTATATTATATTATATACCAGGTGGGCCAAAAAACAGACAAAATATTTATAATTTTAACTTTTGAAATATGCCCTTCATTTTAATGACACAAACTACATTCTGAGCGTAAATATTTTTGTCCATCGTCTAAAATCCAAGATGACAGACAAAATCAAACTTGACCGTTTAAAGAGGCTCGTCTATTTTTATGTTCTAAACATTTTTAAAAACATTTTGAAATTTTTAGAAATTCTGGAATTTTTCCGCTTTGCGCAGCAAGGAGCCAATCATTGAAATTAATTAAGTGGTTATTTGTTTTAGTAAAAAATAAATATATATTTATTTTTAGATATCTCTTTAGGTCTTGGGAATGCTACTAACAAACTTTTTGTTTAATTTTTTCTCAAATTCATAATTCTTTTAATTAAATAAATTCATTGAATTAAAACAATTAGCCACGTGATTCAAAACAGGCGGTCTACCAATCAGCTGCGAGTGACGTCACAAAACAGTAAACGCCTAGAACGAACCTATTTTCTGTATTATTTTCTTATGGATGGTAATGTTTGCTTTGGTTTAAAGTGCGAATTATCGTCCTAAATTAGATTTTATTTTGTGTTTGGCTTATAAAAAACATTTTCAATGGAAAACGGATTCTCCAAAGCCGATAGCTCCAACTTGCCAATGCTGAATTCCTTTATGGTAGCAGGCTAATTTTTTATACCCACAATTGACACAAATGGAAACATTGGAGGCCCAGCTAATCTAAAAAATACTAACAAGTGCAAAATATTACACCACAATATTCAATCGTTAGGAAATAGTTTGGAAAATTTGGAAGCGATGTTAAAACAAGAAGAATACCCCGAGATTGTCTGCATTACCGAACATTGGCAGACTCAGGAATCGATAGCATCGAAAGCAATTTGTGGATATAATTTGTTTTCAGCTATTTGTAGACAAGCAAAAGAACATGGAGACACAGCTATCTATGCAAGAAATGACAGTAGTGTAGTAGTGTGGGTTCTATACCAAATGGTAACATGCCATCCACTTCTCCGAAGTATCTTTTCAACAGTTTTGCCATAGTCGAATTGTAAAACTCTTTCCCATGATCGGTTTGAAGATGAAGTGGCACCTGTTCCTTAAACACTTTTTCCATCGCTTTCGACACTTCTTCCCCAATTTTTGTTTTTAATGGAAAGGCCCAAACATATTTTGAGAAACAATTAATAACCACTAAAATGTATTTAAAACCTTTGTTTTCGTTTGCGTACGGTATCATCTCCACAAGATCTGCTTGAAATAGATCATTTAGTGATTTCACAATCACTCTACGCCGTAAAAAATTAATTCTAGCCGGTTTGTGTATTTCACTAACTATTTCTCGTTTAACATCTGTAATAAAATTATTAACCATCTCTCTTCTCAATAATATCAGCTTCTTGAAGCTCCTCAACTATAACATATATTTCGTTTGTGTGACCTGTGTTGCCAGCTGTCTGAGATGCTAATAATAAACGTAACCGTTCCACAAGTTCATTGGGATTATCCCAGTACACGTACTCTATAGGACTATCGGAGTACTCCATCTCCTCCTCTAGATTTCCACCTTTATATATGTCACTAAACAGTTTCTTAAATTTGGTTGAGTAGCTATCGGTGATCACATCTCCAGAGGCCTTATGATGTTTTCTGTTTGCATAGGTATGTTCAATGATGTCTCTAAAGGCGTATGCATCATCTTGGGTATACTTTGTAGGCATATTTTTTCGAAAGAGTAATTTGTACAAACCGTGTGTACCTTTATAGCGTTTACCTTTTATAATTAAATCAGCTCCATCAAATTCAATTTTCGAATCACCAATATAAAAATTGTCAATATCATCTCGCCGTACACAAAACTTGGAAAAATAATTTTGTGGGTCAGAAGGCACGGTGGATGGATCATCTAAAAATTCTTTAATATAGCTTGCAAGTGAAGGATGAAACTGACTGTAGTAATCATTCTCGGATTTATTCATCAAGTCTCTAAGTCGTCCGTTTTCAAACTCTTCTTGCTTTTTCGCCTCATTCTGTGTAAAGTTCTCTGCTGCATCTTTTAACACTGCTTTTCTCAAAAAGTAACCACTTGTGGTGGGCTTATTTAGCTTTTTAGCACTTAAAGAAAAATTTAATTTTCGTTTAGCTCTCTTTTCGGTTGTCGGTGTTATAGGATTTGGATTTCGAGGAGTTGACTGGAATAAGTCTTGCATGTAAACACTTGGTTCATGCATCTGATTTTCATCTTCTTCTGCTCTGTTATTATCAAAATTCTTATGAAAAAGCGATGACGTTTGCAGATCTTCAAGTTCTTCCTGTTTTTCTTGTTGTTGTTTTTCGTTTTCTTGCTTGATTTTTTGAGGAGTTGTCAATCTGGGTGATAATGAAGGTATATTGACCAGTTTCGGAGGCTTTTTATCGGTTAAACTAGATTCAAAATTTTCCAAGTGTTTTGTAATGGGTTGAAATAGGTTAGCCTGTGAAATCTGACCTTGTTTTAACAAATTTAATTTCTCACGTATTATTTTTATTTTAGAAATTAATTTTTTCTTTAAGTTTTTTTCACCACCACTAACAATTTTTATATTTTCTTCTGACATTTTTATCTATGTTATCTCTACAAGTGTGCTAAAACTATTAACACTAAGCAGTATTTGAATCTAAAGATATATAAAGTTATCAAAACGATACCGATATCTTCCCTTATCAATATCACAATCTTTAAAAATTGTCAAAAAATCATACGGTTTTTTCCAGCAGTACACATCTTTTGAAATTCATCAAATGTCATATCAGTGCCAATATGGTTGGTGTATATATGTTTTACATTTAGTAAATCTTGTTTGAATAAAACTAAAACGTTGGCATTGTCTCTTATTAAATGTTTAGGTATTTTTGCATATGTTTGAGAGAGATAGAAACTGTCAATATTATTATGTCGACCCATACTAAAGTAGTCACGCATCACATCTTGTTTATCGCAGGCTACGTCATCAAATATAAAAATGGAAAACGGATTTGCTTCTGATGGAGGAATTATGTTTTCGCTACTGTTGTAAGCGTAGTACCCTATTTCTTTAATGGGTTTTAATAGATTCTCCAAATATAAATACTTTGGTTGGTATAGACTTTTTGAATACACATACACATTTTTAAACTTTAAACCGTTTGAATGTTCCAAAAGGAAAATATAAGGTTGGTTTTTCCACAATTTGATTGGCCCACGATAAGACATCTAATAGATGATGGAAACAGGAAACCATGTCTTGATGTAGTACTTGCATTAATATCATGGTTTTTAACTTCTAAACGCACTTTTTGTTTAACAATATTTTTCATTTTCTATAGAAATATTATGTCAACTTAACACTGTTGAACTGGTAATGTATAAAAAAAGTAAAGACTCTGCTTTTTATTTAGTCTTAAGTGAAACGCTATGAAGTACTATGTTAGTTCAAACGTTAAAGGGCAAGGGTTGTTAAACAGTGCTATAAATAATCTGCCCTTTGAAATGCATATCTCAGGGTTTTCTTATTGTGGACCTGGGACTAAGCTAGAGAAACGTTTAGCCAGAGGGGATAAAGGTATTAACCAGCTTGATAGGGATGCAAAGATCATGACATTTCCTATTCAACTGATATGGAGTTGATCGACCGTCATGAGGCAGATAAAGTTTTAATGAGAAAAGCTTTAGAACGGATGCGAGCAACGGATTCAGGCTTGTATGAGAAACTGGCTGCTTCTGGTGTGGCTGCTGCTATGGGTACCAAGCTAAAACTAGGGATGGGTATGGTAAATAATGTATCAAAAACTGATCAAGTACCACGTTTAAAGGCAGTGCGTCAGTGCCTAAATATGATTCAACGTGGGATAAAGATGACAAAAAATTATTTAGGCTCTCTTGAAACTCTAGAGGGTCAAATTAAAAATCCACCACAAACAACGAGAAAATCGTCATCATCCAAACCAAGAAAACCACGGTTAAAAAAAGTAAAAAAAAATGAACCTAAAACAGAAGCTATGGAAACTAATTCACCCCCTTTACATAAAGAACCAACATTGTTAAGAATCCAAAGAAAGAGAAAGTTAAGCGACTCGGTGGATATTCCTTTTAAATTAACAAAATTTTTAAAAGTCAAAAGAAAGAGAAAGTTAAGCGATTCGGTTGATGCTCCCTTTAAATTACCAAAAACCGACACAACTGCTGTTTTGAGTGAAGGACCATTGGAGCAGAAGTCACTAAAGCGGAAACACACATATCAGTTGCTTTCATACTTGTGTAAACTTTCAAGGTAGTAACATCATTCTTAAAAAATGAGTAAAACGAGAAAATCAAGAAAACCCACAAAAAGTAGAAAAACATCAACTTTTAAAAGAAAGAGGGCACGAATTGTAAAGAAAAAAATCAAAACATTGAGTTTCAGTCAAGCAACAAAAAAGATAAAGGATAGATTAAAACAACGAAAACCACAAGACTTTGAAACTGCAGTTAAAGTTGCTCTCAAGACAGCGGAAAAAAACAAAGGAAAAGTACGACCTGCACGAATAATAAAACTACCAAAAAAGGGTGGTTTTTTGCCTCTAATACCAATCATGGCGACTCTCTCTGCCCTTGGTGCTTTAGGGAGCGGCACCGCAGGAATAGTGAAAGCCATTAATGCTGCTAAATCTGCAAATCAACAATTGCAAGAGGCTCAACGACATAACCAAAGTATGGAGTCCATTGCTATGGGTAAAGGATATTTTCTCAAACCATACAAACTAGGAATGAGTCTTTTTTTACACAAAGGTGGATGTCAAAAAACAAAAACCTAAAGTTTTTCAAGAAAACTTTACCGATTGCACTACCACAGCGAGCTCTTACAAATATTGACCTAAAAAAGTATACAAAGCTGTTAAAAATTAAACATTTTAGAGGTGTGTTTATGAGAGATGAACTACCCTCAAAGATACATAAATTTGAGTCGGGGATAATTAATTTAGATAGTAGCAGAGGATCAGGAAGTCATTGGACTTGTTATAAGAAAATTAAAAATAATGTACACTATTTTGATAGTTTTGGTAATTTACGACCTCCTATAGAATCTGTAAGATACTTTAGTTCTAATGGTGACTTAAAAGTACTGTATAATTATAACCCCTACCAGACTTATGATTCTGTAAATTGTGGACACTTGTGTTTAAGTTTTTTTGTATTACTTTAAGGGTTAATAAAAAACGTCTACTAAACTACATGGTTTTTCATTTATCAGTGAGCCGCTATATAGTAAACATGTCCTACACCTTTACCTTATCCGGAAAATCATCACTCCTTTCAGCAAACATCTATCCACCTATAGTGCTAAACGAGCTTGAGCAATATGATTTGGGGCTCATTAATTTCGAGAGTTACAACTCAATACCGAATGTGGATAGTTCAAATAATTTATTTGGCTTTAATGATGATAAAATTATAAAAATACCTGAGGGGTCATACGAAATTAAGGACTTGAACGATTTCATAAATAAATACTCAAAGCAAGCTTTAAAGGAGGAACAATTTGAAATAAGTATAACAGCTAACCATAATACCTTACAGTGTGAGGTTATATGCAATAAAAATATTAATTTTGAAAAGGAAAATTCCATTGGAAGTTTACTAGGATTTGCAGGAAAAACTCTAGATGCAGATAAAAAACATATATCTGAAAATCCGGTTGATATATTAAAAGTGAATGCTATATGTGTTGAGTGCAACTTGGTTATAAACTCTTATAATAACGGAAAAGCAGTGCACATGTTACACATGTTTTACCCCTCTTCTCCTCCAGGTTATAAAATTATAGAAAGACCCTCAAATGTGATATATCTACCAATCAGCACTCATTATATTGATGATATTTTACTTAAAATAACTGACCAGGATGGAAAACCCATCAATTTTCGTGGAGAAGTGGTCACGATTAGACTGCATCTAACAAAATCCGTTTGAAAATGGTGTTTTTGTATAATCATAATACTTTTGGTATTCCTTATGAAGAAACTACCGCCTTAGAGGAAAGTAATAAAATTTATAAGAAGAAGATTGATAGTGTACCACCATTTAGTAATAAACAGCTAGTCAAAGAGCTAACACCTGAAAATAGAGCTTTTTTAGTATCTTTAGGATTTAAACTAAAAGGACAATAACTACCATCATAGGCAAAAGACTACGAGTGGGCGAAAATGTGCTCTATGATAATTCGATTGTGAGTTACCAACTACACACTCATCAACTATATGCTTCAACCACCTTAAACAACAATGATGAAATTCGAATTCCGATACAAACTCAAGACATCTATACCCTGCCTAGTCAAAGTGTTCTTTACCTTGAAGGAAAAGTACTGAAAGATGACAATACTGCCAGCACCAATGTGCACTTTGTAAACAATGGTTTAGCATATTTATTTGATGACATTCGTTATGAGTTAGGAGGGGTGATTGTGGACCGTGTTAGAAATCCTGGGATTACATCAACAATAAAAGGTTACTGCTCATTCAAGGAAAGTGATGGTAACACCCTTCAAAATGCTGGTTGGACACTTAAAGGAAATCCACCTATATTAGATGGTTCCGGTAATTTCAATATATGTTTACCCCTAAAAACCCTTATGGGGGTATTTGAGGACCATCATAAGATTATTTTAAATGTACGACAAGAACTCGTGTTGATTCGCAGCAATTCCGATTTAAACGCTTTAATTGAAACTGAGGATAAAAAAGAAAAATATAAGGTGGTGTTAAATAAAGTTCATTGGAAAATTCCACATGTTAGAGTGTCAGATGATCAAAAATTGCGCCTTTACAAGTATTTAGAGGGTAACAAAGATCTCAATATTAGTTTTAGAAGTTGGGAATTGCATGAGTATCCACAACTTCAAACTACAACTAATCACACATGGGCAGTGAAAACTTCAAATCAATTAGAGACACCGCGTTTCATTATTATTGGATTTCAGACAGATAGAAAAAACTTGTTTAGTAAAAATATGAGTCGCTTTGACCACCTGTCATTAACAAACCTAAAAGTTTATTTAAACTCTGAAGTTTTTCCATATGATAACTTAAATTTGGATTTTGATAACAATCAGTATGCTATTCTATATGAAATGTATGCCCAGTTTCAAAAATCCTATTATTACCATGATCAAAGCGAACCTTGCTTCCACCCGATAAACTTTAAAAATGATGCTCCACTGGTAGTTATCGACTGCTTTCGACAGAGTGAAGACGTGCTCAAAGGTGGTGCAGTTGACATTAGAATTGAGTTTGAAACGAAAAAAGCTGTATCTGATAAAACTATAGCATACTGTTTAATATTGCACGATACAACCCTCTAACCAGTACCGTAAGGGTAGTTTAAAGAAAAAAAAATGTTTATTTTGGATGTGCAAGGTTTCCAGTACAAAGACACTGAATTTATATGTAAGGAAATAGCTATATTAAACACCCATACTAATGAAGTTCGGCACCATATCGGTAATTTACCCATGAAGTCCATCTGGTTACATCAAGAATTTAAACATCAAGCTGAATGGAATACAAACAAACTTCATGGTATAAATTGGGACACTTTTGATTTTAGTTATTTACCATTTAAAAACCTCGCTTTATTTATTAAGGATTTAATTCAAAATGAAACTGTGAATGAAAAAAAAGTTTGGTTATGTAATTTAGCTAATAATAATGTTGTAGATTTATATGACTTGGGATATCCCAATATTAAAAAATTAAAAAATTATTGTAATGATAAGTTTCACTGTGAAATGCATAATAATAATTATTTAAATTGTGCTAGAGAAAATGTAATTTTGTTAAATAGATGGTATTTAAATAAAAAGCATATTCAGTTTTAACCTTTTATTTATTTATTTATATTATACATCCTTTAACTACTACTCGAACTAAAATTACCACTTTTGTGACTCCTCAAAGTGAACATCATCATCCACCAATGAAATCGCCTGCGATAATATATCCATCTCATTGATGGATGATGATGATGATGATGATGATGTGGTCGCCATCGCTCTTTTTCTTCTAGGTGAAGTCATCTTCTTCTCAACAGCTGCAACAGGCGGCGGAGGAGAAGGAAGCATGTTTTCAGGCTCATCTGTGGTCTGATGTAAATTTACCCCATATTTTTTGCTTGCCTTTTCTAATAATAAATACTCCTCCTCATCATCTGCCTGTCTCTTATAGAATTTCACAGGCAATCTAGCAAACTTTTGTATTATTGTCTCCTGTTTTGAGGTGTATGACAACTTGACAAATGCTTTTTCACCCTTCATTTCGATTCGTTCCACTCCATAGCTGAAAGCAAGAACAATAAAAAAAATTAATAACCTAATATAATAAGTAAAATAAAATCACATCAAAAGCATAATATAAAATAATAGGTCCTGTTAACTTTAAAATATTTAAAAAAATTTGTTATAAAACTACCTATATCAAAATCTATCAAAAATAAATCTCTTCTGAAGTTTATTAAAAAACAACAAATCTCTTAACAAAAAAACCGTATATATAAAATATATTAAAAAATAATATATATAAAATATATTAAAAAATAATATATATTTTTTGTTTTTTTTGTTTTTTTTATAAGTTAAAATTTTAAAAAATAATAACAAAACTTACCTGAACAAATTCTTTACACACACATAGACCATTTTCGCTGGACAGTTAATGCGATCTAAGGAATACACAATCAAAGTCGATGGTTTGTTTGCCATTTTTATTTTATTATTTTTTTATTATATGTTAATAAACTGTTTCAGATGATTTCTAGTTCAAAACTTTTGTTATTTATAACCAATTTTTAGCTGACATAGCACTACATTGGCCACTTATCAAAACCATGTTTTCACTTATCCATAGGCGTATCATTGTTAAAATTTTGGTGTGGGGAGATAGTTTTTCTTATAACCAAGATGACAGCGATACTTCTATAGACTAGCTCCATCCTTTACATTTTAGTACAACTTTTTGCTACTTTTTTTTGTTGGCCTATGCTACTTGTTATGGGAAACAGCTGATAACTGTCAAAAGTTTTTTCAAAAATGATGAATCGGTCTGTAATAGAGACTTATTACAATAAATGGATTTAATACTGGTTGGCCGTATTGTGACAGTATTATATAGAAAACTAACAACTGATCTCTCAAAATTGACATACTAAAGTCGAATTGAAAAATAAAGTCATTTGTTTTCTTTTAATAAAGACAGACACTAATAAATCTAAGCTTTATTACAATAAGTCCCTAATATATTGAATTTTAGGTTACAAACTGTCATATTTTACTATTTTAACATATCACGTGACTTCTAAAGCAGTCAAATTATTTTGGTTGGTTTAAATTAATTAAATATATATACAATATTAAAGTAGCGTCGCCTATGACTACACCTAAAAAGTGCTGAATAATACATTTTTAGAAAATTTACTAAACATTATGTTTTGATTTGAATAAAAAAAATGTTAAATTTTACAGACTCGTGGCGTTAATTACATTGTATTAAATCATAGGTTAGTCATGTGTTTGTTATGGAATTTTCCAGTCTTTAACTATACAAGTGAAAATGAAAAGTTTTGCTAACTAAATTCCGAGCGTTTAAAATTAAACTCAAATGTCTTTTTGACACTTTTGACAGCAATTCTATGCACAATCAATACCATCCAACTGTTAAAAAAGTTAGGTTATTGTGAATCTGGCAACAAGTGCTATGCTTTCTTACATTTGTTACTTTAAAAATTTCCCTCGTATTCAAGAAGAACTTTCTTATCAAACCAATGTTTAATTATATTTTGACAGCGTATGAATTCATTCTGACAAAGACCGTTGTTCATAACATATCTTGCACAGTTGAATATTATAGAAAAAATGAGTTCCCAAAGTTTTGATGTGTTGGTGTCTGAGTCTGTAAAAAAGGTTGAACAGGTGAGTAGACTGGTAAAAACATAAGAGGAATTTAATTATTGGATAGTTTTTCTTCTAAATTTAATTTCAACCGTAAAAAGTTGTGTAAAAAATAAACTTGATTGTGTACAAAACTTTTCTAAATTAGAATCGAATTTGGCACTTTTAAAACATTATTTAATATTACTAAAAAATAAAAAAAGAATTCATTTTGGCAAAACTAATAGGGTGAGGTCGGTCAAAAAAACTTTGGTTTGGGAAGATGTTGAAACGTGCTTTGGTGGTAGAATTAGAACAGGTATTATCACTAATTTTACCATTTTGAACCTAAGATTTTCTTTAAAAAGGCATTCAAGAGTTTTTCAAGTCAAATTAAAAAGTCACTTAAACATTCAATTTTAAAAGTTAATGTCATTTTTTCGGGGAATTTTATTAAATTACATGAAGTAGTACACGCAAACTGATGTGAAGGCTTTTTCTACGAGAAACAGTATAATAGACCAAACAACATATTTAAAAAAATGGTATGAGGAAAACGTTTCTCAAAAAATATTAACCAAGATGGAGGATTTTCAAGAGCGAGATTCTGGTTGGGCTCTGTATGAAATTCTCCATCTTAAGGTTAATATTAATAAACACACCCCAATCAACTGTGGTGATTCAACTTATGTTGAGTCACCGCAGTGGATTAAAAACACCAAGGGGGTGATCAATATTCAAAATAAAGATAACTATTGTTTTCTTTGGTCTATTGTGGCTGCTTTACACCCTGCTAAAACACACCAAGATTGTACTCTTTCATATCCTTATTTTAGTCAGGTGGGGGTGAATTATGAAGGTTTGGAATTTCCTATGCGACTAAAAGACATTTCAAAATTTGGAGTTGAAAAGAATGAAATCCTACCTATCTAAGCAAATCAGATTTTTCCAAACGAATTAATTTACTTATTTTATCGTGTGGTGATGATGATGTAGTTGATAGTGAAAATGAGATGGATATAGATCCTGAAAATTTTGAAATTCTCGACCCCAATAAAAGAATCTATCACTTTGCCCTAATAAAAAATCTTTCACGTCTTATATCAAGTCAGGTGGGTAGACAAAATAATAAAAAATGGGTATGTGATAGATGTTTAAATTGGTTTGTTTCTGAGGCAGTGCTGCAAAAGCATTATTTAGATTGTAAAAATTTAAATTTTACCAAACTAACTCTACCAAAGAAAAATGACGACATTTTGAAATTTACAGAATTTAAAAATAAAGAGCAAGTGCCTTTTACAATTTTTGCTGATTTCGAAAGTTTGTTGGAAAAAATTGACAACGATGACAAAAGTGCATCATCACCATCGAATACACAAAGAATTCAACACCATATTCCTTTTGCGATTGGGTATTATGTGAAATGTTCATTAGATAACTCGCTCTCCTATTATCATCAAATTGTAGGAAATGATTGCATTTCACGTTTTACTCATGAGCTGAAAAGAATAGCAGAAAAGTTGAGTAACATTTTTTCAAATATTGTTCCTTTAAAACCGTTAAACACTATGGAAAAGTTTGATTTTAATAATGCAACCCATTGTCATATCTGTGAGAAGGCTTTTCAAGAGGGAGACAGAAAACATTCAGATCATTGTCACTTGACGGGAAAATATAGGGGAGCAGCTCATCCGGGTTGTAATTTAAATTTTATTGATTCACACAGTGTTCCTGTAGTATTCCACAACCTTTCTGGTTATGATAGCCATTTCCTTATAAAATCTTTAGCAAAGGATGTAGAGGGTAGAATTTAACTTCTCCCTGTAAACAAGGAAAAATATATTTCGTTTACTAAATACATTGAAGGCACCAAAGTAAATTTTCGTTTTATTGATTCTTTTCGATTTATGCCTTCCGCGTTAGACAAACTAGCTTCATATTTAGATGATTCCAAAAAGACAATTTTAAAAAGTTTTTACAAGGAAGAGGAAAAATTTAATTTAGATACTCGTAAGGGTGTCCTGCCCTATGAGTATCTCGATTCTTGGGAAAAGCTACATGAAACTGTTCTTCCTCCTAAAGACGCATTTTATAGTACTTTGGAAGGAAAATGTGTTTCAATTGATGAATACAAAAGGGCACAAACAATTTGGAATACCTTTAATATTAATTCGCTTTTGGAATATGCGCTTTTTTACATGAAAATTTTGTTATCTGAAATAATGAGCTCGTTCCGTGACATCTGTCTCTCCACCTATAAACTTGATCCGCTTCATTATTTTACCAGTCCAGGATTGGCCTTTTCAGCCATGCTTAAACAGTGTAAAATATAGCTACAACTTTTGACTGATGTTGATATAATCATGTTTATAGAAAGAGGGATAAGAGGTGGAGTTTCACAGTGTTCAAGTAGATATGCCAAAGCCAACAATAGGTACATGGGAGAGTCATACAACCCCAATAAGGAAACATCATATTTAATGTACTATGATGTTAATTCACTTTATGGCACAGCTA
The DNA here is from genome assembly GCA_963576565.1 of Aspidapion aeneum. NCBI lineage: Eukaryota > Metazoa > Arthropoda > Insecta > Coleoptera > Brentidae > Aspidapion > Aspidapion aeneum. The sequence continues at coordinate 59,081,613 of OY755038.1, forward strand.
TGACTTTACCATTGCCCTATGGTGGTTTTGAATGGGTTCATAACAATTCATTCACTGAGGACGATATATGTAATATTTCAGATGATAGTCCCATAGGGTACATTTTTGAAGCAGACATTTCATACCCTGCTAACCTATTTGAAATACATAAAGACCTTCCTGTCTGCCCTGAACATCGAGTGCCACCCAACTCAAAAAGTAAGCTACCCAAACTGATGACTACACTTTACAATAAAGAGCGATATATCATTCAATATCGTAACTTGAAACAGGTCCTTGGTTTGGGTTTAAAAATTAGAAAAATTCATAGAGTTCTTAAATTTAAATGGTTGAAACCCTATATTGAATTAAACATCCATATGCGTCAGCAAAGTAAAAATGAATTTAAGAAAAACTTTTACAAATTGATGATTAATTTAGTATTTGGCAAGACTATGGAGAATGGTCGGGTCGTTTTGGTGCGCAATTCTATATTTCAAAACCTACTTTTCATAGTTTAACCATATTTGATAAAGATATGGTTATTATTGAAATGTCTAGAAACAACATTATTTTCAATAAGCCCATATATGTAGGATTTACAATTTTGGACTTGTCAAAAACTTTTCTTTATGAATTTCACTATAACTATATTAAAACGAACTTTGGAGATAAAGCCCTTTTGCTATATATACGGACACAGACAGTTTAATTTATAACCTACATGTTGATGATATATACAAACATACGAAAACTGACATTGACAAATTTGACACATCTGACTACCCACCAGACAATATTTTTAACATGCCATTAAAAAATAAAAAAGTTTTGGGACTCATGAAAGATGAAAATAATGGTGCTATAATGACAGAGTTTGTAGGATTATGGTCTAAAATGTATAGTGTGAAGATTTTGGAAAATAAGAGCGATTTGCAAAATCTTCAAACTAAACTTGAGCAGAAAGGTCTTTCATTAACAGAGGTTCAGGAACAATGTTTAAATTTAAATATTAGTAAAAGAGCAAAGGGTGTAAAAAAGGCTTCACTTAGAAAAATTACATTTAATGACTATCTTGAGTGCCCTTTTAAAAATAAAATCACAGAGATCTCTCAAACCATGATTCGATCTCACAAACACGAAGTGTACACAATCAAACAAAAAAAGATTGCTTTAAGTCCTTTTGACGATAAACGTCAACTATTACCCCACTCCACCAACACAGCACCATGGGGCTATCCAATAACTTAAATAAATCTTAAATTTAAACTAGTCTACAGAATCCTCTCAACTTGTTCAGACATCGGACACTGTGTGAACTCATTAAACTAGGTAAGTAAACAACCTAAAAAATTAACACCTAGAAGAAAAAAAAAATTATAAATAAAAAAATCTGTAAAAAATTATACTTACCTTTTAATTGTTATTTCAGTCTAACCGAGATATCACCACAACAATGAACAAGAAATCATCACATCAAAAAACAGAAAAAGACAACCTAGAAATTTATCAAGCTACAAATAAAACACACAAGGATGGCAGAAGAAAAATAACATAAAAAAGACTGCAGAATGTGTGACAACCAAGCAACTTGGGTTTCTGGACCAGATGGATAGTAGTAGTAGGAAAAATGTATGTGTTTACTGTAAAAGAAACGTTTGTTTCTGTCAAAACTATTCACATTGCAATATTGGCACTAGGCTTTGTTCTAGTTGTAAGCAAATGTTTTGTTTTTGCAAGAAATCAATTGAACATCATAAGAACATAGAAAAATATTACGCAGTAAGAGGTGAACAAGACCTATTTTGCTATGAGCAAATATCTCCTTCTACTCGTTAATATATGTTTAAAATTAAATAAATTAAAAATAAAATATTTGAGGTATATCTTCTTATTTTTTCAGATCTAAAAGACATATATCCTGTGTCGTGTACAAGTACCAAACAACTTTCGGATATGCAAATTTTGTTTATTGAAATCTGCAATCAAATACCCAGAAACATGAAAATTGGCATGCAGAATTTTTCAACAGAAATATAATTATAACATCAAGTTTGACTAAGTTTTATATTTTTCTTTCACTATTTTATTTTAATAAAAAGAATTACCAAATATTATTTAATAAATCACTTATTGTTTTTCTTTGATACCCTATCCTCTTTTTTGACTCATTTTATATAAAATTTATTTTGAAAAAAATGTGTCATATCAAACAAAAATGCTTACTATAAAATATAAACATCTCCCAGTGTACAAAATTATTATAAAAGTTGCATCATATTTTGCTAATTAGATAAAATAAGAACATGTGTGGGGTCACTAAGGTTATCCGATAAGATACTCGTGCAATCATTTTTTAGAAATTATTTTATTTTTTAACACACAGAGAAAATAACAGGCTATCCCGATTAAGTTTAACAAATATTTTTAGAAATTATTTTATTTTTTAACCAACAATTACCTAAGGCCTTTTTCACATTAAGACTTACCTAGACCAGGCTAAGCTAGTGAAGTAGCTATCTTACTAAAAAAAACATCCCATTTTACCTACTCTCGCATTGGCACCTAACTCATTAGGGCCTTTCAACAGCCTCTGGTTGTTACGTCATTGCTGACAGCTTCTTGCACACTTCTTTTAGGCCCAAGGTCAGATCAAGTTCAATTCTTCAGCAACAGGTCATCCACTTCGGAGAAGTGGATGGCTTGTTACCATTTGGTATAGAACCCACACTACTACACTACTAATGACATTAAATGTAACTAAAAGAAGATATAGTGAAACTCTCCGAAGTGGGCACATTTGAATGTGCAGCAGGCGAGGTCTTTATTGGTAAAAAAGGTTGTGTAGCATTAAGTATTTATAGATCTAATAAAAACATTTATAAAATAGAAAACTTTATGGTAATTTTGGAAAACATATTAAACAAAATTGATATGGAAAATAAAGAAATATTTTTAGCAGGTGATTTCAATATTCACCTTGAAAATTATTACAAGGATTCAAATGACTTTGTAAATATCATAAATTCTTTTAACTTGTTTCCTTCAATAAGTCAGCCAACTAGAATAACAGAAAACACTCAATCTTGTCTAGACAATATAATTTTTAACATAACTAAATTTCCATACAAGACTAAGGTGTTTAACACTGGTAAATCCGACCATACTGCACAAATTGTTTCTATAGACTATAAATATGAAGAAAAACCAAATTTTCCAAGATATGCTAGAAGTTTTACTGAAAAAAAACATATTACATTTTTGCGAAACAATTCAAGTTACTGACTGGTCAGAATTATTCTCAGCGGATACGCGAGATATTGACATTTTGTGGGAGACTTTCATAAGTATTTTCATGATGGTATTTGACTCCTGTTTTCCAAAACAATTAATAAAAAAAAAGAACAAAAAACGCAAGAAAAAAACACCATGGCTAACTACTGAAATTTTACAACAAAAGGATCAATTAGTGGCTTTACAAACAATGTCACAAAAAGATAAAAACTACAATGAAATATATAAAAATTATAAAAGGCAATACGATTCTGCAATAATAAAAGCCAAAGGTGATTTTTTCTTGTCAAAAATTGAGGCAAGCGACAACAAAGCTAAAGCTACGTGGCAAACCGTCAAAGAATTAACCAATTCTAAAAAATATTCCAATACTCTACCTACAAAACAAAGACCCCCAAGAGCTGGCTAACGAATTTAATACATATCTTATAGAAGCAGCTTCAAATCTTCTAATAAAAAACAACATTTCACATGAACCAAACACCACCTTGTTACCGAATTTTAAAATCCATGAAAAGTCCTGTTTTTTCTTTCCAACTGATAAATTTGAGTTGTTGAATGTAGGAAAAAAATAAAAAACAAAAATTCGGCTGGTCATGATGAAGTTCCCTCAAATTTGCTAAAAAAACTGTTTGGAGTATATAGTCGAACCGCTTGTTTATATTTTTAATATAAGCCTAATTTCAGGATTTTTCCCATCAAAATTAAAAATAGCGAATGTTGTTCCAGTATATAAAAAAGGAGATTCTGAATGCATGTAAAATTACAGACCGATAAGTATATTATCTTTTTTTGCCAAGCTTTATGAGTTATTAATACATAAAAGACTTTTTCGTAACAAATAAACTATTTAATGATTTTCCATGGTTTTCTTCCCAAGAAGTCTACAGAGTCGGCCCTTTTAGCACTTAGCAAATCAATTATCTCCACCCTTGAAGCTAAGGGAGCGGCCTGTGGACTTTTTCTAGATTTATCAAAAGTCTTTGATACGATCAATCATAAAATTATGTTACGCAAGTTGGAGGCTTACGGGGTTAGGGGTAAAGCTTTGGAATTATTACACTCATATTTAAAGGAAAGACCACAACAAGTTACAATTAACAACAACAAAAATAAAATTTCATCTAATGTAAACTTTATAAAAACAAGAGTTCCACAGGGAAGTATTCTTGGTCCCCTGCTTTTCATTATTTATTTAAATGACTTACAAGATATTATTAAAGATCCGAATTTTTTGGCTAATTATGCAGATGATGCCAATGCAATAATACCAATTTATCGTGGTAAAAATATCAATGAAAAATGTATCGAAGTACTTGATAGAGTCTCTGATTACTGTTTTCACAACAAGCTGATTATGAACACAGAAAAGACAAAGGCAGTTGTTGTCTCTAATATTGACATTTATGTTCCTAAAAACATTACCTTTGAAGGTGAGAAACGATATTTTGAAAATAACGCCAAGGTATTGGGGGTGACTCTTGATAAGGATCTAAACTTATTTGCACATATAAGGGAATTATGCAAAAAACTCTACGGGGAATGCTATGCGATTAGAGTATTGTGTAGAACTTTGAGGCGTCACAACTCTATAAACTCTATCTACTACGGCATATTTTACTCACAATTAAAATATTGCATACTGCTCTGGGGACATAGCAGTCATATAAATGATGTATTTATAATACAAAAACGGGTTGCTCGATTATTGGTAGGAATTCAACCTTACGCATCTTGTAGAGGTCATTTTAGGGATAACAACCTATTAACTGTTGTAGGTGTCTATATCTTGGAGTGCCTGCTGTACTTAAAGAAAAACTCACTTCTTTTTAGCAAATATGAATGCACTAATAAGTTTGATACCAGAAATAAAGAAAACATGTATATATACCCAAAACAAAGATTAACTGTTACTGAAAGGAGTCCACAGTGTGCTGCTATCAAGTTTTTTAATACACTTCCCAACAGGCTAAAAGGTATCCAAAGCTACCAACTTTATAAAAAAGAGTGCTTCAAATTAATTTGCAATATAGAACCCTATAGTATAAGTGAGTTTTTAAATTATAATGAATTTGTGGTGTAATAGTTCATTTTTTATTTTCAGTCATGTTTATATTTTTGTTTTTATGGTTGTTTGTGCAAATTTTATGTTAGTGTTTTATTTTATTTTATTTTACTGCTGTAAATTTAACTTTTTTACTTGAGTTATAAAAAATTTTAATATTTTAAATTTTATTTTACCAGACAAAAAAGCTCTTTTAACAGCTTTAGCTTTAATTTAGTAGTATTAGCGCAGTACAAAATTTGCTTTACAATAAATTACCCATTTATTTTAGTTACTTCTAATATATATTTTGTAATTGTTCAAATCTCAGTCTTGTCTTATATTTAATGTATAGTGTTACTTTTACAATTCTTTGTATCAATGTCTTTTAGTTATTACCTAGATTCATTTTAAATGATTAGAACTAACAACACGGTAAAAAAAATTGTCTTAGATCAAAGCGAATTGCTTTAAAGTAAAATAATTTGTGCTTTCCTATTCACCATAATATTTTTTTGATAACACAAAAAATGTTTTGCCCTTTATTTTAATGTGAAACAGAAATTGTTTTATTATTGGAACTGAATTAATCTAAGGCACCGTTTTCTTTGGAAGCAAAATATTACTTATGTGAAGAAAATTCGCTTTGTTACAAAATGGAGTATACTAAATCAAAACAATTACAGAAGAAAAATAAAGTCTTATTTCGGGATTAAACGCTGCGTTGAACTAAAAAGAAATATTTTAATTCAAAACAAATTGTTTTAAGGTAAAACAATATATTCAAGAAAAGAACGTGTTTACATTGCAGACAAAGTTTTTTACTGTGAATACAAAATCTTTTACCGTAAATAATGGCGAAAAACACAATATACATATTAAATGTAAAGAATAATATATATAACATATTTTTCTATTGTAAAACATTTAAGTGTGACGAAGTATAACGTTGCTGTGTATAGCAGTAAAATTATCGAAAACTTGACGATCCTAATTTACTTTTGTATATATTTTGGCTGAATAATGTCTATTGTCTATGTTTGCCAACAACAGTGATTTATATTCTGCGGAATTTAGAAACGTTAAAATGTTAATGTATTTGATGAGTTCTTTTGTATATAACTGAAAGTTTTTTTACAATATTCTTCGCCTACTTTTACTTATTTCAATTTTGAGGTTAGGTTATATGTTTTTCTTTTTTGTTTAATATGCCACAATCAAAAATTGCTTTCTTAAACCAAAATTTTCTAAAAACATTTTGTTTCAAAGAATTCTTATGATCTTTCATAACAAATTTCAAAACACCAAAATTATTATGAAGTGAGCTTTTTAATGTCCGCTTGACATTCATATTTCTTAGGCAAATCTCCTGGTTTCATTCTTATTTTAGTTAGTGAACTCATTAAATGGTACCCCATATAGGTTTCCATATCATTGGGCAACTGTAATAATAAATTAATTCATCGTACTACCTAGTCCTGCCTATGCACTGCCTAGTCTTGCATATGCATTTAGCCTGCATGTGCACTGCTTATCCTGCATATAGAGGTACTCCCTAGTCCTGCCTAATAACTGCCTAGCACCGCCTAAAAATTGTACACCTTTCTGTCTATTAGAGTTGTTCACCCCTTGTAATAAACATAACCTCAAGAATTTCATCGTCATTTACGAAATAGTTATATACATTATAGACAACGTGAGAAAAATTAATAGAAACAATTTAGTTATACTCACATCAAAGTGATCTTCACAAATGTAAAGTGAAGATGTATTAGATAAGGCCCTTGGGTCCCTTCGAGCATGTTCTAGCCGCTTGTTCCGTTATTTTACTGCTGTAGGCACATGAATAAATAGTTTTTCAGGTGTTCTTATGCTAGTATTTGAACACTGAGGCACTACACATCACTTATAGGACATTTTCTTCCATAAAAAACAGTAAAAACAGAGACCAAAATCAAATAAACACTTGAATGCCGTGTATCTGTTTGCGAGTTTACTGCGCTGTGACGTCATTGCAACGCCATGCTAGAAATGAGCGTTTTAGCGGCAAATTCAAATCGGAAATTAGAAAACTGGATTTTAAATGTAGTCATGATAAAATATACTATTTTAATAATTTTGCGTAGCAAATTAGGGATCTATGTATCATTCTAAACTTTTTTCTAAAATTTGTCAAATATCCTATTGCTTTGCCAATTCTGTCTGCATTTAAGTTCCTTAAAATTAATGAAAATGACAGAATTAGCTGTTAAGTTACTATGCTGGAATAGTCCGTACAACATTGGTTAAAATAAAAATTGTTATTTTAAAAATTTAAATGAATCGTACACGGGTTTACCTGGCGGAGACCAATACAACGACTACCAATTAAAAACATAAAAATAAACGAGCCTCTTTAAATGGTCAATAAATGGTCAAGTTTGATTCTGTCCATCATCTTGGATTTTACCTATATGCCGAACAAGGCTAATCAATTCTGTGCAACGTGCAGTCGGCTCCATTAAAACTGGTGATTCGAAGTTCGAAGTTTTATTGAAAAACATTTTGTTCCGCTTTTTTGGCCGATCCGGTATAATACTATTACGTATTAGCTGTTAATACATTTGCAGAAAATATATAATTTTAGATAACCAAACCGACGAAATATTCTTCTTTAGTATTCATTTAGAGATCATGAAAATCTGTCAAAATTTTCTTGACTGAGTGTTTCCTGCCTACAATACTTTCTTCTTATAAACGAGGGAATATACGTACAATTTTTTTCCATCATTCCATTTTTATCAAAAATTTTAATGGAAATATCATGAGTGGGTGGGACTAATTTTAGGTCGAGCTGAATAATGGGTTAGCTTGCTTTTATACCTAGATTAAAAAGCTATTTTAAATTTAATTAACAGTGACAAAAGGACATTATTTATTTAAAAATATTTTGCTTAATTTTTTAAAAGTTCGTAAATCTGGAGATACCAGAAGATAGCAAAGTTAATTCTGTTTTCTACCAAACTGTAGCACGGCGAAAGGAAGGGTAATGTTAGAGGTTAAAGGCTGAACCGATTTTGACAAAAGAGGTGTCGTTGAATTGCTACTGATCCCGAAGGTGCTATAGGCGATATTTTTTTAAACAGGAATTAACATGGCGGCCTTCAGACGCCATTTTGTCACGTGAAGTAGGCTCTAAGGCATAATTCCTTTGATTACCCATTGCAAATGTCCTCTAATTTGCTGTAGTTATTTTGTAGTTCTTCCTGTTCCCACCCATCTTCGCATAATTGTATCAAATATAGAGCGATTTTAAAAATTCTTTTTGCATACGCTTTCAGATTTTTTTTACACTATTTTACTAGTCCCCCTCCGCCTCTCCCTCAGCCCTCCCCGAAATCCTTATTAGTAATAGTTATAGCTATAACTTTCACAAATATAAAGCGATTTCAAAAGTTCTTTCTGCACACTTGAAGACATTTTTCCAACAACATTTTGCTAGTTTCTTCCTCTCCCTCTCTTTTGAGAAAACTTTTTGACACTCATCAGCTTTTTACCATAACAAATAGACCAACGAAAAAAAATAGTAAAAAGTTGTCTCAAAAATAATGATATGGACTTTAGTTGTAGCTATACCTTTCACAAATTTAGAGCGATTTCAATAATTCTTTCGGCACACGCTTAAGATTTGTTTCGACACCATTTTACTAGTTCCCTCTTCCCTCTCTCCCCCCCACCTTCACTCAATGGAAGGTAACACTGTTCGCGTCCGTAGAAATTCTACACGTACTTTTTGGGTAAAGCTAAAAGAATTATAAATGCATAGTGCTTTTTATAATCCTGAATAATAATTAAACCTAAAAGTTGGAAATACGCGCCTTTAGCTGTAGTGCTATTTTTATTTTACTTTAATAAATAAAAAAAATAATAAAAAAAACACCCAATTGCTAAATTTACTTGTAACTACTAGTCGCAGTTGGGTACAAAATTACCCAATCCCCTGACTAGTACTTATAAGTTTTAGCAGAATTTTTTTAGTTAAATCTTTTTTTATTTATTAAAGTAAAATAATAATTAATTACGTTAAATTAAAAGGCGCGTAGCCGAGCACTAAAGCTAAAGGCGCGTATTCACTTAAGCACGAATCGCTGCAAGACCAAACAAATGCTTTATTCATTAAAATTTTGATGGCGAGGCAAGCTTTCCGAGGCAATGAACAGGGCAGCGATCCACCCGTGCGAAACGTAGAGACAATATAGACCATACGTACAATTTTTTTTGTTTTTATTTCATTTTATCAAACTAAGACTAATTTTAAGTCGAGCTAAATAACGGGTTAACCTACTGTTATACCTAAATTGATAAGCAGTTTTAAATATATTAGGGACTCATTAGAATAACGCTATGCAATAATAGTGTGAGTCCAAATTTTGACAGTTTTGCATTGGAATATGACAGCTAATCTTTCAACATAAGGATTTTGTTTACTATACGAACCGAAATAAAGACTGTCGAATTTAATTATGGATAAATAAATGACTTGGTTTTAAATTCGACTTTGGTGTGTCAATTTTAAAAGATCAACTGTCAGACTGCAATGTAAATCTCTCAAAATACTGCCTGACACTACTATTGCAAAGTGACACAAGATCATTATTTACTTAAATAATAAATCTGGAGATGTCAAAAGCAAGCAAAGCTAATTCTGTTTTTTAATTAAAGTAAAATAAAAATTCATTACATTAATTAAAAAGGAGCGTTAGCCGAACACTAAAGCTAAAGGCGCGTATTTACTTGAGCACAAATACGCATGATTCGCTGCAATGCCGACCCAAGTAACATTTCTTTATTTATAGCAGAAGCTAAAAGGTTGCCAGCGCCTTTCCTTAAAACCATTAGTTTCAATGTTTGGTCGCTAGCACGTTCCTATTACGCTTATATACCCCTTAGACCTCCTAAATGGGACTCCCCAATTGGTGGTGGCAACCTATGTATTAAACTCATTATAAAACCATAAGAAATAAACGCTAGCTTCGCCCTCTAGCGGTTCCACCAGTATAGAACCTTTTAGAGCCTAAAGCTATTATGCCAGGTTCTAAAAGCAACTCAGAAACGTCCTCTATCCTGTTATAAAACTAGATTTGGTAATTTGGTATCCTAGCAATTCTGTTGAATACCATAATACCTTTAGAGTAAAGAATTTTTCCTATAAAAGCTTTAGCGATATTTTAGATTCACAATGGCTATATAAATAAATTTAGGTCATAAAATTGCCAAAAATGTCAGAGTCCCAAAATTATTGTACTACATAAAAATATACCTATATATGAGGAGTTTGTCGTTTTGTGGATCATCAAATTGCCTGCCAGACTTATTTTTCTGATAAAATCGTATCTGAAAAGCTCTCAAAACAAGCGCGCCAGCTCACAAATGCTTTTTAATAGTTTTTTGATAAATAAATAACAAATATTTAAAATAAAATAAAATAATTTACACCATTCACCATTAAAAAAGTCTGTTTGGTTTACATAAATCAAAATTAAAGTAAAATTATTGTTAAAAAACACTGCTAAACGACTAGATAAATATTTTCTGTTTACAATATTTTTAAAATAATTCTATAGACGCCATTATCGTTTTATAGTGGTCACTTGGTTTTATTTGTTACTCTGTCGCAACAAGGATTTTTGAGTGCGCTTATGAAACCAATAAAAAAGAGAAGGTAAACATAGTGAACATAACCTCACTTAAATTTTTTGTATTTGTTTTTTAAACTGTTGCGTTAAATTTAAATGTTTTTTATCGTGCAATTTGCACACAATCAGAAGGGCCAGTGCAATAATATCCGTTGTGCCTGCAGGTTGGAGGGAAACCTCTTATATTGGCCGTTTAAACAGGCCTTATCTAGGCTTGGGTGCCCTACCCAGGAGGATAATAAGTAATCAATCTTGCAATAAGTAGGTACCAATCTGTACTAGTACTAGTAAAAACTAAAAAAAGTAGTTATTTACTTCTGTTAGAACCCTTAAGGAAACAAAGTTTTATATGACCGCCTATTTAAATAATATTTAATATGCAGCTATGGGTAACCAAAAATACAAAAGAATTAAGTTTACCTTTAAGCCTTCCAATAAAACCTGTTTAAAATGCCTAAAAGTAATGGCAAAAACCAAAAGTTTAAAGTTTATATTACTACTCTTAAAAACCTTAAGGAAACTAGGTTCTATATGGCCGCCTATATAATCATATTTACTATTAAACTACTGGTAAATACAAAAACAATAGGATATAAGGTAACCTTTTTGCTCTATTATAAAAGACTTTTGTTATGACCTAAAGTAATGAAAAAAACTAAAAGACCAAAGTTTTTATTTATTTCTTTTTAAAAACTTTAGGTAAAAGGGTTTTATAAGACCATCTTTATAAATCAGAAATCAATAAAACCAAAAGTATCTAAAAGGAACAGAAGAACACTTTTTGGTTGTATAACACCTCTTTAGGTAATTGGCAATATAAATTACCTTTTTGTAGCCAAATTGATCCTAAAAGCCATAACAGCACCCTCTAAATAACCTTGGAACCAAATTAATAAAACCTTGAGTGGTAATAATGTTACTTGGGGAACAAATGCCTTAATCATTAAAATTTTGATGGCGAGGCAAGCCTTCAGAGGAGGCAACGAGCAGGGCAGCGATCCACCCGTGCGAAACGTTGAGACAATATAGATCATTCGTACAATTTTTTTTTGCCTTTATTTCATGTTATCAAACAATTTTAATTTAAATATCATGAGTGGGTGAGACTAATTTTAAGTGGAGCTGAATAACGGGTTAACTTACTTTTATACCTAAATTGATAATCTGTTTCGACTTTGGTATATCAATTTTAAAAGATCAACTGTCAGCCTGCAATGTAAATCTGTCAAAATACTGCCTGACACTACTATTCCAAAGTGACACAAGAACATTATTTACTTAAAAACATTTTGCTTAATTTTTTTAAAGTTTTTTATTTAATGTAACAAATTTTTATTTTACTTTAATTAAAAAACAGAATTAAATTTGCTCGCTTCTGGTAGCGTGAATAAATTATTTATGTAAACAAAAATCCCCTATACTTAGCCATACAAATTTTATGTTTTAGGCTAGAAATATTTTTGGTTCATCAAACCATTCGAACCGTATCAAAAACAGTTGGTTATTGTAAGAGTGGAGGGGCAGCATTGACCCTTAGACTACTGTGGAAAATTCAAGAATTTTTGCAAAATATTAAAAATTTTCCAAAACTATTAAAAAATAATGTTTTTTACCTGTAAGCATTTTCGCAATTAATTGAGTTGCTTTCTTAAAAAAATTTCTCGTGGCGCTAATAAACCAGCTGAATTTAGTGACCTATGGCAACCCGTGGGATAGTTGTGGAAGATTATTTTTTATACGACTGTCTTGTAAAAGGGGGTTTTGCGCACGGAGAACACGATCTGAAAATGGCATTTTGCGCACGCTGTGTGCAAAACGTTTAGATTTTTGTTGTTGTCACCCATCAATATAATTTGGCTTAGTTCCGTAGCAACCGTCACTGCTCGTATGTTTTGTTGATTAGATACGTCAAAATTGTTGAATTTTTAAAGTTTTGTTGTAGAAATGTCGGAAATAAAAACAAGTTAAATTAAAATTTGATTTTTCTTTCTTTATTAGCAGTCGTATAAAAAATATTGTAAAAAACTCGTTTGAAAACCTCTTTGCACACTCCCTCGACTTGTAGACCTCGCCTTCGGCTCGGTCTACCAAACTGTCTCGATCATGTGCAAAGAGTCGTTTTCAAACCTTGTTGTTTAAATAACTATTAAACTACCCTAAATCGATTGGTAATACATCACACAGTGTTAAGTCATTGTAATTTGAGTAAGTAAGTAAGGTGTGACGTCATAAATCCAAGATGGCAACTTTTTTCATGTACTTTCACAAACTTTGGCTTATAACTTGCTAAATTAGCTTTACAGAAAAACTGTTAATATATTTTTTGTTTGCAATAGAACAAAAATTAAGACAGCAATAAGCTCGATATCCTAGAAACTAACAAATATATTAATATAAAAAATAGTATAAAAAAAAACATTGAAAAGGTTAGACAACCCCAAATTGATTAGTTATGTATCATATAATTTCAAATCGCCAGATGTTTGCCTCAAATTTATAAATAAGAGCGCCTGTGTGATGTCATAAATCCACATTTCATTTTTTTTCACAAACTTTTGCCACATTCACTTGTTTCACTGATTTGTTTGCAAGAAAACAGCAATTAAATTGACGTTTTAACGAGCTTTATGTCTCAAGAGCGAATTCGTGAATGAGCAAGAAAGTTTAAGACTACCCTCGATCAGTTGGGTCACTTTTTTTTTTCAAACTTTGGCTTATAACTTATGCTATAAAAAAAGGTTTTTATTTGAAAAAGAACACCAATTATTATGAAAAGCAATCAAGCTTTATGTCTTAACAACCAACAAAGTTATTAATTTTTTTTGGGTTATTCCTTTTTAGTATTTGAAATATATATATATATATATATATATATATATATATATATATATATATATATATATATATATATATATATATATATATATATTTATATTTTATTTGTTACTTTTTAAGATATAGGTTTAATTAATGTCTTATTATATATTAATTGATGTGTTTTGCAAACAAAAACTTTTATGACAGTTTTTCTGTAAACTTAATTTAGAGAAAATTATAAGCCAATGTTCGTAAAAGTGGAAAATGCCGCCATTTTTGATTTATGGCGTCATATAGGAACTGATACTTAAATTTGAGGCCAAAACTCAGCGAAATGACATTGAGTGATCCATCACCAATCGATCGAAGGTAGTCTAGTAGTATAAATTTTTTAACATTTAAAAAAAAAAATTTAGTTCTTGAGATATAAAGCTTACTAAACCAACAATTCAAATTGTTTTTCTATTGCAAACAAATCATAACTTATACAAATTCTCTGTAAGGTTAATGTGGCCAAAGCAAAAGTTTGCAAAAAAAACTCGGCAACAAATCGCAATCTTGGATTTATGACGTCACACAGACGCTCTTACTCAAATTTAATGTCTAAAACTTACTTGCTCATTTTTTTTTTTGGTAAAAAAAATCACTATTTTTTAAAAATTATTATCTTTGTTAGTTTTTACAATGTAGAGCTAAATTCTACATCTTAATTGGTGTTCTACTGCAAACAAAAAACATTTTATGATTCCTTTCTGGTCTGTAAAACTTATGTAGCAATAGTTTGTGAAAAAAAAAACATTAAAAAAGCCGGCATCTTATGACGTCACACAGGCCTTTACTCAAATTTGAGGCAAACACCCGGTGACCTAAAATTGTGTGATCGATTACCACTGGATCTAGAGTAGTTAAACTAATAAATGATGACAATCCTCTTAAGAATATTTAAGGTCAAGTGGCGTTAAAAAAATATATCTTTACTTTACAATAATTGTATAGTAAAAAACATAAAATAATTATTTATTTTATCAAATATCTTCAAAACAAATTAGTTAAATTAAAAAAAGTTACATTTTTAAAAAAATATTAAAATACCTCTTTAACAATACTCATGTGTTTATTTCCCCGTTTTAATTTTAGTAAAAGTTATTAAATGAACAGAAACTGAAACAATATGAATTGGTTTTAAAAGTTTTTTTATTTTATTTTTTAAATTTGTTATTAACTTTGGTATAAATACATTTTTAGACTATCGATTTTTAATTTGACTGTTCGAGTTTTTACATTGCGGAGATTCGGAATAACGTGGGTTAGATTTAAAAAGGTCGCACTGAAAATTTCAAAAAATTAACATAAAGAAGATAACAAATATTTTTAAACATTTATTGAATTAAGGGATTAACGCGTTTAGTTTTAATTGGCTTTTTTATTAAATCACAGCAAGCTGCTTAAATTTCAGCCAGTTTCGGCTTTCATAATCTACCATAATAAAATATACCGGGGAAGCAATTTTTTTTTCACTATAACTTTTAAACCACACCATCTATTTTAATGGGACAAACTGCATTTGGCAGAGAATTAAGCAGAGTTTTGATCAAATATCTTTTTTTGTCTGCTATCACAAAATCCAAGATGGCGGACAAAATTAAATTGTACCCTTCAATGATGCTCGTTTATTTTTATGTTGCAAACTTGTTTTAATTATTTTTTTAAATTAGTAAAAAAGCTGCATTCATGCCACGTACAACAAGATACGAATCAGCACAATCGATTTGGTGATTCTAAAAAAAATATTTTTGTTTCAACCATTGTTTTGAATATTATACGATTGCCAATCATGTCTGCATTTATTTCGTCCTGGTAAGAATTGATTGCTTTTTAAAGATCATGATCAAAATTTATTGCCATCCTAAAAGTTAGGATGGCGACAGAATCATACTTGAATCTTCAAAATGGCGTGATTATTCTTATTTTCTAAAAATCTTTTAGTTTTTATTTTAACTTATAGAAAAGCACTACTTTTCCTTCGCACGACAGGGTACAAATTAGTAAAAGCGGTGTAGTGTTTCTCGAAATATCAATTTTTGTTTCAGCCATTGTTTTACAGATTATACGATTGCATTGTCAATCCTGTCTGCATTAATTTACTTGTAAACTCGTTATTACTGAACCAATCTTAGTAAAATAAAAAGAATTTGTTGAGAATTGATTGTTCTTTAAAAATTATATTCAGTGGCGGATCCAGGATTTCCGGGGGAGAGGGGCCAAAGTTGCAGCAAACAAACGAAATTTTTAAAAAATAAGTAGAATTTGTGATAAATTTTAAATAAATGATGCTCCCAAACTAAAAATTAAGTTAATATGTTTGGAGGGGGGGCGGGCCCCTCTGCCCCCCCCCTGGATCCGCCACTGATTATATTTGAAATTTGCCGCCATTTTAAAAATTAAGATGTCGGACAGAATCATACTTGACCCTTAAAAGAGGCACGTTTATTTATATTTTCCGAAAATTTTTAGTTTTTTTTTAATTTATAGAAAAGCTTAGCAAGGTACAAAGTAATAAAATCGGTGAAGTGCTTCTCACAAAATCTGATTTTGTTTTATCCATTATTTTACAAATTATACGTTTGCATTGCCAATCCTGTCTACATTCAGTTCTATATAAATTCATTATTACTAAACCGATTTTAGTGAAATAAAAAAAAATCATGGTGCAGACTGATTGAATTGGTTCAGTAATATCTAATGAATTTATAAAGAAAGGAATGCAGACAGGATTGGCAATGCAATCGTATAATTTGTAAAAGAAATGTTAAAACAAAATCAGATTTTGTGAGAAAACCTCAAAATTTTAAGTAAGGCATTGCAAAAGTTTTGAACAATATTCCGCATATTTTACTACTTTAAAAATTAAATATTATCCAAATCCTTTAAAAAAGAAGTGAAATCATAACAAAAACATTTCATGTAAAAAAAAGCCAAGTACGCGAAAATGGCATTTCGTAAAAAGAATTGAGAAAAAAGTAAAGCCAAGTTCTCCAATACAAATTTCAAAATGAAAGGTTCTTACTAGTTTGGAAATGTTTTTCTAAACTTGACTATTACGGCTATAAATGACTGTTAGGCACAGTGCTAAATTGAACATAAAGAAATTTGGCTGTAATAGTAAAGTTTAAAAAACATTTCCAAATTAGTAAAAACCTTTCATTTTGAAATTTGTATTGGAGAACTTGGCTTTTCTTTACGGGTCTCCAACTCATATATTAGCAACAATGGTTAAACCCTGGCAGGGCCGTATTCAGAAAAATAAATTCGTGGTGGGGGGATTAAATTTTTTTGTCTTATCTTTGTTTCTAAGAAATCTCTTTTAACACACTTTATAGAGTATTTCGGGAAGGATTGATTCCCTTTGATCCCCCCTAGGTACAGCCTTAAACCCTGGCCTTAGCTGACTGGAGAAAAGTTTGTTTTTGAAGATTTTTAAAAGGTATGTTACATTTAAGGATAGCTTTCGGGGTACAAGGTTTTAGGTGTTCACTAATTTAGAAATATGATAGAGGAGGAATGGCCGGTTTTGAAATACATTTTATTTTATTGAAATTTTATTTTGAAATAGAAAATCTTCTTGAAATGATTATTTATCAAGGGTTCATAAAAATGAACACTTCTTACATATAATTTTTGCCTATGTTTACATTGTTTCTGGTGATGGC
This sequence comes from Aspidapion aeneum, assembly GCA_963576565.1. NCBI lineage: Eukaryota > Metazoa > Arthropoda > Insecta > Coleoptera > Brentidae > Aspidapion > Aspidapion aeneum. Next base: position 59,099,132 of record OY755038.1, read on the forward strand.
CAGTCCCTTGAGACTCAAAATATGTATTAGCAAAGATGTGACTATTTTTTTTTTTTTAATTGTTAAAATTGTTTGCTTATTTTGCAAGGTAAATAAATCTTGTTAAATACATTTTTATTGAAGGAGACGATGTGTTGAATATTTTAAAGTATCGTTTTATTTTGGACAATAGTTATAAAAGTTATTATTCAATTACTAAGTCAACTTGGTTACTACCTCATGAGGGTTAAATTTACAAACCGACCCGGTGATCAAGGTTTGTAATTACTCGACGGCGCACGGAGGTCAGCTTGTCTAATTTAGACAATCGAACATCAATATCGAACTATGTTCTATCATACCCACTAAGTCTTAAAAAAGGGTGTCCAATTACCTTATTAGTAAACCTCAATGCATAAAATCGACCAACTAACTCGTCACTTGTTACGACGACAAGTTATAGGCCGCTTGATAGCCTATCAAATGATTCGCACTTATTCCGCGCGGAAAGGCGATTTTCAAAAGTGCTCCAAATAGGTAAACTAGAGTTTATATAGTGATTTCTTCACGCATATTATAAACATGGATTAGTATCTTTAATTTTTACTATTAAACCATTTTCAAAGTTTTAATTTGCTTATTAGAAAAATTAGATAAAAGTTGTGTATTGAATATATATGGGACTGAAAACGTCCGTATCATTACGTATCAATTGCGTTTGTGACTTATTTTTTCAATCATGTATCATTGGTTTTATTTGTGCTATATTCAGCTGCCGGTTCTTGCCGGAGAATTAGCTATGATTTATTGTTTCAGCGTTGGCGCATAGGATTGGCCGACGTAATTTATTTAACAAGACAGCGGTTTCAATCCGTTTTAAACTATGAATGTAAAAATAGTCAATATAAAGACTACTATCTATATTGATATATAGTATAGCAAGATTAATAGCAAAATTTTTATGAAAAAATTATGTTACATAAACAAAAGCTGTAAGCTAGTTACGTACAAGCTATTTGCTTAGGAGATAAACACGATTTGCGACATTATTTTTGAAGGCACAGCATATTAAAATCACATTTTTTAAACGCTAGTTGACAATTCCGAACTTTCAGCATACGTATGTCAAAATTACAACCATAAAATAATTGCGATCGTGCAGAATCGACAAGCCGAGGGTGTGCGGCGGTATAGTCTAAATTATACGCAGTTGTAATGACGTCACCAAGGGAGGAAAAACGTATGGCGTAGATATTTTGTCAATCAATGTTTTTTGATTGACAGTGACGGATAATTCACATAATCAATTACCTACCTATTTAAATCATAGACACTACTTTTTTTAAAAAGTTTATTATCACCGCTGTTTATAATATACTAAACAAAGATAAACAAAAATGACGTTATTACAAATGGGTATAATTTTAACTATAAGAACCATTGACTTCTATACCCTACGGGTAGACCCGGCATGGGCCTAAATTGCCATTATATCAAGCTTTTATCGCAATTGACCAAATACAAGCAAGAATTTAATGAGCAAGATAGGGATGAAAATAGAATTTCGGTTTGGTGAGTCCGGACACATGCAACATCGCAAAAATATTCTATTTGCTTGTCTTGGATAAAAAAGGGCAGTGGCGGCGCAAAATAAAAATTTCGAATTCCACTAAAATTTTTTATCAACAATTTTCTGTTTGAATAATAAATAATTTATGAATACTTAGTTGTGTATACTGTGTTTACAAAATTCTCTCTCTCTCTCTCTCAAAGTAAAAAAAAAGAGTAAAAAGAATTTCTAAGCATGCTAAGTGCAGTGGATGTATTAAAATTATTGTTTTCATCTTAGAACTTTACAAATGTTGTACCTTCCAGGTAAAATATTTTCTTTCTTTGAACAAGGGTCTTCTTCAACTCTTCTCTTCTTGGGTGGACTACAAGTTATGCTCGAGTCAAATGAAATTTCGGAACTAAAAATTTCAATTCGGAATGGGACAACTGGGCGCCGGGCTAATTCGGCGCCGCCAACAGGGCGCCACGCCGGGCCTGATGGGCGCCGGGCCAACTCAGCGCCGGACTATTTTTTTGATACAATGTGCAGATAAAAAACAAAATAAAAATGTTATTTACACAAAAATTTCAACATCTATTAAGTCGAGTGTTGAAATTTGGTAGGTGTAGTGTTCTGCGACTTGAAACACCGCCAAGTTCCATATTCGATACATATCGATGCATAAATAAGGATCCGCCATTTTAATTTTTTTAAGTTTGTTTTTCATCTGCAAATTTTATCAAGAAAAAATATTTTAGTCCGGCGCCCAGTTGGCTCGGCGTCCAGTTGGCCCGGCGCCCAGTTGTCCTAGACTGCAACACATTTCAGGGGTCTCGTACGTTTTACCACCTTTCTTAAAATTACGAAGTTTTTTAAAAAATGATAATTTTAGACCATTTTATAGTGATTTCTAAAAAAAAAATTGCGGAAAATCGTTGATTTTGTTAAAAAAAATTGAAATTGAAAAATTCTTAAAACCCCATTAAAACCCATACAAATTGCTACAAAAGAAGCATTTTCTCATTTCAAACTGAAACAAAACGGTCCCTGACGTCTATCAGCTGTTAACAAAAACTTGAAATAACTAAGGTCACTGATCGATATCGGGTCAGTTTTTTTGGTCCTTTTATGAAAATGCACAATTTTTAAAAAAGCATGAAGTTCAAAACAAAATCAAGAAAATTATGATTTCTACATTTTTACAATTAAAAATTAGTTTAATTGAACATTATATCAATTTTTATTCCTTAAAAAACAAAAAATTAATAATTATTTACCAAAACTAAACTGAACCGATCCGTATCGAAATGAACCAAATCAAACCGAATGTAACGGTTCGGTTTGGTTCGGTTCGATTTGGTTAAACTAAACCATACCTAACTGAATGTAGCTAAACCTAACCGAAACAAACTGAACCCAGCGGAACCCAACCAAACATAATCAAACTGAACCAAACCTAGCCGAAGAAAACTGAACCTAACCGAACCGATTCGAAACGAACCGAACCAAACCCGACCGAATCTGGCTGAACCTAACCAAAACAAATTAAACCTAGCCGAACCTAACCAAACATAATCAAACTGGTTAGGTTGGGTTAGGTAAAACATAACCAAACCTACCCGAACCAAACCGAACCGAACCGAGTCGAACCAACCAAACCAAACCGAACCGTTAGATTCGGTTTGGTTCGGTTCGATTTGTTTAAACTAAACCGAACCTAACCGAATATAGCTAAACCTAACCTAAACAATCCTAGCGGAACCTAACCGAACATAATCAAACTGAACCAACCTAACCCAACCTAACCCAACCTAACCCAACCTAACCCAACCTAACCCAACCTAACCCAACCTAACCCAACCTAACCCAACCTAACCCAACCTAACCCAACCTAACCCAACCTAACCCAACCTAACCCAACCTAACCCAACCTAACCCAACCTAACCCAACCTAACCCAACCTAACCCAACCTAACCCAACCTAACCCAACCTAACCCAACCTAACCCAACCTAACCCAACCTAACCCAACCTAACCCAACCTAACCCAACCTAACCCAACCTAACCCAACCTAACCCAACCTAACCCAACCTAACCCAACCTAACCCAACCTAACCCAACCTAACCCAACCTAACCCAACCTAACCCAACCTAACCCAACCTAACCCAACCTAACCCAACCTAACCCAACCTAACCCAACCTAACCCAACCTAACCCAACCTAACCCAACCTAACCCAACCTAACCCAACCTAACCCAACCTAACCCAACCTAACCCAACCTAACCCAACCTAACCCAACCTAACCCAACCTAACCCAACCTAACCCAACCTAACCCAACCTAACCCAACCTAACCCAACCTAACCCAACCTAACCCAACCTAACCCAACCTAACCAACCTAACCCAACCTAACCCAACCTAACCCAACCTAACCCAACCTAACCCAACCTAACCCAACCTAACCCAACCTAACCCAACCTAACCCAACCTAACCCAACCTAACCCAACCTAACCCAACCTAACCCAACCTAACCCAACCTAACCCAACCTAACCCAACCTAACCCAACCTAACCCAACCTAACCCAACCTAACCCAACCTAACCCAACCTAACCCAACCTAACCCAACCTAACCCAACCTAACCCAACCTAACCCAACCTAACCCAACCTAACCCAACCTAACCCAACCTAACCCAACCTAACCAACCTAACCCAACCTAACCCAACCTAACCCAACCTAACCCAACCTAACCCAACCTAACCCAACCTAACCCAACCTAACCCAACCTAACCCAACCTAACCCAACCTAACCCAACCTAACCCAACCTAACCCAACCTAACCCAACCTAACCCAACTAACCCAACCTAACCCAACCTAACCCAACCTAACCCAACCTAACCCAACCTAACCCAACCTAACCCAACCTAACCCAACCTAACCCAACCTAACCCAACCTAACCCAACCTAACCCAACCTAACCCAACCTAACCCAACCTAACCCAACCTAACCCAACCTAACCCAACCTAACCCAACCTAACCCAACCTAACCCAACCTAACCCAACCTAACCCAACCTAACCCAACCTAACCCAACCTAACCCAACCTAACCCAACCTAACCCAACCTAACCCAACCTAACCCAACCTAACCCAACTAACCCAACCTAACCCAACCTAACCCAACCTAACCCAACCTAACCCAACCTAACCCAACCTAACCCAACCTAACCCAACCTAACCCAACCTAACCCAACCTAACCCAACCTAACCCAACCTAACCCAACCTAACCCACCCTAACCCACCCTAACCCACCCTAACCCACCCTAACCCACCCTAACCCACCCTAACCCAACCTAACCCAACCTAACCAACCTAACCCAACCTAACCCAACCTAACCCAACCTAACCCAACCTAACCCAACCTAACCCAACCTAACCCAACCTAACCCAACCTAACCCAACCTAACCCAACCTAACCCAACCTAACCCAACCTAACCCAACCTAACCCAACCTAACCCAACCCAACCTAACCCAACCTAACCCAACCTAACCCAACCTAACCCAACCTAACCCAACCTAACCCAACCTAACCCAACCTAACCCAACCTAACCCAACCTAACCCAACCTAACCCAACCTAACCCAACCTAACCCAACCTAACCCAACCTAACCCAACCTAACCCAACCTAACCCAACCTAACCCAACTCAACCCAACCTAACCCAACCTAACCCAACCTAACCCAACCTAACCCAACCTAACCCAACCTAACCCAACCTAACCCAACCTAACCCAACCTAACCCAACCTAACCCAACCTAACCCAACCTAACCCAACCTAACCCAACCTAACCCAACCTAACCCAACCTAACCCAACCTAACCCAACCTAACCCAACCTAACCCAACCTAACCCAACCTAACCCAACCTAACCCAACTCAACCCAACTCAACCCAACCTAACCCAACCTAACCCAACCTAACCCAACCCAACCTAACCCAACCTAACCCAACCTAACCCAACCTAACCCAACCTAACCCAACCTAACCCAACCTAACCCAACCTAACCCAACCTAACCCAACCTAACCCAACCTAACCCAACTCAACCCAACCTAACCCAACCTAACCCAACCTAACCCAACCTAACCCAACCTAACCCAACCTAACCCAACCTAACAGAACCTAACCCAACCTAACCCAACCTAACCCAACCTAACCCAACCTAACCCAACCTAACCCAACCTAACCCAACCTAACCCAACCTAACCCAACCTAACCCAACCTAACCCAACCTAACCCAACCTAACCCAACCTAACCCAACCTAACCCAACCTAACCCAACCTAACCCAACCTAACCCAACCTAACCCAACCTAACCCAACCTAACCCAACCTAACCCAACCTAACCCAACCTAACCCAACCTAACCCAACCTAACCCAACCTAACCCAACCTAACCCAACCTAACCCAACCTAACCCAACCTAACCCAACCTAACCCAACCTAACCCAACCTAACCCAACCTAACCCAACCTAACCCAACCTAACCCAACCTAACCCAACCTAACCCAACCTAACCCAACCTAACCCAACCTAACCCAACCTAACCCAACCTAACCCAACCTAACCCAACCTAACCCAACCTAACCCAACCTAACCCAACCTAACCCAACCTAACCCAACCTAACCCAACCTAACCCAACCTAACCCAACCTAACCCAACCTAACCCAACCTAACCCAACCTAACCCAACCTAACCCAACCTAACCCAACCTAACCCAACCTAACCCAACCTAACCCAACCTAACCCAACCTAACCCAACCTAACCCAACCTAACCCAACCTAACCCAACCTAACCCAACCTAACCCAACCTAACCCAACCTAACCCAACCTAACCCAACCTAACCCAACCTAACCCAACCTAACCCAACCTAACCCAACCTAACCCAACCTAACCCAACCTAACCCAACCTAACCCAACCTAACCCAACCTAACCCAACCTAACCCAACCTAACCCAACCTAACCCAACCTAACCCAACCTAACCCAACCTAACCCAACCTAACCCAACCTAACCCAACCTAACCCAACCTAACCCAACCTAACCCAACCTAACCCAACCTAACCCAACCTAACCCAACCTAACCCAACCTAACCCAACCTAACCCAACCTAACCCAACCTAACCCAACCTAACCCAACCTAACCCAACCTAACCCAACCTAACCCAACCTAACCCAACCTAACCCAACCTAACCCAACCTAACCCAACCTAACCCAACCTAACCAACCTAACCCAACCTAACCCAACCTAACCCAACCTAACCCAACCTAACCCAACCTAACCCAACCTAACCCAACCTAACCCAACCTAACCCAACCTAACCCAACCTAACCCAACCTAACCCAACCTAACCCAACCTAACCCAACCTAACCCAACCTAACCCAACCTAACCAACCTAACCCAACCTAACCCAACCTAACCCAACCTAACCCAACCTAACCCAACCTAACCCAACCTAACCCAACCTAACCCAACCTAACCCAACCTAACCCAACCTAACCCAACCTAACCCAACCTAACCCAACCTAACCAACCTAACCCAACCTAACCCAACCTAACCCAACCTAACCCAACCTAACCCAACCTAACCCAACCTAACCCAACCTAACCCAACCTAACCCAACCTAACCCAACTACCCAACCTAACCCAACCTAACCCAACCTAACCCAACCTAACCCAACCTAACCCAACCTAACCCAACCTAACCCAACCTAACCCAACCTAACCCAACCTAACCCAACCTAACCCAACCTAACCCAACCTAACCCAACCTAACCCAACCTAACCCAACCTACCCAACCTAACCCAACCTAACCCAACCTAACCCAACCTAACCCAACCTAACCCAACCTAACCCAACCTACCCAACCTAACCCAACCTAACCCAACCTAACCCAACCTAACCCAACCTAACCCAACCTAACCCAACTAACCCAACCTAACCCAACCTAACCCAACCTAACCCAACCTAACCCAACCTAACCCAACCTAACCCAACCTAACCCAACCTAACCCAACCTAACCCAACCTAACCCAACCTAACCCAACCTAACCCAACCTAACCAACCTAACCCAACCTAACCCAACCTAACCCAACCTAACCCAACCTAACCCAACCTAACCCAACCTAACCCAACCTAACCCAACCTAACCCAACCTAACCCAACCTAACCCAACCTAACCCAACCTAACACAACCTAACCCAACCTAACCCAACCTAACCCAACCTAACCCAACCTAACCCAACCTAACCCAACCTAACCCAACCTAAACCAACCTAACCCAACTAACCCAACCTAACCCAACCTAACCCAACCTAACCCAACCTAACCCAACCTAACCCAACCTAACCCAACCTAACCAACCTAACCCAACCTAACCCAACCTAACCCAACCTAACCCAACCTAACCCAACCTAACCCAACCTAACCCAACCTAACCCAACCTAACCCAACCTAACCCAACCTAACCCAACCTAACCCAACCTAACCCAACCTAACCCAACCTTACCCAACCTAACCCAACCTTACCCAACCTAACCCAACCTAACCCAACCTAACCCAACCTAACCCAACCTAACCCAACCTAACCCAACCTAACCCAACCTAACCCAACCTAACCCAACCTAACCCAACCTAACCCAACTAACCCAACCTAACCCAACCTAACCCAACCTAACCCAACCTAACCCAACCTAACCCAACCTAACCCAACCTAACCCAACCTAACCCAACCTAACCCAACCTAACCCAACCTAACCCAACCTAACCCAACCTAACCAACCTAACCCAACCTAACCCAACCTAACCCAACCTAACCCAACCTAACCCAACCTAACCCAACCTAACCCAACCTAACCAACCTAACCCAACCTAACCCAACCTAACCCAACCTAACCCAACCTAACCCAACCTAACCCAACCTAACCCAACCTAACCACCTAACCCAACCTAACCCAACCTAACCCAACCTAACCCAACCTAACCCAACCTAACCCAACCTAACCCAACCTAACCCAACCTAACCCAACCTAACCCAACCTAACCCAACCTAACCCAACCTAACCCATCCTAACCCAACCTAACCCAACCTAACCCAACCTAACCCAACCTAACCCAACCTAACCCAACCTAACCCAACCTAACCCAACCTAACCCAACCTAACCCAACCTAACCCAACCTAACCCAACCTAACCCAACCTAACCCAACCTAACCCAACCTAACCCAACCTAACCCAACCTAACCCAACTTAACCCAACCTAACCCAACCTAACCCACCTAACCCAACCTAACCCAACCTAACCCAACCTAACCCAACCTAACCCAACCTAACCCAACCTAACCCAACCTAACTCATCCTAACCCAACCTAACCCAACCTAACCCAACCTAACCCAACCTAACCCAACCTAACCCAACCTAACCCAACCTAACCCAACCTAACCCAACCTAACCCAACCTAACCCAACCTAACCCAACCTAACCCAACCTAACCCAACCTAACCCAACCTAACCCAACCTAACCCAACCTAAACCAACCTAACCCAACCTAACCCAACCTAACCCAACCTAACCCAACCTAACCCAACCTAACCCAACCTAACCCAACCTAACCCAACCTAACCCAACCTAACCCAACCTAACTCAACCTAACCCAACCTAACCCAACCTAACCCAACCTAACCCAACCTAACCCAACCTAACCCAACCTAACCCAACCTAACCCAACCTAACCCAACCTAACCCAAGCTAACCCAACCTAACCCAACCTAACCCAACCTTACCCAACCTAACCCAACCTTACCCAACCTAACCCAAGCTAACCCAACCTAACCCAACCTAACCCAACCTAACCCAACCTAACCCAACCTAACCCAACCTAACCCAACCTAACCCAACCTAACCCAACCTAACCCAACCTAACCCAACCTAACCCAACCTAACCCAACCTAACCCAACTTAACCCAACCTAACCCAACCTAACCCAACCTAACCCAACCTAACCCAACCTAACCCAACCTAACCCAACCTAACCCAACCTAACCCAACCTAACCCAACCTAACCCAACCTAACTCATCCTAACCCAACCTAACCCAACCTAACCCAACCTAACCCTACCTAACCCAACCTAACCCAACCTAACCCAACCTAACCCAACCTAACCCAACCTAACCCAACCTAACCCAACCTAACCCAACCTAACCCAACCTAACCCAACCTAACCCAACCTAACCCAACCTAACCCAACCTAACCCAACCTAACCCAACCTAACCCAACCTAACCCAACCTAACCCAACCTAACCCAACCTAACCCAACCTAACCCAACCTAACCCAACCTAACCCAACCTAACCCAACCTAACCCAACCTAACCCAACCTAACCCAACCTAACCCAACCTAACCCAACCTAACCCAACCTAACCCAACCTAACCCAACCTAACCCAACCTAACCCAACCTAACCCAACCTAACCCAACCTAACCCAACCTAACCCAACCTAACCCAACCTAACCCAACCTAACCCAACCTAACCCAACCTAACCCAACCTAACCCAACCTAACCCAACCTAACCCAACCTAACCCAACCTAACCAACCTAACCCAACCTAACCCAACCTAACCCAACCTAACCCAACCTAACCAACCTAACCCAACCTAACCCAACCTAAACCAACCTAACCCAACCTAACCCAACCTAACCCAACCTAACCCAACCTAACCCAACCTAACCCAACCTAACCCAACCTAACCCAACCTAACTCAACCTAACCCAACCTAACCCAACCTAACCCAACCTAACCCAACCTAACCCAACCTAACCCAACCTAACCCAACCTAACCCAACCTAACCCAAGCTAACCCAACCTAACCCAACCTAACCCAACCTAACCCAACCTAACCCAACCTTACCCAACCTAACCCAAGCTAACCCAACCTAACCCAACCTAACCCAACCTAACCCAACCTAACCCAACCTAACCCAACCTAACCCAACCTAACCCAACCTAACCCAACCTAACCCAACCTAACCCAACTTAACCCAACCTAACCCAACCTAACCCAACCTAACCCAACCTAACCCAACCTAACCCAACCTAACCCAACCTAACCCAACCTAACCCAACCTAACCCAACCTAACCCAACCTAACCCAACCTAACTCATCCTAACCCAACCTAACCAACCTAACCCAACCTAACCCAACCTAACCCAACCTAACCCAACCTAACCCAACCTAACCCAACCTAACCCAACCTAACCCAACCTAACCCAACCTAACCCAACCTAACCCAACCTAACCCAACTAACCCAACCTAACCCAACCTAACCCAACCTAACCCAACCTAACCCAACCTAACCCAACCTAACCCAACCTAACCCAACCTAACCCAACCTAACCCAACCTAACCCAACCTAACCCAACCTAACCCAACCTAACCCAACCTAACCCAACCTAACCCAACCTAACCCAACCTAACCCAACCTAACCCAACCTAACCCAACCTAACCCAACCTAACCCAACCTAACCCAACCTAACCCAACCTAACCCAACCTAACCCAACCTAACCCAACCTAACCCAACCTAACCCAACCTAACCCAACTCAACCCAACCTAACCCAACCTAACCCAACCTAACCCAACCTAACCCAACCTAACCCAACCTAACCCAACCTAACCCAACCTAACCCAACCTAACCCAACCTAACCCAACTCAACCCAACCTAACCCAACCTAACCCAACCTAACCCAACCTAACAGAACCTAACCCAACCTAACCCAACCTAACCCAACCTAACCCAACCTAACCCAACCTAACCCAACCTAACCCAACCTAACCCAACCTAACCCAACCTAACCCAACCTAACCCAACCTAACCCAACCTAACCCAACCTAACCCAACCTAACCCAACCTAACCCAACCTAACCCAACCTAACCCAACCTAACCCAACCTAACCCAACCTAACCCAACCTAACCCAACCTAACCCAACCTAACCCAACCTAACCCAACCTAACCCAACCTAACCCAACCTAACCCAACCTAACCCAACCTAACCCAACCTAACCCAACCTAACCCAACCTAACCCAACCTAACCCAACCTAACCCAACCTAACCCAACCTAACCCAACCTAACCCAACCTAACCCAACCTAACCCAACCTAACCCAACCTAACCCAACCTAACCCAACCTAACCCAACCTAACCCAACCTAACCCAACCTAACCCAACCTAACCCAACCTAACCCAACCTAACCCAACCTAACCCAACCTAACCCAACCTAACCCAACCTAACCCAACCTAACCCAACCTAACCCAACCTAACCCAACCTAACCCAACCTAACCCAACCTAACCCACCTAACCCAACCTAACCCAACCTAACCCAACCTAACCCAACCTAACCCAACCTAACCCAACCTAACCCAACCTAACCCAACCTAACCCAACCTAACCCAACCTAACCCAACCTAACCCAACCTAACCCAACCTAACCCAACCTAACCCAACCTAACCCAACCTAACCCAACCTAACCCAACCTAACCCAACCTAACCCAACCTAACCAAACCTAACCCAACCTAAGCCAACCTAACCCAACCTAACCCAACCTAACCCAACCTAACCCAACCTAACCCAACCTAACCCAACCTAACCCAACCTAACCCAACCTAACCCAACCTAACCCAACCTAACCCAACCTAACCCAACCTAACCGAACCTAACCCAACCTAACCCAACCTAACCCAACCTAACCCAACCTAACCCAACCTAACCCAACCTAACCCAACCTAACCCAACCTAACCCAACCTAACCCAACCTAACCCAACCTAAACCAACCTAACCCAACCTAACCCAACCTAACCCAACCTAACCCAACCTAACCCAACCTAACCCAACCTAACCCAACCTAACCCAACCTAACCCAACCTAACCCAAGCTAACCCAACCTAACCCAACCTAACCCAACCTTACCCAACCTAACCCAACCTTACCCAACCTAACCCAAGCTAACCCAACCTAACCCAACCTAACCCAACCTAACCCAACCTAACCCAACCTAACCCAACCTAACCCAACCTAACCCAACCTAACCCAACCTAACCCAACTTAACCCAACCTAACCCAACCTAACCCAACCTAACCCAACCTAACCCAACCTAACCCAACCTAACCCAACCTAACCCAACCTAACCCAACCTAACCCAACCTAACTCATCCTAACCCAACCTAACCCAACCTAACCCAACCTAACCCAACCTAACCCAACCTAACCCAACCTAACCCAACCTAACCCAACCTAACCCAACCTAACCCAACCTAACCCAACCTAACCCAACCTAACCCAACCTAACCCAACCTAACCCAACCTAACCCAACCTAACCCAACCTAACCCAACCTAACCCAACCTAACCCAACCTAACCCAACCTAACCCAACCTAACCCAACCTAACCCAACCTAACCCAACCTAACCCAACCTAACCCAACCTAACCCAACCTAACCCAACCTAACCCAACCTAACCCAACCTAACCAAACCTAACCTACCTAGTTGTTAATAAATATAGTAAAAGTTGTTAGGTTTATGTACAGGTGGTAGCCATTGTCCATAATCGTCGGAAATCGAGTTGTTAGGATTAGTGTATGCGACCATAAACATTGAGTGGCGCGTGACTATTTGGTCTTCAAATTTTTTTAGGGAAATTTTTGAAAATCTTTTTTTCCGCACTCTGGGCACCCTAATAAACCGTAATCTGGTCACCCTAATCCATCCCAATCAAAGAAAATCGAAGTGTCACAAATTTTTTGTTGGTTTCTATTCTTCTTTTATATTATGTAGGACAAAATTATTAATTAAACTAAGTGACCTTATTAAGTAAGACAGCATGATGGTCAAATGACATTAGAAGGACATACACATATGATACCGGCCTGTAGACCGGTCGTGGTGGTCATATAATAATAAATATATACTTTCGCGATGAAAGACCAAAATTTAACTGAAAATTACTGTAAAGTCCGCAAAAAACATTAAATTTATCGAAATTTATAAAAACATAGATCAGTGTGTGTAACAATTCATCAAGATGTATGAAACTTGACCGTGACATGTCAAAAGTTTGGTTCGAAAAAACAAAAACAACTGGATAAAAACCGGTATGTAAGCATTTAAAAAAAAAATCATTTTAAGAAAATAGAATATTTTTTGTTAATTTTCATGCAATGCAAAAAAAAGTGCGGGGAAGTGATACTTTCTGAATCAAAATGTGTGAGGGTAAAATCGCACGGTCGCAGAAAAAAAACTATCTATCGTGACGCTACTGAACTTTCTCGTGTTTTAGCAAAAACTATCCGTCAAGACGACTTACCCATGAAATGTTGTTTTTTTATGGATTTTTTTCTTCTTTTGCACAAAAAACAATTTTGGACCATGTTTGGACTCAAATAGTTACTTCTAAACTTGTTTTTAAACGTTTTAAGATTTCTTTTTGTAATAATCACGCACAAAATTCAAAAAAATTCATTTCCGTACTTAGACAATATTGTCTATCAGTTTTCCCTGTATAAATCGACTAGCAGGTAGAATCACTCAAAATAAGGCAGGTGGATTAAAGGTAGCCAGCTGCTTTTCTGTCGCACTTATGCCGTCAGTGTGAAAGAGATAAAAGTACCCATATTTTATCTAGGGTATTATTAGCATGCAAAATCACCCTATCTTTGTCCGTTTCACATGTTCAATAATGTCTATCTCTGTTTTTATTGTAAAAGAAATACCCGCCCATAGGAACCAAATTGGATAGGGTCAATAAAAAATGCCTTGTCTTTCCGTCTCTAACGCCCTTTCAGGGCGTTATACAACTCAATGATAAGAACCATGTATTACTCATATTGTATAGGTACAGTATTTAATCTACAAGCGTGCGGCTATTTTTTTACTCAAAGTTTTGTACTCTTACAGAAAAACCCTCTCTCTCCTCTGACCATGTGTTCTTAAAAATGATGACTTAGTGGCCCTTATTTAAGTGAGTGGCAAGTTGCTTAAATCAGGTTCAGAAACAAATCAGAAAACACGTCAAATCCGTTGTTGATACCAGCATGCGGTATAATTGCACTTACCGCACGACATGCGGTAATGTGGTGTTTACCGCCCTTAAATAAGTGCCGCATGCTTATAAATAAAATTTGATTAGATTTGCATCAAAAGTGGTATAAACCAATTGTTTACAAAAACTTACCATTGAGTTTTCTGCTTCCACCATATTCTTTTGTTTCGACAACTACCAGCATTAAAAGCGTT
>OY755038.1:60386735-60478165 GCA_963576565.1 Aspidapion aeneum
AAAGATGCTAAGTACTTGTCAACTTTAGATATTAAGAGTGCTTATTGGCAAGTACCAATGGAAGAATCATCGAAGCCACTAACAGCATTCATCTGTCGACGAGGTCTCTTCCAATTTAAGCGTTTACCATTTGGTCTTCATAATGCACCTGCAACTTGGCAGAGACTCATAGATAGCATCATAGGAAACGATTTAGACCACTACGTGTACGTATATCTCGATGACCTCGTAATTGTCACACAGAGCTTTTCTGAACATCTTAGAATTCTTGAGGAAGTCCTACGAAGATTGCAGAATGCAAAGATAACGGTAAGTTGGGAGAAATGCCAACTGTGTAGGCCAGAAATGACTTATTTAGGTTTCGTAGTGGACCGTCGAGGCATCCGAGTGGACCCTAATAAAATTAGAGCCATGTTAGAGCTCCAGAGGCCAAGAACTGTCAGAGAAGTTCGTAGAGTTGTAGGTACAATATCCTGGTATAGACGTTTCATAGAGAATTTTTCAGCGATAATAGCTCCGATTACAGCTCTAACTAAGAAAAATCAAAAGTTCGATTGGACTCCAGACTGCGAAAAGGCATTTATTAAGATTAAGGAACTTTTAGTTACTGCTCCGATTCTTACATGTCCAGATTATACCAAGGAATTTGTTATTCAAACAGACGCCTCAGGATATGGAATAGGAGCATGTTTAACGCAGCCTTATCCTGAAGGAGACAAGGTCATATGCTATTTGAGTCGATCTTTGACTAAGCAAGAACGTGTTTATACGACCACCGAGCGAGAATGTTTGGCATTGGTTTGGGCGATAGAGAAGCTCCGGCCTTATATTGAGGGGATCTCATTTAAGGTCATTACAGATCATTTTAGCTTAAAATGGCTTCATAGCTTGAAGGAGCCCAGTGGGAGACTTGCTCGTTGGTCTGCAAAACTGCAGCAATATGATTTTGAAGTAATCCATCGGAGAGGGAAAGATTTAGTTGTCCCGGACATGTTGTCTCGTGCAGTACCTAGGATTGATACAATTTCGCAGCCCAGAGATGTTTCAACAACAATAAAAGATCGATGGTACCAAAAGATGGTAAAGAGGGTCGTAGAATCACCGTTAAAATTTATGAATTGGAGATACACTGATAATAAGTTGTATAAATATGTCAAACAAGAATACCCTCAACTTTCACCATCTAACGAATATTGGAAAGAGGTAGTCCCCAAAGATCATAGGCGTAGAATTATAGGAGAAGCTCACGATCCTCCTACCGCAGGACATATGGGTGTGTATAAAACCTTCCACAGACTGGCAGAAAAATATTATTGGCCAAAAATGCGCCAGGACGTGGCAACTTTTGTAAAGAAATGCTTTGTCTATGCAGCTCATAAAGGTGATACACAAGGTGTATCTGATCAGATGATATCTCACCCAAAACCAACTCGTCCTTGGGAAATTATTTCGACTGATTTATGTGGACCTTTACCTCGTTCGACAAAGGGTAATTGCTGGATTCTCGTCGTGACGGACTATTTAAGTAAGTTTTCCTTAGTTTTTCCAATGCGAACAGCCCCTACTCAAGCTGTTGTCAAGCATCTCGAGGAGCAAGTATTTATGGTCTTCGGAGTACCCCGTTTGATACTTTGTGATAATGGCCCTCAGTACAAAAGTAATGAGTTTAAGCGTTTTGCTGAGAGTTATCAGGTTAAAATTCAGTATAATCCGTATTATCACCCCAGAGCAAATCCAACAGAAAGGACGAATCGCACGTTAAAAACCATGTTATGTTGCTATGTGAAAGACAACCACAGGAAGTGGGACGAACAAATACATAAACTTGCCTGCGCGATTCGTACTGCAACCCATGAGACAACCAGGATGTCTCCTTTCTTTGTTAATTTTGGTAGGAATATGTGTTTGTCAGGAAAAGATTACTCCAACCCAGTTTTATTATCTGAAGAGAATGGTGTACAAACTGCAGCTGAAAGTAAGAACGAAGGTTTCCGGAAGCTCTATGCGGATGTTAAGAGAAGGTTAGAGGTGGCTGGAGAGAAAAACGTAGTTCAGTATAATTTGCGTACAAGGGTACCCAACTTTGTTGTGGGTCAGCGTGTTTGGAAGAAAAATTATGTTTTGTCGGATGCTGCGAAGTTTTTCTCGAAGAAGTTAGCACCGAAATTCGTTGGTCCTTATGTGATTAGGAATAAAATTTCTCCATGGATATTTGAGCTTCAGGAACCATCGGGTAAAGTACTGCCAGGGAGTTGGCATGCCAAAGACCTTAAGTCGGCAGCGGACCTCTCCGATTAACCTTTTTAGGTTAATCGTCTTGAAGTTGGGGGGGGGATTATGTAACGTGTCATTTTTTCGTTTAAAGCAGCGTTACATATTTGTTTATTTAGGTAAATAATCAAGGATCTTTGACTCGTCTTTCTGTACACAAAGTAAGGGTATTTTATAGAGCTAGGTTTGGAGGTTATATAGAGTGGAAATTACCTTAAAAGGAGGCATTCCATCGAATTACTGTGGACACTACGCACATCGCATTATCTGGACATCGTAATTGGAATTTAAGATCACAGGCTTCGGGAAAATCACATAAAAATTTTGATTGTTTTGTTTTTATCTGTGGAATTTTGTGATTCTCTTGTCGTCATGAAAGTTAAACAGCTGTTATGCTGGGGAATGGCGGCGTTGCCGCATCACAAACGGATTCAGTAACAGGAAGGAAACATTTAGATGAACATTTCATTCCCTTACGTTTATTTTCGAGGATATTGGGACAATCCGAACCTCATAGCTAGTTTTGATAATACGAAAACATATTTGGGTCGGCCAGGAACAACCGAGGCTCCGCCACTTTGATATCTTTATTAATTTGATAGAGAAAGGATAAAATAAATACGAGTTATGTACTTTGGTAAAGGGGAGATAAACGAGGGATAAAAACCAAGACTAAAAGAATAAACGAAATCGTGTGAGTTAACATCTGAACACTCTTGTGCCTTTAAGCAATAGTTCAGTGTGTATTTTTGGGTTCAGGTTCAGAAACAACTTTATTACTGTAGAAATGTTTTACAAAAATGGCGTTAAACCATATGAATATTAGAGAAAACATTTATAAAGAGCGAAGGAAACTTTTGACGAAGACTGTAACTGGAGTGCAACTAAATTCTGCGCTCAGTATAGCTTTACTCATATGGGAATTGGTTGAGTGTTCGAATATTAATAATGTGTATGGAGGGTGTCTCGACGTCCTTGTTATAAAAATTCCAACCGTGGAAATAGATCCGACAACACCTCAATGTACGTTTTACCTAATTGCAATGTCCACTTGGTCGGTGCTGCCCATATAGACCTGTATAGAACTATTGCTGTACGTCATTGGTTAGTTTGAAAATCGCGGGTTTTTCTGGTTGGTTGGTATTGCGTTTTACTGCCCCACTCCCCACCAAATTTACAAAACGGTTTCCGGCCACTTCGGTTTTTGTGTTCTGCCTGGTCTTTTGCTAACAAATTTTGGCTGGGTCGGCAACAGGCTCTGGGATCGCCATTGTTTTTGGTTTTGGCACTGCAGCGAATTGTAGGAGATACCCCAGAGACTGTGAGGAGTGAGCCGTCGTGTTTTAGGCGTAATCTGGAGTGGCGCTCGCACCCTTTTGAGGGGAATTTAAGTCGGCCTACGCCATTTGTACGGAAAGAGCAGCGGTAAGTTCGATTTTATTTTTTTTCATTTTTTTGATTATTTGAGTACTCTTCAAGATAATATTTGCCTCCCAAATTGTAATTATTTTTCGTGGGAAATGTACTTTTTTTGACAAAGGACGTGGGGAATTGTTGGCGTTTTTATATTTTTCTTTTAACCACGTGTTGGATAAAAACTATATATTGTTTTTCTCCTTTGTCTACAGCCCTGTCAATTCCAGCGACGGGACAGTTGGGCTGGACGCTGGTGGGAAGCCGGACGGGCCAGTTATAACCCTGGGAAAGGTACGTTAGGATTATTTTAGTTCATCTGTTTAAATCAACTTTGTTTTATTGAGTCGACATGGGGTCCTCGATTTAAGTTACTGTGTAGGGGAACTTCGTGCAAAATTGACGAATTCCAGGAAACTGAAACATTTCATTTTCCACAGGGTTCTACGCTCGGGCAAGAATCCCACAACCTTTTTATGCTCGGGCAAGAAACCAACAACATTTTGTCCACGATGTGCTGCACTAGTACCATGTGCTAGTTAGTCAGCAGGGAAGGCGCGGCAGAACTGGGACCGGTGGAGTAGCAGAAGATGTCTGGTACAACACATCCAGGTTTACAAAATAAAACACATTTATACACAAAATAATCAAGGACCAAGGTAGGAGCAAGCCTTAACTATAATTTTTTTTCCTCAAATATAAATTTTTTTAATATAATTTAGATGTAATCTTTTCATATATAAGTTTTCACAGTATAATTTCAACATTTCTTGTAAACGCAAGATAAGGTATGACGTCATAACCCTGGTTTTGCGGCATATTTACTACATCGACTTGTTTTCCTTCATTTCACTTATTTAAGATAATTTTACTGTCAAATTTAAAGTGCCTTGCTATTTTGGCCCTATTTAAAGTGTCTTGCTATTTTGGCCCTGACTTGTTTGGTATTTTTCTCAAGTTTTACAATCTAATTATACAAGATGAACTAAATATTTGTATTATTTGTACAACCCAATGACCAACTGTGCGGAGACAAAAGAGAGATGAGATTATATGTTTAGCGGTTTCCTTACACATTTTTACCTCATGGGGTGGGTCTCGGACTGGGTTGCTGTCTGTCTCATTCTACCCAACGTAGAATGATGACAGCAGATATTTGGTCCGGATCTCCCCTATGACAGAATAATTTTGGAAGTATATCTTATTTTTAACCATCATTTATACAACTGAGTCTCACACTACTGATTCAGATGTAGATAACTATGACCTGTTAAAGGAGTCCATCTACCTGTAAAGTGCTTCTAGTTTTGTCATCTTAATTCAATCTTTTAGAATTTTATTCTGTTTATTTTTTTGGTTATTCTTAATTACACAAATACTCTGGAAGCCTCGGAAGTAAGTAGAATTTCATTGTTTGGCTGCAACGTTTGGGTTGAACTGTATTTTATTTAAGATCTTCTTTGTAAAACATTGGTATTAAATAATGTGGCGCACTTAAAAGTTTCTTATTTCTAAACCCCCCCTTCTCCACTGTATAAAAGTTACCGGGCATATCAATGTTTTACCTAGCTGGAAAATACAGTTCTGCTTCCAGATATTTGTTTAATTATTCAGTGGGTTTCAGTGTCACAAAATGGCGGCAACGTCTTTAAGCTGCCACAAATGCCATACAACGCATTTTAATAGGCCACAAATTGGCGCCCAATTATTTTTTAACTTTTATTAAGGCCACAAGGTATTTGCTTTGTAATAAAAAAAATTATAAACTTGCAATTTTTTTTATACATTAAACTCAAATGCTCCATAAAGAAAACATTTAGTTTTAAATCTTGTAACTAAAACTATGCTTCATTTGCAGTCTGTGTTTGAAAAAAATGCATTCCCACTCCACAGCACCATTTTTGTAGAATCATCCATATGCACCAAGAAACCTGAACGATTCCTAGTTGCCCACGAAAAGCGAATTAATTACCTTATTTTCTAAACTAGATTTGTTATCGATAAATCATAATTATGGCAAATGTTAAACATTTTGAAAGGTCTACCGAAAATATCCTTAGGCGCAAAATAAAAATATAAACTATAATAAATTATAACAAACAAAGAAAGCAAAATTGAAAAAGAAAGCGGGATGTCAAATAGAACTACGTATAAACACACGTGATTGTATGAAACTAGAACTATCAAGTAAAAAAAGGGCTGAAAAAAATTAAATATTTGAGAAACTTTTAAATAATTATAATAAAAAATCTAATAAAACATATACATAAAAAGGATAAACAGAAAAATGAACTCTAATTACAGGTAAACATTCAGTTGATAGTAACGTATTAGTAGTGCCGCACTATACTTGCACCGTCTTGTCACCGTACCGGCACCGACACGTAAAATATTCTTAATTTGAAATCAATGGACAACCTCACCCTTTACGTTGTAGTGTGAATGCATCCGTTGCTTTCAATGTAAGAATATTTTACGTGTCGGTGACGGTGCTGGTACGTATATGCCTTTTACTTAAACGCGCCTTAGTCAGTAGAAATCCGACATTACCCGGCCTTTCCTGGTAGAGTCGAAATGCCTCTGGCAGGAAAGTAGGAAGCATGATTTTCAAAATATTAAAATGGCTGACAAGGTGGAAATGGGACGTTATATCGTGGACGTTTCGCCCAGAAGGCTTTTGGCAGCTGAGCGTTTCGCCTCCGGCTCCGGCGCCGGCGGCGCCCTAAGGGGTTTCGCGGCAATATATATTTTTTTAAAGACTAATGACAAAGTTGTTTTTATAAGTATTGTTCTGTCCTGTTTTTAAATTTACTAGCGAAGCTTGAGAATTCGCTTTATCATTAAAAAATAAAGCTACACGTAAGGCATTGTTAATAATGTATTAGGTAACAGGCAAAAAAAGTGTTTATTTCGATCGAGATATTAATACAATTTAGGAAAGGCATGTATAAAATAATTTGTCGTCAAAAAGTCCTTTCCGAAGCTACAAAATAGAAGAACAATATTAACAAAACGGATAGGGCGAAACGTCTACGGTGTGTGTGTATGTGGGTTTCTTTCAAGGTACCTGAAAAAATTAACAAAGACGAATTCAAAAATAAAAAAATAAGAAATAAATAACAAATCCTATAACTAAACGGTATTACAAAAGTGAAATGTTTATTGTTAGAGCCTGTTTAACTGCGCTAGCGTTTAAGCAGTAATATTTTGCCCAAATATAATTGCTTGTGAAAACCTTTCATTTATTTATATTCATTACCATCTTCAGCAGCTTGTTCGTTGGATGGCTTTCCAGCTCTATGCTTAAATTCATTCATTACCTATATGACTTTCCAAATTTGATTATTATTTACTTACTAAAACAAAAAATATATTTTAAGGCTCAAATATTCGTTAAATAATCCTGTATATTAATACCTCAGGCCCCATCACCAAAAATGTTACTCCTGCTTAGCTTCAAAAAAATCTTTTAAATATTTGTGATCTATTATACGTAAGTTGTAAAGTGTCATTGCAAATGTCAAATTTTGAGGGGAGATTCCGTATATTAAAAAAAACACCATATATTTTTTTACATTTTTGGTTCTTCGTTTCTTGCAGTCTAATCTAAAAAAATCGGAAATATTACGGGAAGTTTGTCTAGATTTAATTTATGAATATCGTTTAAGCATTCAGCAACACGAAAGCAGCATACAAAATGTTAAACTAAATTAAGTCAAAAGTAGATTTCCCCACGAACATCATGATCAATTACTTTAAAAGTAGCAAAAAAGCATTAATATTTTATGTAAATTTCTTTTTATTTAACTCTTTGCGTAATAAACTGGATGATCTCGAGCCATATCAACAGTTTTTTCAATCAGAATTGTACCGATTAGGGATTGTATTTTTAACTAAATTTGTTGATTATAAAAAAATAGATAATGTTTTTAATATTATTCCATGAAAAGTAGATTGGTAAATTGGAGAGATATGAGGCTAAAAAAGAAGTTCGTTGTGTTAGGATCAGTATCAAACTGCGCATGTGCAGAACCGTTAGGCAGACTTTTATTATCCCACGACGATATTGGTTGGTTGGTTGATTGTAAATACATTTAACTTCAAACTAAGATAACTGTATTTAAATTAAGAATTCTGCAGTTGTGGTAAAATGTAACAATCTCATTTTGACAGTTAAAATAAGCCTATTTCTTTTTTAGAGATAATCAATAATTATAAGTCCAAATATGACTACAACACAATTTTTAATTTCTGCAATTTCTGACAATTTGCTTTAGAAGGCAGAGTCGGCTGGATTGAACTGGAGACCTTTAGATTTCCAGTCTAAGGCTCTCCCAATTGAACTATTTCGGTTCATGTTTATCACTTCTTATCAAACTTTGGCTTAATTATTATTAAACAAGGTACAAGTAGAAGTTGTGATTTTGATATAAATTGGTACGATTAATAAACTTATGACGACATTTACAAAAATCAATTTTTTTTTGCGGTGACGTATTATATGCGGCGTCGCGACGCTTTCAAATGTGACGTGACATTGATCCAGATTTTCTGAAATAACTTAATAACTACATTAGGTAGGACAGTTCTAATTTCACTTTTTGACAGAGAATGAGTGTGCCTTTCTAACAAGGTATTAGACTTTGGAAGCGTGATTAAGTTCCATTAAATAAAAATTGTTAAATTTAGTTTTAATCAAAATTTACATTTTTGTATTTTTCCTTAATTTTGGTTTATCTGAAGCGGTTAAGTGGTTTTAGGGGTGATTTTGAGTTTGGTTGCAAACTGAGGTTCCTTTTGAGTCTGCCTATAAGAATATATTATAACGTAGATTTTTCACTCGCAGGAACTGATGCAAAAATTTTTTGAATTTGGTCAAGTCAGTTTTTTTAGAGAGTCCAGGGATTTCGCTCATAACAAAAACATTTTTTTACTACACTTTATTTTGAACTATTTTTTTCTTAAGTTTTTATTATTATGTTCTAGAATTTAAAGAAAATTTTAAAAAATATATTGCAGTTCAAAAAAAATAGTCAGGGAGTTTGGGAATTTAATCCAAACACAAGAAATAATACTTTAAAAATCCTTGAATTTTGAGTCAATTTTGGCACCTCTTCATTCATGTCCATGGGATTCTTATATTTCCTGGGTGATTTTGTTCCTCCAAAAGAATTTACTTTCCCAAGGAACAGGCTTTCAAAATTTGTGTAAATCTCCAAAAACCATATTGAAGTTTTCATGCCATTTGCCACCAAAAATAGCTATTTTTAGAGAAACTATGAAATCCCATAAAAACAAGTCATTACTGTTATTAACTTGCTGTAGATCTATGACTTGAACTTAACTATAGAAATTTTTGTACTTCTATTATATAAAGCATTCATTTTTTTTTAATTAGTGGGGTTGCTGACCATATACTATCATCCAGTTTATTAAAATATCGGGTAAAGCAAAAAAAAAAAAACGAAAAAAAAACCGGAATTTTTTTTAGTTATAACTCTTGAACTATGCCAACGATTTTATTGAAAAAAGCTGATGGTTGCAGGAAATGAATCAGGATTTTAAATAAAAATAATTTATCCGCAATCTTGAAATTACAAGATGGAGCACAAAATCATGCTAAACCCTTTAAATTTGCTTGTTGAAGTGTAAACTTCTTTAGGCGCGTTTAGCAGTTTTTGTGTGTAGCGAATTGAACTGAGCCGTCAGGCTCGGCTATGTAACGCTCATTCGGGTGAAGTCGGCTCGAGGTGATTAACTGCGAGAGGAACATTCAGCGAGCGATATGATGATGCGGATGAAGGCCAGTATTATTAATTTCGACTTGTTGAAGTTTACACTTCTGAAGTGTGGTCCTAAGCTAACACACTTTTTTATTTTTATGTTCCAGATAGTTTTTTCTTTTAATTTATAAAAAAATCCCATTTCTGCCACGCACGGACGAGGTACGCATTACGAAAATCAGTTGGATTGTTCCAAAAAAATTAATTTTTGCTTTAACCTTTATTGTACAGATTTCACTTCTGTCTCCATTCATTTTCTAATAAATTAATTATTACTAAACCGATTTTCCTCAAATAAAAAGTATCAAGGCAAAAATTAATTGCGCTTTAAAGGTCCCTATCGAAATTTATCACCTTCTTAAAATTCAAGATGGCGGTCAGAATCAAACTTAACCTTTCAATTAGGCGTAGCAGTTTTGGAAGTATTAATTTTTATTTTAACCATTGATAGGGCAAAGATGTTTCACAAACTATACGATTGCCTAATTTTGTCTGCATTTCCTCACAAATTCATTAAAACTAAACCCATTTCAATTAAATGAAAAGTATCATAGTGAGAATCGATTGCTCTTTGAGCATCACCATAGCAACTTTCGTCAATTTTTAAATCAAAGATGGCCGACTAAATAATATTTGTCTCTTTATGAAGGATCGCTATTTTTAGTTGCGTGTAATTTTCACCCTCTATGGATGTTAACCATGATGCTTTTTTGTTCATTAGAAGCCGTTCATTAATAAGGAATTCATAAGCAAAGAAATGCAACCAGAATTAAAAAAGCAAACAAGAAATCCATCCCAAATTTTTAGGCTCATAGATTGTTTGGTCCGAAGAAAGTGTATTTTTACCATATGATAGTATTTTTTTTTACTTCCTGTTAAACTTTGATAAATTATTATAATCCAAAAAACTATTTTGTCTGGGGGTAAGGCCATCAACGACGCAGTCACCTAAGGTGTGTTATATGAGTGCAGCCAAATGCGTACAATAAAACGAAAAATTTATTAAAAAATTAATAACATCACTTGCAAAGTGCAATTCACCCTATTAAAATCGAACATTTTAAAGAATTCTATGATCAGGAGAGGTATCAAAATAGGCGGCCAATACTCCAGCCCCGGACCTGAACCTAATAATTATAAAAACATGTAATTTAACATTATCTAGTTTCGGTTTGTTATTACCGAAATAGAAAAGAAATACTTATTAACTTAGATATTTATGAAATAATAAACTCCGCTAGCGATATTTTTAAAATACCGGTTATTTTATAAAAAAATGCAACTTACCAAGAAGCCTAAATAAGTTTTGTTGTGAAATTTTATTAAAAGATTCTGATTTTCTTCTCTACGAACGCACCAAAAAGATAATGACACAATGTTTTTGACACATTTATTCCTAGCCATCAGATTTCTAATTACTTGGAGCCATATAACTATGAGATACATGAAATAATACTCTAGAGGTGGTATTGCATAGAGTAGGATTTCCTTAAGGTCGATAAGTATATCAGTAGTAATTTAGCTGACCAACAAATTGGGAGGAAACATGATGACGCCTCCGCGATGCTTAATTTCAAATTCACTGTTACAGGTATTATGGGAAGTATGCCAACATTTTACAAATAAAACCTTAAAGTTACTGCCTATATAAAGCATTCCTAAAATTGTCTTATTATAATATTTTTACCCTAGAACTAATATAGTACAATAAATATACGTACACGCTGATCTAGAGCTAAATAGAAAACATTTGTAAGTACTTGCAAACCCCAAAAGCCGCAGAAAACAGCCAGTAATTTATTTGGTATTTGTATTTTTTGTAACTTTAGACCCCTTTAGTACGTCTATCGGCAGGGCCCGTAGTTGGCACGGGCAAACCGGGCTTCTGCTCAGGGGCGCCCAATCATAAGGGTGCCAAATCAGAACTCTAAATGTGCTAAATTGTACATCTAGAGTAGCCGGATTAGATGTATTTAGAAGTATGAGTATAGGCGCGCCAATTTACGGTTTCGCCCAGGGGGCCGAAATATCTATGGCGGGTCCTGTTATGGGCTTTAGTTATTTAAATGTAGTGTAGGTTCTAAGGTTATATATAAATTCAAAGAATTTTGAGACATAAAACATATTAATATTTTAACAGCAAATAATTAAAGTTTTTGTAGTCGGCACCCCTACTAAATATAAAAATTTTAATTCCGTTTTCGAGAATAAAGGTTCTCTTTAAATTTGGTATGGTTGTATGATTTTAAAAATTATAAAATTGTCATTTGTAAAACGATATTTAATTTAAATGGTGTATTTTTGGGAATTTCGACAATTTTTTAAAAAGTGCTATTTTTAAATATGTTTGGCATAAAAACTCCGGAACGATTTTTGTAAAATTATACAATTTTTGAAAGCTTGTTTCTTAATATAACTAATTCCTTTAGAGGATCAAAATCACCCAGAAAATATAGAAATCCGAGGCACACAAATGAAGAGATGTCAAATTGAGCCCTAAATCCAAAGTTTTTTTTACATAGCATTACTTAAGTTTGAATTTTTTTATTAGACACCCGGTCTATTTTGCATTTACCGCAATATTTTTTTAAATAATTTTGTTAAGTTTTAATTATATTTAGATAGGAAATAAGAATAAAAAAATTAGTAGTAGTACTTAAAAAAAATTATTTAATCTTAAGAGCATTTTTTTAAATTTTTTTGCAAAACGCGATATTGCTAATTTTGGTATTTTTTTGCGCGGTTCTGTGATAGGCTAACTCAAAAAATACAATAATTATTATACGAGATCAAAATCACCACTAAACTGTGTTCAAGGGAAGCAAATAATCCAAAAATTTTAAAAATTACATATTTAAATTTTGGTGAAAATTTCATTTCTAAAATTTTTTATAAACAAACTCAAAATATTTGTTGAGATTGTTATAGAGCGATGGATAGATACATGTACTGGCTGCATAAAACTGAAAACAAAATTGTCCTACAAATTACCGTTTTTGAGATATTTGACAAAAAGTAGGTTACTATCAATCTTCACCTTTAGGGCGTCGCGACGCTACCTATAATGCGACGCCGAGCAAATCACTGTTTTTTCCTAACTTCGTAGGGAGTCCTTAAACAGCATGCCAAGTTATATCAAAATCACCCAAAAATTGAATATTTCCAATTTGACTGCCCGACCATTGCTTTTTATCTATTAGAATTTGTTACGGATTTAGCGCTGTTTTTTACTCAACTGCAGCACGGCGAAAGGAAGGGTAATGTTTTTCGATTGTTGTATTTATGTAAGTAATTATGTATGTCTGTGTCACGCTAGAGGCCAAAGAGCTGAACCGATTTTGACAAAAAAGGTGTTGTTGAATTGCTAGTGATACCGAAGATGCTATAGGCTATATTTTTTTAAACAGGAATCAACATGGCGGTCTTCAGATGCAATTTTGTCACATGATGTAGGCTTTAAGCTTTGATTATACAACTCTTATATCTTCTAAACATTGCTTTAAGGCATACAAATTATCTAAATTTCAGGAGATTTTATTCAAATTCCTTTGATTACCCATTGCAAATGTCCTCTAATTTGCTGTGGTTACTTTGTAGTCCTCCCTGCTCCCACCAATCTCACCTCCTGTTATTTCCCTCACCATATTCAAAAACCATATTCCCATAATTTTATCAAATATAGGGCGATTTCAAAAATTCTTTCTGCATACGCTTTCAGATTTTTTTCAAACACCATTTTACTGCCCCCCCCCCGCTTTTTCCTCTCTCCTCTCCGCCATCCTAATTAGTAACATTTATAGCTATAACTTTCACAAATATAAAGCGATTTTAAAAGTTCTTTCTGCACACGCTTAAAGATTTTTTTCATTTTACTAGTTTCCCCCTTTCTCTCCCTTTCTTCTCTCGACCCTTCTTATTAGTAATACTTGTAGCTATACTTTTAACAAATTTAGAGCGATTTCGAACATTCTTTCAGCACCGCTTTAAGAATTTTTTTCGACAACATTTTACTAGTTCCCTCCTCCCTCTCTCTTCTCCCACCTTCACGCAATGAAAGGTAACACTGTTCGCGTCCGTAGAAAATCTACACGTACTTTTTGCGTAAAGCTAAATGAATTGTAAATACATAGTGCTTTTTAAAGGGCTGAATAAGAATTAAACCTAAAAGTTGAAAACAAAAAAAAATTAAAAAAACGCCCAACGTCGGCTAAATTTACTTGTAACTACTAGTCGCAGTTGGGTACAAAATTACCGAATAGCCTGATTCATGAAAATACAAACCTATATAATTTCGCAGGTGCGCTTTGGACATCAAAAATAAAAGTTGAAGCATGTCGTACATTATAGGTATACCGGGTATACCTATAAATTTTGTACTCAACTGCGTTACAAGTTACAAGTAAATATAGCAGTTGGGTGTTTTTTTTATTTAATTTTTTTTATTTGCCCTATTATAAGGGATTGATTCTGTGTAACAGTTTGTTTTCTCTTACACCAACTTTTGTGTTTATATATTTACCAAATTGTATGTAAAAAGTTTCCGATCATTTAAATGAATTGATCGCATTATTCTCTTGTTCGTTATGTGTGTTCGAATCTCTTTGCCCAATACTTGAGTTAATGATCCATGAGCAAACAGCTATTTGTACATAAAGGCTCGGATTGACGGGCCAGAGCACTCAAAAGCAGGGATGACGATCGATGACCAGATTATAGAAAGTGATTGATATGGAACGTGTCAACGGGTATAAAATACAAATATGAGATATTGGCAAAAGTTATATAGAGATATATTTAAGCGTATATGACTTTTCATTATTTTTTGTGAGAGCATGGGCATTTGTAATTAAACTAAGCATAAGCTTCGATGGCACATTTCCAATGTATTTTTTTACATTTAAGTGTTTTTGTTACATCCAAATATTATTTAAGAATAAAATTTAAATAATATTTTTTTAAATTAATTTATCAATACAATATTTCTTTTACTCGCAAACAAACCAAACATTGCCAAATAATAAAATTTTTCTCTAAACCAAATGTTTCTACATTTGGGATGGTTCCTAACACCGAGGCAGTAGTACCCATTTCATTGGCTACACTAATCCGCTGGATAATGAAGCTTTTGAAATTTGATGTTTCAATTTTTAAACTAATTTCTGATAAAAGTTTTTTTGCTTAATCACCCCACGGACCAAATTTCACCGTAAAAAAGGTAAAAAAGAAACCAAGTTGCTTGTGTTCTTTATATTTAATTTTCTCCTGATTTTCAGCCAATCATACTGTTACGGGTTCACAACGACAAATTATGTACAAAAAAACACGCACTTAAACTTACTAATAACTTGCTAATAATTCACTACTTTAATCCGCCTATTAACTTCGCGTTAACATCTAGCGATCACTACCGCTGGTTATCTTTGACTGACTGCCTGGTGCGCGACCCCGGCCCTATATATAGGATCGTCCATCTCTCTCGAACTTTCCGGCAGCGTTCGACGTCCGGAAAGTTCTCGTATTATTGCGACCGCAAGTCACAGATAACGCAACTAAAACCTAGACTAAGAATACAACCTTAAGATAAATCAACCTAATACTACACTAAACCTAAATAAATTCCAATTATAAAATTTAAATAACTTAAATTTGTAACACTATCCTCCTCTTCAGGTTTGATCGTCTCGATCAACATTTCCCAGGTAAGGTTTTAGTCTGTCTAGATGAACAACTTTCATCTTGGACTTCGGGCTTCTCTGGATTCGGTAGACTACATCATTAATTCTCTTAACAACTTTATAAGGCCCTTCCCATGGTGGTGTCAACTTAGGTGATCTTCCTTTGTTGCGTTGAGGATTGTATAGCCAGACTTGATCATTCTCTTTGAACCCTGAAGAGTTTGCTTTCAGGTCATATCTCGCTTTCATGCGGTCACTGGCTATTTCTATTCGCTCTCTAACCACTTCATGGATATCGTGCAGCTTTTGCCTTAAACGTTCGAGATAGTCATTAACCTCTAAGTGTGCTTCTTCAGGTTAACCAAACATGATATCACATGGTAAACGCAGTTCTCTACCAAACAGGATACTAGATGGAGTAGCTCCTGTCGTATTGTGAATGGCGGTTCTATAGGCCATCAAAAACAATGGAATATATTGGTCCCAATCTGTTTGGTGCTCATCAACAACTTTGCACAGATGTTCTTCTATTGTTTTATTAAATCTTTCAACCATGCCATCTGACTGTGGATGTAAAGCCGTAGTCCATGTTTTATGTATTCCTAAAAGGTCACAGAGATTCTGGAAGAGCTTTGATTCAAAGTTTCTTCCTTGATCTGAATGTAGTTCCAAAGGAATGCCAAATCGGCTGAAAACATCATTTACCAGAACTTCTGCAACTGTAGCGGCCTCTTGGTTTGGCAAAGCAAAAACTTCTGACCATTTGCTAAAGTAATCCATGACAACAAGGATGTATTTGTTGCCCTTTTTAGTTTCTGGAAACGGTCCGGCCACATTAATAGCAATGCGTTCGAATGGCAGACCTACGTTATATTGTTTCATTTGACCTCTGGACCTTGTTTTGGGACCTTGGCTGGCAGCAAAAGTCGAACATCGGCGGCACCAGTTTTTCACATCTTGAAAGTAATTGACCCAATAAAATCGGTTTCGAATTTTGTCCATGGTTTTATTTATGCCTAGGTGCGCGCCTGATTTTCCACCATGGCATTCGGCCACTATATTGTCTACCATGCTCCTAGGAACCACTACTTGATTAACCACAGTAAGGCCATCGGCACTTTCCCAGGCACGTTTAAGGATGTTTTCCTCTACTATCAGTGAATCCCATTGTGCCCACAGTGATTTGAATATCACCCCTTGGTTTGCGATATCTTGCCATGATGGTCGTGGCTTGTTATTTTCTTTCAATCGCAAGATAGGTCCTACATCTTTGTCGTTAAGTTGTGTGGTTCTAATCGAAGCCGACATCCATTCTTCATCTGGTTCTAACTTTATCTGGCGCACGTAGGTCATTCCTTCTTTCTGGTCAATTTTCCTGCAATGTTTACAATCCTCAGGGCAAGGTCTTCTGGACAATGCATCCGCATTATTATGCACCCTTTCCGCTCGGTGCTTAATTTGATAATGGTATTGTTGTAGCTTTTCTATCCATCTCGCGACTTGCCCCTCAGGTTGTTTCATTTTCATGAGCCACTGTAACGCAGCATGATCCGTTCTAATCAGAAACTCTTGTCCATAGAGATATTTGTGAAAGTGATCTACGGATTTAATGATGGCTAGGAGCTCCTTTCTGGTAACACAATAATTTCTCTCTGGTTTGGATAGCTTTTTACTGAAAAATTCGATGACCCGTTCTTCTCCATCTTGTACTTGGGAGAGTACTGCTCCTATGCCATCGTTGCTCGCATCAGTATCTAATATGAATTTTCCTTTTGGAATGGGATATGCAAGAATCGGACTAGAACATAATGCTACTTTTAGTCTTCTAAATGCTTGGTCACATTCGGTATTCCTTTTGTAAAAAGCTTTATCTTCTGTAAGTCTAAGTAATGGAGACGCTATTTTGGCGAATCCTTCTACAAGTCGTCTGTAGTATGTACACAGACCCAAAAAGCTTCTCAATTCATGTTTGTCACGAGGTTGAGGCCATTCTTTTATTGCTTGTAACTTCTTTTCGTCGGTATGGATGCCTTCTCGGGAAACGACGTGACCCAGGAACTCAACTTTTTCTTGGAACAGAAAACATTTCCTTGAGTTCAATTTAAGATTTGCGTTCCTGATTCTTGAGAATACTTCTCGTAAATTATCTAGATGATCTTGAAATGATTTCCCCATTACTATGACATCATCCAAATAGACTAGGCAGGTTTTCCAAGTAAGGCCTCGTAGAACGACTTCCATTAGTCTTTCAAATGTAGCTGGGGCATTGCACAGGCCAAATGGCATCACATTAAACTGATAAAGTCCACTTCCAGCGGAGAATGCAGTCTTCTCTTTATCTCTTTCAAAGATTCCTACTTGCCAATACCCACTTTTCAGTTCAAGAGTAGAAAACCAATATGATCCTGCCACCGTTGGTAATGTGTCGTCTATTCTTGGCAGTGGGTAACTATCTTTCTTGGTCACATCGTTAAGTTTCCTGTAGTCGACACAAAATCTAGTACTTCCATCCTTTTTAGTGACCAACACCACAGGAGATGACCAAGGACTTGATGACTCTTCAATAACACCGTCGCTGAGCATTTTATTAATGAGATTGTGAACTTCTTCTTGCTTGGCCATAGGTAGTCTTCTTGGGGACTGTCTTATCGGTTGGGCATCGCCAGTGATAGCATGTTGAATGAGGTTTGTGCGTCCCGAACTACTCTTAGTTTCGAATATATTACTTTGTTCTTCTATAAACTCTCTCGCTTTACTAAATTCTTCTGGAGTGAGATGTTGCCAAGTTGACTCAAATTGCTGAAGTACCTCCATTGGTAACTTGCTTGTATCCTCGGAAGTTGGCTCTTCACATCTTGTTACTTTCTGTACTGGTTCAAATAATGGTACCACCTCCCCCTTATTAATTTTGACACTATTTGGGAAAATATTGGCAACTCTAATCGGGATGTCTTTATCGGTTTTAACTAGTGATTTTGCAACGAGGTAGGTGTTGGGTTTGTTTTGTTGTCTTATGAGTCCGACGCAGCTTGATGTTTTACTTTCCAGCCTCCCAAAAATTATGGTCTCACTGTTACCGACTAGTCTTGTTGTGCATACTGCCACCACCTTAATTGGTTCTTTATTGATGTGACTATTTGACAAAATGAACTCTTCGTTCCCAAATCTTAGGGTATTAAGTTTATTATCAAACGCAAATCCATGTTTACTTATCAGGTCCATTCCCAAAATAAATTCGTCTTCTATGTTTGCAACTAATACCGAGTGGCGAATCTTCAACCTCCCCAGCTGTAGATTCTCCAGTCACAGTCTTAAGTGTTATTTTCTTCTCTGTTGGTCGAATTTTATATCTCGTTGCAATTTTGAACTTAAGCAATGATATGGCAGCACCAGTGTCTACTGTTATATTAACTTTTCTTCCATTAATAAGTCCGTCGATGTTAAGACTGTCAGCAGTATGTTTTAAGCTCTTGATAGAGTAAATTTTGGGGGCTAAATTCCCATTAGCCAACACCCGCCCCTCTGCGTTGACTAGTTTTAGTTTTCCTGATCTCTTCTTCGGTACTCTGTCCCAGTAGATGGTGAGCGAGACCTCATTTGGACACGACAATCGCGTTGAATATGCCCTGTACGTCCGCATCTGAAACACTTTACATTTGGAGGGGATCGTCTGCTTTCTTTCAAAGAATCAATCTTCTCTATCAGTGACTGAAACAGTTGGTTTAGCGTTTTTAATTTGACCTCCTCTCCAGTGTTCATTTCTTCTCCCTCCTGAATTGAAACAGCTCTTTCTTTTGGCCTGGACATATTATTTGATGATTCAATTTCAAGGGCTCGAATCAACACTTCACTGCTGTTATGGAAGCGTTCTCGACGAAGTAACTTTGCTAAGTCCGTGTCTCGCAAGCCGTTAATAAAGCGATCTACCGTAAAGGGATCTCTGTAATTTTCTGGCATTTCTGGGTAAGCCAAGTACATCAGCCTCCTGATATCCGCTTCATACTCTTGTAATGACTCCCCTGCTCTTTGTTGGCGAATATTTAATTCTGACCAATGCAAATTTCGTAAATGTTCATCTCCATATCTTCTTTCTAAAGCTGCCACTAAAGCATTGTAACTCTGTTTTTGTTCCGCTGGAATAGACTGTAAAAGTCCAAGAGCAGGTTCTCGTAGAGCTACTAACAAAGCTCTAGCTTTTTCGTCATCGTTCCAACTATTTGCAGCGGCGGCAGCCTCAAATTGTTGTTTGTAGGTAGACCAGGAAGACGTACCATCAAAATTTGGAGGCTTAATGTTTTGGTTGGAATTCACGACACATCCCTGAGCTTTTATTTTGTTGTGTTCTTTTTGAAGCTGTATAAGCTGTTTTGACACGTCCTGGAATTTTTCTTCAATGGTTTGAAAAACTGCTTCCCTAACATTCTGTAATTTGTTCTCCACTTTTTCTTCAACATTTTGTACCTTCTCCTCAACATTTTGTACCTTTTCTTCTACATTCTGCAATTTATTTTGTACCTTTTGTTCCACGCTATGCACTCTTTGGGTTATTTCTTCCTTAAGGTTTTCGGTTGCAGTCTTAAACTCTTCTCTCAGCTGTTCGGAGTTGCTCTTTATTTGATCGAAGTTTTCTTGAATGCCATCTAATCTTTGCTCAAATGTCTGTTTCATATCGTTCTGGTTTTGTTCCATGGTCTGTCTCACGTCGTCCATGGTGTGTTTTATATCGTTTTGGTTTTGAGCCATTTGAGCTGCTAGAGCCTGCATCATTTTAGTTAGATCTTCCATCTTTGCTGATCCTTGTCTAGTAAGCATCAACTTCCTGATAAATCACTTTAAATGTCTATTTTTAGGCTATAAAGCTAATGTCGCAGTTGGTTTTTGTATATCTCTTCTAGTTCTCGAATAGAACGTCGTAGAATGTTATGAAATATTCTAGAAATTCTTTCTGATTCTTACTTTTGAAGTAACTAAACTAATGTCGAAGTCGGTATTTGTATTTCTCTTATAGTTTTTGAATAGAACGTCGTAGAATGTTATAGAATCTTCTAGAAATTCTTTTTAGTTCTTACTTTTGAAATTACTAAGCTAATGTCGAAGTCGCTTTTTTGGATATTTCTTCTGGTTTTTGAATAGAGCGTCGTAGAAAGTGATATAATATTCTAGAAAATCTCTCTAATTATCAATTTTTGGACTGTAAACTTAATGTCGAAGTCGGTTCCTAAATATCTCTTTTGGTTTTTGAATAAAACAATATCGAACTTCTTCGAATATTCTGGAAAAATCACTTACTGTTTTTCTGTCCAATTGTCCTATCCGGTGGTCTTTGCACTATTCAGTTCCGAATATTCTGGCAAAATCACTTACTGTTCTTCTTTTTAATTGTCCTAGCCGGTGGTACTGTGAAAGGATAGTCTTTGCAGTATTTATTTCTTTTAATCTCACTTCTGACACCAATTGTTACGGGTTCACAACGACAAATTATGTACAAAAAAGCACGCACTTAAACTTACTAATAACTTGCTAATAATTCACTACTTTAATCCGCCTATTAACTTCGCGTGAACATCTAGCGATCACTACCGCTGGTTATCTTTGACTGACTGCCTGGTGCGCGACCCCGGCCCTATATATAGGATCGTCCATCTCTCTCGAACTTTCCGGCAGCCTTCGACGTCCGGAAAGTTCTCGTATTATTGCGACCGCAAGTCACAGATAACGCAACTAAAACCTAGACTAAGAATACAACCTTAAGATAAATCAACCTAATACTACACTAAACCTAAATAAATTCCAATTATAAAATTTAAATAACTTAAATTTGTAACAATACTGTCTCTCTTAATTTGGCGCATGTCTTTGAAATATATGATGTTAAAAGAGTACCTTTGTAAATCACATTCCAAATCAATGTCCTTCCCTTCAAGGTATTAAAGCCATCCCGTCCACCCCCTTTCCATCACTATAGCAAATCCCAGACGGTTTTAAACTAGGACCTCTTCTGAACCTGGCCCATCCGTAATGGTCCCGATGTCCTAATGATCGAAGCCGCTAAGTAGCCAGGTAACCAGCCAGACAATAAAGCTCTTAGTGTCTGCTAACATCTTTAATAAAATCAACAAGAAACAACTCATATAAAGAAAAAATGGAATCCAATACAAAAAAGAAACCAAAGAAATGTGGAAACTAATAGTTACCGGAGGTCATAAAAATTTAGAATACTATCAAAAAAGTAACGCTTGACAATGGTATCTTTATGTCAGAAGGAAAGGGCATTAGCGACAGTTTTAACTCATTTTTCTATTTAATAGGAAAAAAGACAATAAATAAATAAATGAAATCGCAAAGAATATTAACTGAAACGGAAAAAATAATGCTAAATTAAAAAACACAATTTTATTATTTCCGGCTGATGATAAAGAAATTAAAAAACATATAGCCGGATTAAAAAATAACAGCTGCCTGGGTCCAAAAGGGGTGTTGACTGAAAAATAAAAATAATAATGTTACGGTGAGAGCGGCGCAAGAGATTAATTTTAAATCAGAGGTATCGATGGCTAACCCACTACAATCCCTTACTCCACAAGTGCATGAATAATTTAACCTGGGTCGAAAGCCTGTGACATTCTTTTTAGATTTGGCAAATTTTCCTACAACATTTTATTGCAAAAAATGGAGCACGTTGAGGTAAAAGGTATTGGTTTTGATCTTTTTAGTAGGTATTTAGAGCGACGACGGTACCAAAAAACACAAATAGAGTCCTATTTTAATAAGGAGAAATCCGTAGAATCTGAGGTTGGTGTGCCATCGGGAACTGTCTGGGGTCCGGTGCTATCTCAGATTTTTATAAATGACCTGCTTTAATTGAACCTTCCGAGTGATGTGGTTTCATATGTGGTTGATACTGAGGTTACTGTTTCTGGCAACAACAAAATTTATAACTTAAATTGTACTCTTAAAATGACAAAAACCAAGTTTTTTACCCTTAGTTTAACTCAAACAAGATAGTTTAACTAACACACAGACGAACTTTCCAAATCGACGCGACGTCAAGAAGTCAACTAAATATCTCTATATTTATGTTCGTCCTGAAAACCAATATCTGGCAGCTGGTTGGGCTCGAAGTTCGAGCCGCTCACAACCAGCCGCCAGATTTAGGTTTTCAGCACGCTCGCAGTTGGTTGCTGTAACCGTTTTATTTAAGGGTGCATTACATTGGGCGAATTTACTAGCTAGCCTCTGGCGACTTAATGGTTTAGAATTACATACAGCGATTAAAAACGCAGTGTCGCAACAACTACGATCCATGCCCCAACTACTTTTTTCGACATGTCTGCGGACTACCTGCAACGATTTTTACCAAGCACTGCTATTACACTTGACGACTCATAGTGACGCGAGCGTCGAGTTTGTTTTTAAACTTGGCTTTTTTAGCCGCGGCTACTAAATTCGCCAGCGACTAGCTAGTAAATTCGCAATATAATGCGTTAGCACGCGGTTTTAAGGAAAAAATATTGCAGAATTAATAGAAAATGCTAACAGCTATGAAAAGTTAGACATATTTCAAAAATAAAACAAATAAACCTGTACTAGCCAGAAACAATTTTACCTGGCCCAATTTAACCTGACCTGACATTGAAAATTAAATTTTGACACTTATATTGATAGCAATGGCGTAACATGGACACCTTTCGGACGCGCCAAGCTCTAGGGGTAATTAATTGATTCGTTCTATTTTTTTACTTTCTAGTTTTGTTTTTCCTTTTCCAGTTACCGGTCATCAAAGGCAATAAACAGTATCGTAACTATCACGACTATGATGTCCATGTATGTAGTAGCTAACCTATACAGGGTGGCAACTTTGAATAAAACGCTGCCTCGTGAGGGTTAATATTTGTTTTTTGGAAAAAAGTAAAACCCCGTCAACTGAGTTTATAAGCGGGCTTTCTTTCTAACACAATTTTTGTTCTTTTGTGGGAAACACACACATAACTTCTTTTTCAGATCGGAAGAACCCCATTGTGGTAAATCGGAAGCTTACAAAGAAAGAAAAAACTATAAGTTTTAAAGGCATACGTCAACTAAAATATCAAAAAAATATTGTTCATACTTTTACTTGTAAAACCTTAATAAAAAGATTATGAAAGAAGAAGTGATTTTATTTTTATTTTAAAAACCAAAAGCATGAAATAATATTTTTTGCTATTTTAGTTGACGTATCTTGATTAAAAAATATATCCTTGGTTTTCCTTTTTTCTAATGCCTTTGAATGAGGTATCACAAGTAAAAAAATAGAAACAAGTTGACATTTTAATTGACGTAGATAAGTCAAAGTTGTTTTTATTTTTTAATAAGCTTTCGAGTAAGATTTCGCAATAAGGGAGTTTTCAGTGGTGGATGCTACAGGGAGGGCAACGGGGCAGTGCCCTCCCAATACTAGACTACAAAGAGTATTTTTAATTGATTTATTTAAAAAAAGTTAAATCTTTACGTACGACTTATATAGTCCTTTTTTTAAGTCTGTGGTTAACAGAAGGCGATTAATTGGGTAAACGTTTTTAGCGTAAATAATTACAAGCCGGCAGCACCGCGTGGGACAAGATTTCAATTTCGCCCAGTTTTCAGCGTTGTATGGATGGCTGTTCTCACGCGGGGGCGGGAGGAAGGTTTGTTTTAGTTAACGTCGGCCATATCCATCCTGCGAAAACGTTCGTTGTCCTTCCTACGAATTGCTGGTTCTATCCTTCGAAGACGTGTCGCGTGTCCATTGTTTGTTTTAGTTTTTGTTTGTTT
The DNA here is from genome assembly GCA_963576565.1 of Aspidapion aeneum. Lineage (NCBI taxonomy): Eukaryota > Metazoa > Arthropoda > Insecta > Coleoptera > Brentidae > Aspidapion > Aspidapion aeneum. Next base: position 60,410,668 of record OY755038.1, read on the forward strand.
TCAAACTGGAAATAAATACCGTCGATTATATAATTAACTATGAAATTTAAATAAGTTGACATATAAACTTCGATTGCAAATAAAATCTTTTGGGCTACATAGACCGGACCTAAAAATCCTAAAAATTAACCAAAATATTAGTGCAAGTAATAAAAAATTATACGATGCTGAAAACTAGTAGTGCGATTGTGAAAAACGAAATGGTTTTTTTTTGTTTTATTTATCTTATTATGAACAATCCACGAAGTGATGGCAAAGGGAATGTGTGATATCAAGCAATTTAGTGAAAAGTTAAAGACACAAAGTAAGTGCTACTTATTTAAATAAACACATAGAATTTTCTATGCCAGGCAAAACTGATATTATGTGCCAATTGAATAGTGCCTATAGGTAAAACATTACCGAACATTATGAAAATAGCAAAAAATAGACATATAGCTAGTAGGTTAATAGACTGTTTAAAATTCTGTGGGATTTTTGAGGTTGCTCTACGAGGCCATGTCTGGAACTGGTGCTAATCCGAGCACTTTGCGCATGTAAAAGAAGGGCGAATAGACTTTATCTATAAACAAATAAACTAAAAACTACACCAAGTAGCTGCTTGTTTGTAAAATCCTAAAATAAAATTGTTTAGGTAAGTTTTTTATCTCCTTTTCCATGAAATATAAATTTCTGCCCCCTCAATTTATAACGTCACCAGCCACCACCGGTAGTTTCATTACTTTTTAAAAATTAAAAGTAGATCTAAAGAAAACCGGAACATAAATATAATCTAGCAACTTTTAAGAGTTAAGTTTACTTCTGTGTGTGATTTTAACCTGCTGGACAAAAACATAATTCTTCTCAAAGTCCTAATCAATTACGTGTAATTTATCCTATTAAAATCCGTGGTTCAGTTCGAAAGTAATATCAAAAAATATTTTGTGCGCTTTTTTTGACTCACCCGGTATGAATGAACTAGTTAAGGGTGTCAATAAGCATTTAATAAAAACCCATATTCTTTGTTTAGAGTATCATTTAGCCTTAGATTTGCCGTGATTGGTACATTGATTATAATTATTTGTTGTTGTCCTATTTGATACTACTCATTCAATATTTTGTTTTTCGATATTTTTTTCAAAACCTTTTATTACGTAAATTTATCCTGCTATTTGATTTCGGGTATTCTTTTTCATATTTTTTGTTCCAGTTTAATAACGAATGGCATCATAGTGGCAGTCACTCCAAAAGAGATTGATGATGTCGCACGCTACAAACAAGTGCGTAAACACCAATGTTTGCCGTCACTTTATCAGATTAATTTGTCACTTTTTGGCTTACCCCTGCTGTTTGTCTGGCAGTCACAAATTATATCAGGTCAAATGGATAGTGTTGCACGAAAGATAGAGGTAAGATGGAAAAAATCATAAACGAATAATTTCGTATACTAGTACATAAGATTAATTCGGATTAACTTATACAATTAGTAGTTGAAATTGATAAGGTAAACTAATGATTAATAAGACCGTCAGCTTTCAACCTTGTACTCAGGCCTTCTATAAGCTTATTAATTCCATCTACTGCTAGTAGTAACAGTAGAATGCACCAGGGCTAAGGTCATTGGATCACAAAGTTCCTATTTAGAAGTATGACCTTAATCATTTAGGTGAGTTCAAGTTTAGTTACAAATCGCGGATTTTTTATATCCGTGTTTTATATTGATATACCTTGAATAATCGTGTTTGTTAAAATCAGTAAAACATATTTTAATATATGATGAATAAATCGAAAACTTTTTGATTTAAAAATATTTACTTGCTCATAACTTCCTAAATTTACACTAAACTTCGACGTTTAAAATAATTTTTTTGTTTCTTGACAAAAGTAGTTAATTTAACATAAACATTATTAGTCACATGAAAACTAAAGAGGTAGTAAAATTGGTATTTTTGAATTTAGCTAACAAGGCTTAAACATTTAACTTCCAGCGGTACGTGAAAGTACTCTTTATCTCTATTAGATCTCTAAGAATCTAACCGTACAATCTACTTAGAGTACTGGTTACTGCAGTTTCTCTGTAATTGTTGTAATCCAGCTTGTTTCCTTTTTTCTGTATTAAGGATATGAATGCAATTTCCCAATCATCTGTTACTATGTCTATGTTCGTTTATACATTAATTGATAATATATGTAAGACTTTCTCGTAGTTTCTCTAATCCATATTTATTTTATTTCTGCTTATATTTTCCCAGGTCCGGTTCCGGATTTAAGCTTGGTAATACAATTTTATTATCATTTCTTTTTCGATGAAAACTTCCTCTCCATGTAATGTCTTTCCTTGGAGAGGCTGACAGATATTAGCGTCTCATTTCCTGCAGCAGGCACTTGTAGTGTTCTGTCCATTGATCTGGTTTGATGATCTAAATGTTTACTTTTTCTTTTGTTGGGTTTTTTTACCTTAGATTTAAATTTCTGGAATTCAGAAATTTGCCTACCTCCTATGTATTTATATCATAGCAAGTACGTGCATTCTTTCTCCTTGACCATCACCTGTATTTCCTCCCAAACTTTTTAGTATCTTTGTATATATCTCTTCAAATAAGTGTTTATTAATTTTTCATCTAATCGCTTCCCATACAATATTTGCGTACTTTCAATTTTTAGACTTCTGAAGTTGTAGTTTTGGTTTTCAGTGATGCATTCTAGGTTTTCATTTTCTCCAATACTTTCATTCTTTCTGATATTACCAGATGGTGGTCAGATTCACAGGTAACACCACGAAGTGCTCGCAAATCACACCACTTTAATTCCAAGTGTTGTCCACCTATAACATAATCAATGATTAGGATTTCTGGGCGGCTGAATCCAGGTATATCGACGAGTATCCCTATGTTTAACAAAGCCATTATTTATTTTTAGGTTGTGGGTTTCACATGATTGCATTAGTCTCAAGCCAATATCATTTGTTACTTCCTCTCCAAATGGTCCTGCTACTTTGCTTTGGGTTTGTCTACCAGTTCGACTATTAAAAACGCCAAGCATAGTTATTTCCCTTGTATTGCCGATTTTGGTGATAATCTCATCAAGTTGGTCGAAGAACATTAGTTTTGTAGCTACCCTAGTGGTGCGTAGGCAGGTATTATGGTTATGTTATGTCCAAGCATCGTATCCGTAATGTGATTTCTGAGGTTCTTTTTTATTAATAAAGATACCCCTCTGGCTGCTCTCTTTTCTTTTGGGGGAAGTGAATATATGGATAAAGCTACCGACACCAATTGTGTCCGTTCCAGTCTTTTTTATCTCTGTGAGTGCAATAATATCTATCCGACTATTCTGCACTTCGGTTGCAATAATGTCCAACTTTTCGTTCATTCCCTGTACGTTCGATATATCTATATTCAGTCCTTCAGATAGACAGACAGATACCTACTGCAAAATGGACACAGTGTGCTTCCGGTTAGTTCATACTGCGATTTATTCGGTCGGTACATATGTATCATTGGGACTAAAAGGTCTAGTTTTTTTTTGACAGGCCTAGGACTTAAAAAGTTAAAAAGGTTTGGCGACTAAACAAAATTAATTTTTTATAGATAATTTCTTGTTGACTTACCTTCTAAGCCCGCGCCGTGACGTTAGTCTGTGTATGTATGTGTATGCCTATCTGTAACACCATAGCTCTTAAACCGCATAAGCGATTTTCATGAAATTTTCAAGTAGAATAGTGTACAATACTGTAAAGAGCTGATTAGAGTTTGGCTAAAATCCATTAAGGCTTATAACAGATTTTTCACAGTTTAAAAATTTAAAATATTAATTTTTGACGGAGCAGCGGATCAAGATGCTGTTTTCGGAATAGAGTAGAACACGTTTTTCTCAATAATTGATGTTATTACTAAAAAATTTTAAGAGCTTTTGTTCCTAAGTTATATACAAAAACTATTTTCAAGGCTTATATAGCGTGGAGTTCAAGTGAAGTGTGCTAATGGGCTCGGAAGGTATTATTTAAGAAAAAAACGAAAGAAAAATAACTCACTTGTTATGTGGAATAATCTGCGCGGGTGAACAAAAAAGTTTAAAAAGTTAGCATTTGTTTTAAATTGAAATTACTTTCATAGGCAAGCATCTCTGTGAACTTAAATTAATTTAAATTAATTAAGATAATCCTTCCAAACGCTAATTACATCTAAAATTAATTCTAGACTATTATTCATTTTGCGCAAGAAAACTTCTTGAGTCATTTCCGGAGAACTCAAACTATTTTATGCGACTACTTTTGTATGAAGCTCTACAAAAGGTTTAGGAGTTCCAAAGTTTTCTTCCGGTCGTTAGATGAGTTATTGTTTTAGGACTAATTAAAAGGATAAAAATACAGAACCCTTGAAGTAAGCAGCTAACAGGTGGAAGTTTACAACCAAAAGTTTATTAGTCTGCATTATAATCAATCTGCTTGCTACCTCTTATTGATTTATTTAATTCAGTTTTTGTTGTTTGTTTACTTTCTATATTTACAAAAACAAATGTTATAACTTTTTAATTAATTTTATTTTCTTTTGGCGAATGGCTGCTCCAAAATTAAAAAGTTTGTGTTAGAAATCATCTAAAGTGTTTCTTTGTTGACGCTAACTTTGTTTTTCCATTTACTGGAAGAACCGTCAAATAATAATTGAGTATAAAAATAAATTATGTAAATTATAAATAAATATAAAAATAAAGAATAATATAAAAATAATTTAAGTTTTAAAGTATTAAAATAAGCGCAATATTGTTCAAAACTTTTGCAATGTTTTATTAAAAATTTCGAAGTTTTTTTAATTTCTTCGCATGGTTTTATCATACTTCTTATCAGCTTTCTAAAATTCAGCTCTAGAGCGTTCATGAAGTGGGCAATGTTACATTTAAATAACTTTGCAAGTATAGGGGAGGGAAGAAGATTAAAATTTTGGTGTTTTTAAATTTTTTCCTATAGTCTTATGATAGTCTCTATCAGTCTTCCAAAGCTTAGCTCTCTAGCGTGTCTGGAAGTGGGCAATGTTACTTATTACATAATTTTAAATTTATAGGGGAGGCAAATTAATTAAAATTTTGGGGTTTTTAAATTTTTTGCTATAGCTTTATCATAGGTCCTATCGACCTCCCAAAGCTCAGCTCTCTAGCGTTTCTAAAAGTGCACAATGTTACTTTTACATAACTTTACATTTATAGGGGAGAGAAGCAAATTAATATTTAGTTGTTTTTTTAATTTTTTCCTATAGTTATATCATATTTTCTATCAGTTTACCAAAGTTCAGCCCTTTAGCGTGTCTGGAAGTGGGCAAAGTTACTTTAACATAATATTATAAGTATAGGAAACGGTAGTAAATTAGAATTTTGGGGTTTTTTTCTAGGGTTTGGTCATAATTTCTATCAGTCTGTCAAATTTCAGCTTTGTAGCATGTCTGAGACTACAGTAGAATTTTAATGATCTATACATGAGTGAGTGGCAATTTCGACGTTTTTGGAAATTTCGTAACTCCTTTTGTATATTATGGAAGTCAATGAAACTGTAATCTTGTTAATTTTATGAATATCTACGATTGTGCAAAGGTTGAGTTTCGTTACTTACTTTCAAGTAGTGTTTTAAATAGGTCAAATATCTTCAAAATGTTTCAAGAAAAGATGGTACAGCAATTTCCGCGCGAACTTGGCGGGGCACTGCCGTGTCCCTAGATTAGAGCTAAATTCTTAAAAATACTTTTAGTCTTATAGTAGCTTAGCTTTGTTTGAACGAAAGTTTGGTTAAGTTAAAATTGTACCCCAAGTATGTTACAAGTGTACCTATACTGGATACATTTGTAACACTTTTTCTAATGGCAATAGAATTTTATTTTATTTCATACAGTCGTTTTATTATAAAAGCTTTGAGAAATAAAATAGACAAAAATCACAATCTTCTGAAAACTTCTTACTATGAAAACTTTAACTTTTTGTTAAAATTGTTACATTATCACCCGTTCTTCCCTACGCAAAATATTATTTTGATTGAAGGCATATTCAGTACCATTTACAACAGTTATAATTTATATTTGTTTGACCTGAAGCTATTTTGTTGCTTATTTTAATATAAGCTTATATTTACCGTTTGGAAAATGCAAACAATAGACTGAACATGTTTAACTAATATTTGCATGGTATCGCTTGGTTGCTCATGGTGTACAGAATATTGACTCTTGCATGCATGCCCTTTTAACCTTTTTAAATAAGTTTATCGATTTCCAAACACACATTTAAAAAAAATTGCAGATATACCTATACATTAAAAGAAACTTGCTATAAAGATACCATATTAGAATCGGTAAATAATACAATAAAAGCCCTTTTCTGCAGGCTCCCATAAACTTGATACCAGGGCGGCCCGTGAGCTGTAAAGGGCTGGGGGCGCAAATATTTTAAGAATGTGAGTTCTGGATTTTTTTCTTTTGATTAACAGAAGAAAATACCAGAATGTGTTGAAAAAAAATAAAATATATTTCTTACCCTAATAAAAAACAGAAATAAAAATCAAGATATAGAATTTACCTTAGTTTTTAATTTTCCTTTTCATTTTCGTCAACTTCAAAAAATCGTTTTATCGTGTAATATTAATCAGACTGGCCGCAAAATAAGTGTGCCCTTCGTTGCATTAAAACAGCGGTCTGCCTCCCCTACCTCCCCACCTAGTTTTATTATTTTTGTGATTTATACTGTCTAAAAGCTCTTTAAAAAATTGATTATTTTTAATAAAGTCTATAAATCACATGTTGAAACCCTCCCCCCCCCCTAGTTTTGGGTTACTAAAACTGAGTTCCCTCAAAAAAAGTTAATTCTTATATAAGGTATATTTTTAAGAATTTTGGTCCGCAGAACTAAAATATAATGACTAAATCTTTTGTAACCATTCAATCACCCTGCCCCCCTTTGACCCCGTTTATTGGGTTGTCAAAACTTTACTTTTTTGATGGACATTAACAATTCATTATAATATTAATAGGTATTTCTATTTGTTAAATTCAACCAGGACAATAAAAAAAATCATTCACTCAATTATCACCTAAGTCACCCTTTGCATAAAAGCCTATCCAGCGGGGGAGGCAAAAGCTGTCTCTCTTTTTTAACATGCTAGTGCTGGATAAAAATACTTATTAACATTTTTGTAAAAAAACTAATTTAGGAATCCTGCGTCTACGCCAGATTAGGAATACTAGGGAGCCAAATACCGTCATAGCAGATCTCGTTGAGGTTTATTTTTGTTTAAGTTATTCTGGGGTAGGTTAGATTAGTTTTGTTTAAAAGAAAACAGAAAATAAAACCTATCGGCACAAAATACATAAGGACATTTCTACTATTAATAAAAAAGAACCAAGGAGTACCTTGCATTTAAAAAATAATCGTAACCACTCCATATTAGGAATATATGAGATAATATGCGATTCGTCTCTAATATATTTATTTCTAACATCATATTCAGATTCAAGGTACCAAAAAACCCCTTAATCGATGTATCACGTCATGTATCAAATTAATTTTTTTTAAACCTAGTTAGCCCTCTCTAAATCAGACCTCTATAAACTTAGCATTACCACTTAAGAATTGGATATTCACAATATATGCATTAATTGTCGTGAATTTGTCGTAAATTTGTCGTGAAAGAAAAAAAATTGTCGCGCCACCCGTTTTCCTGAAAAGGGTATGTAATGCTAAGTTGAGTCTCAACTTAGCACTACCACCCCAGAAAAAATTAAAATTTTCAAAAACTAATCTATGGAATAATTGTCGTAAATTTGTCGTGAAAAGAAAAATTTTCTCGCGCCACCCGTTTTCCTGAAAAGGGGGTGTAATGCTAAGTTGAGTCTCAACTTAGCACTACCACCCCAGAAAAAATTAAAATTTTCAAAAACTAATGAATGCATTAATTGTCGTGAATTTGTCGTAAATTTGTCGTAAAAGAAAAACAATTGTCGCATCATCCGTTTTCCCGGAAACGGGCAGTGAGCAACTTTGAGATCTAAATCTAAATCTCAGTGATCTTTAAGCTTTTTCACAATACGAAGATGTAGTGTATTTAACCTTGAAGAAAATCCTTTCTTAAAATTAAACCATGAATTGCCGAAACTAATTTTCTTAACTTTAGAATTTCGCTTTGCCATTTTTTAAACCGTACACAGTAGGTTTTGCAGCAAAAAGTTTAAACTTTAGCTTTTCGCATTTAACCACAGAATACTGGATTCACATAAATACTTCCACCAAAACTACGCACTGTTATGCTCCCACGGCCGACAAAGTTCCATGCCCGACAATGCTCAATGCTTAATATGTGACTGCTTGCCTGGCCTACTATTCTTGTACGGCCAGCTAAATTCTGGACCAGGTTTGTTTTTCCACTCCTGAACCGAACCGGAAAAATCCGGACGAATATATTACTGCTAGACCGTATTTCACTTCCAGTAAGTCTCTTTTAATTGTGATGCCAAAAAAAAACTGACAACCAAGAGTAAGGCTAGAAACGCCACAAAACTGCCGCGGATTTATTTCACGGTGAAAAAGATAAAGGTGTTAATTTCGCTCACTTCAAGAACCTTCAAGAATAGGCACCCAGAGCTGTGTTGCCAAGTCGACATACCACGTTTACACACGTGTCCGAAAAGTTTTTTCCCAACCATTGCCTATGCTATGCTTGATCTTTATTTTATTAGGGGTCGCCTATTAATTATGTCACAGGATTTGGAGGGCTTCCTAAAAGTTTGGCAAAGTGTAACAAGGGGTAGGGAGGGCTTCTCGACTTTGTTTATTTATTTATTTCCAACGAGTAGCACATATAAGAAAAATTCATAGGCTTAATTTATCTAAAAAAAAAATAACATATGGGCAAGCCGATTTACGAATCTTATAAATATTAATACTTATACTAAACTAGTTTGCATTTAATGAGCTTCTAAAGCTAAAACACACTTTAATTAAGAAAAAAAATATATATCAGTCATAAAAGAATGAAACGACAAGAAAAACAATTGTACTAACTAATAACTAAATCACATTGAGTAAAGAATCACGATTTAAAAAAATATATATATAATAAAAAATAACAATCAAAATAAAAATTAATAAACACTTTAATAGCTATTTATCAGGTACTAAAGTGAATAAATTGAATAAATTTCCTAGATGTTAAAATATTAATTCAGTTCGAAGTTTTGGATTTTTGAAAGCTGCTTTGTGTAGTTTTTGCTAGGAGATACAGTTTTTTAAATCTCTTTTGAATTGAGATCTAGATGCGAAGAAGTCCAAGTCTGGCAGTAGGTTAGATGAGCTAGTTATTCTAGATATGAATGAGGTAGCACCATAATTGGTTCTGTGATATGGAGTGAAAAAACTAGGAGCCCTACGGGTAGGCCGAGGTCGACAGTACAGGCCAATGTTTTGTAACAGAGAAGGGCAAAAAACATGAGAATGGAGTATGTCATAAAAAAGCAGGAGTTCCCTTCTTAGTCGTCTACTTCTTAAACTTTGCATGTTTAATTCTGTTTTTAGATGAGAATGGTCATAAGGTCTAGGAAAGTTTAGTTTGTAACCAATATATCTCAAGAATTTTTGCTTGACACGCTCTATTTGTTCAATATGGGTAGTATAGTGGGGATTCCAGACACTGGATGCATACTCAAGATATGGCCTAACCAAGGCACAATAAAGAATTTTTATTGAGTTTATATTGGTGAATGAATGTATGTTACGCTTAATAAATCCGAGCATTTGTGTAGCTTTAGATATTATGTGAGAGAAGTGAGTGTTGAAAGACAAAGAATCTTCCATTGTCACACCTAGGTCCCTTATGGTGGAAACACGATCGAGTGAGTCTCCATTAATATTGTAGGTATAGTCTGTAATATTTCTACGTCTTGAAAAGACCACAGTATGGCATTTAGAGGAGTTTAATTGCATACCATTAGTGCTACACCAGGTAATCAATCTATCCAAATCTGCTTGAAGCCGTTGACAATCAGATTTATCAAAAATTTTAGCAAAAAATTTGCAGTCATCAGCAAATAGTAGAAATTTAGCAAATTCGAAGCAACTGACAATATTATTTATAAATAGATTAAAGAGTAAAGGACCAAGGTGCGACCCTTGGGGGACACCAGATGTTACGAGAATTTCTTTGGATTGAAAAGTTCCTATGCGCACCATCTGGACTCGTTCATGAAGAAAATTGTTTACCCATTCAAGCAGAGAGCCAGATTCTCCTGACGTTTTCAAAAAATGAACCAGCAACTCATGATTGACCCAGTCAAATGCTTTGGAGAAGTCGGTATAGATAGCGTGAACTTCACACCCCTCCTCCAAAGCATTTGACAGAAAGTCGCTATAAGATAAAAGATTAATTTCAGTTAACCTTTTTGGTCTAAATCCATATTGCTGGTCTATTATTTCTCCCTGCAAATTAGATGATAAAAAATCACATATAATGCTTTCAAACAATTTAGGTATTGTGCTCAGAATGCTAATAGGGCGATAATTTTGGATAGAATTTCTACTTTCAGACTTGTGAATAGGTGTTATAAAGCTTTTCTTCCACATACTGGGAAATTTACCCAGTGACAAGGACTTGTTAAAAATAACATGTAAAGGGCGTGACAGAATAAAGCTGTGAGATTTTAAAAAAGATGGTGGAATACCATCTGGCCCAGGACCCTTGTGAGTATCTAATGAAGTGAGTTTGGTATAAATTTCTGAAATGGAAATAGTGAAAGTATTTAAGTTTATATTATTTTCAGTATTATTGCTGTTTGGAATAACACAGCTAGTTGTGGTGTAGACAGAGGAAAAATATTGTGCGAATAATTCAGCTATTTCTTGCCCACTGTTTCCATTTACGCCATTATATTCCATTTCAGAAGGTATACCTGTGTTTTTCCTTTTGGAGTTTACAAATTTCCAGAAAGCTTTTAAATTTGTGCTAACAGAGCTCTGAGTATGAAAGACAAAGTTTTTATAAGATTCCTTTTTTAGTGATTTGCATCTTGACCTCAACCTAGCAAACCTTGAATAATCCATTTCAGCATTAGATTGTTTAAAAACTTTGTGGGCTTGCTTTTTCGCTATTATAAGTTGCTTTAATTCTGGAGAAAACCACCCGGGAAACTTTTTTTTAGAAAATTTTTTGAGAGGAACAAATAATTCTATTGAAAGATTCATAATGTTTTAAACAATGTCAACCATGTTCTTCAAGGATTGATTCAACAAAAGTGTATCCCAATTAAACTGGATAAGAAAGTCCGAGATTGCTTGATTGTCTGCTGACTGAAAATCTATATAATAACCCTTATGCATCAAGATATCAGTTTCCAAATTGTTGCTGTCTAATAAAAAAGTAAGTGGTGGATGGTAATTATCCACAGGAGAAATGATGATATCCTCGGACTGCTCAATAATGGTGAAATACCAGATCCAGAAGCGAGTTGGCATCATTGTAATTATTATTTCATTGAAACAAATTAAAGAAGCAAGCTAAATTGCCCATAACTTCCACTGACTCAACCTCACTTCTTGTTGTATTTGGTAGGGCAGTTACCACAGAACTATATTTATCAATTTCCCAAATACAATGCAGGTTGAAGTCCCCCAATAAACAAAGCTGCGCATTGGGGTATTCATTCTGAACTCTGTCAACATTTTGGTAAAAGGTTCGGTACACATCTGTTGACGAACGTGGTGAGAAGTAACAGGTTCCAATTATATATTGTCCAGCCCCAACAAGTACAAAAAGTTGCTCTATATCATGAGACGATTGGAGTTGCCTGCTGGGTATTTCAGACCGTACAGCTATTAAGACCCCTCCCAGTACAGTAGCAGTGTTGGTTTCCTCGGACCTGTCTTTTCTATATACATTGTAATCATACAAATGCAGTTCAGAGTTGCTGTAGTTGGAATTAAGGCTGGTTTCATTGAACACTATGATATCAAATATAGAATATGAAGCATTGTCCAGTAAAAGATCAAGTTTGGTCTGTAAACCACGCACATTCTGGTAGTAAACTGCAATTTTGCATTTGCTCCGGGATTGGTCAAGGTTTGAACAGGAACTTAGTTTTTTGAAATAATACTGGGAACTCCCTTGATATAACGCAATGCCAAATTATCCTCACCGTGATCCAGACGCTCACGAAGTTGATCTTTGAGGTTGTTCTCCATTGCTCTTTGACTAGTGGTAAGATCATAGCTGATATAAATTTTGCGTCCTTTAAGTTTAGAACGGTTTTTGATTACTTTATAAACATCTTGTTGATTGTTTAAGACAACCCTCATTGACATTCTATTATTTTTGTTTGGTTTACCAATCCTGGCTGCTTCTTTAACCATAATTCTGGTGCCAGTTATTTCATTAAATATTTGTTTTACCTGGTCAACATCGTTACCATCATTACCAAGGTTAAACACCATGACATTGGCAGAACGTTTTTGACGTTGTTGAAGTTCAGTTAAGATATCTTCCTTCGGTACTGGTGCACTCTGGACATCAGAAGGAGACTCGACGGACATTTGGATTTTTTGGCTTTTTAAGGCAGCGATATCCGATTTCAACTCATCATATGCTTTTAAAAGCTTAGGTACCTGAAGGAGTCCATCGCAGCAGTCTTCACATAGAAACTTCAAGGTCCTCTTCTTTTTCAAGTCCATAACGTCCAATTCGGAGCGGCACAATCCAGTGCACTTCCTGTGGATCAGTCTGGCGCAGCTATCGCATTCAATGGCAGTTTTTTCGTCGATTTTTTCTTTGCATTTAAAACAATTCATTTTTGAGGTTGTTAAATCTTTAAATATTTTGGTAATCACTTAAGTTTTTTGATGTTTTAGGTAAAAAGTCTGTACAGCAATTAATGTTTGTAAAAACTAAAATAATATTTTTGTTAATTTTGAATTATTTCACATAAAAAATTGAATTTTTGTTACCGCCGAAAATGATGGATGACAGTCTCATTCTTTATATGTTAGGTAAGAACTTTCGCCTACAATAAAATAAATAAAGCTATACAACTAGTAGGTACCTAGTGTTACTAGAAGATGGTGTTTTGTTAGTATGAAACATATTTATATCCGTTCTTTGTAGCAAATTGCCTATGATTGTTAAAAGGACAACATAATATTTCTTGAGAAGTTCGCTTTTTTCGTTAATTCTAAAACAACGCAAAATCCTGGCGTTAGCTTGATCATTGAAAACAGCGAGCAATGAATATTTATATTAACACCACAAAGGGTAAGGGTAAAAGTAAAAACAGCACGTAATATAACGGTTGTTTCACCAAAAATTTAGAATCGCGCGACAAGGTTAAATATACTACATCTTCGTATTGTGAAAAAGCTTAAAGATCACTGAGATTTAGATTTAGATCTCAAAGTGGCTCACTGCCCGTTTCCGGGAAAACGGATGATGCGACAATTGTTTTTCTTTTACGACAAATTTACGACAAATTTACGAGAATTATTCCATAGATTAGTTTTTAAAAATTTTATTTTTTTCTGGGGTGGTAATGCTAAGTTGAGACTCAACTTAGCATTACATACCCTTTTCAGGAAAACGGGTGGCACGACAAATTTTTTTCTTTTACGACAAATTTACGACAAATTCACGACAATTAATGCATATATTGCTAATATCCAATTCTTATGTGGTAATGCTAAGTTTATAGAGGTCTAAATCAGTCTCATCAAATATCTTAAGAAAATATAAATGATGAGTTAAATAAATATGCTCATTATATTTTTCTTTCTCAGATCCCTTTCCTCATTCGTCCAATAGTGTACTCTTAGTTGCCCTCCTGCTAATAAACCCTAATAAGCACACTAATAAGCCTGAAATACTTCTACAAGCTAGTTTTTAAAACAATATCTTTTTTACTGATTTTTCGCAACATCTCCTTATTACCTTCGTAGCCCGCGCAGCAATAGCTTGGTAATATCGTCGTGACGTCTGTCCGTGTGTATGTGTCGATGTGTGTGTATGTCTGTTCGTAACACGATAGCTCCTAAACCGCTAAACCGATTTTCCTGAAAATTGCAGGTAAAATTATTGCTAATTTTTTGAAAATTTAAAAATTGAAAATATGCTAATTTCTTAACGGTATGAGACCACTTTAATTCTGAGTGCTGTCCACCTATAGCAAAATCAATGATTGATTCCAGATTTCTTGTTGGCTGAATCCAGGTATATCCATAAATATTCTTATGTCTAAAAAACATTATTTATTTTTAGGTTGTGCGTTTCACAAATTTGCGTCTCAAGCCATGATCGATTATTAAAATTGCCAAGCATAATTATTTCTCTGGTATTACCGATTTTGGTGATAGTCTCATCAAGTTCGTCAAAGAACATTGGTTTGGTAACTACTCTTTCGTCACCTGATAGTGCGTAGGCTGTTATTATGATTGATTATATTATATCCAAGCATTTTTATGTTAACTCAAAGTATGTTTTCAGTAATGCAATCGTAGTCGCATCAAAGAAAATAGTTGATATATCTTCTTTGGTCGTATTATTATTTTTTAGGTTTTTCTTTATTAATAAGAAGGTGAATATGTGGACAAAATTACCGACACTACATGTACATTTTTTTTCTTCCCACCAAAAATATTTTCTGTGGCGCCATTTTTTTTCATATCTAGAAAATTATTTCAACACGATATTTTCCGAAATGTATTACAACATTTTAGACTGGCGCCAATTTTTTATTCAATTTTCCGGCAGTTATTTTATGTTCCAAACATTTAATTTTGTTGCACTATTTTTGCCGAAAAAAACTTAATTTTTCAGAAATTTTCTAGGGTACAAAAAAAATTACACAGGATGTTTGTTATTAAAGGAAGAAAAAGCAGAGAAAAAACACAAAAATATTACATTATTTAAGTCAGATGAGTTTGACAATAAACTACACAAAGACTTACTTACTTACTTACAATTCACTAGCTATTTAAAAAAATCTACCAAATTTCCAAAGATTAGAAATAGTTGACACATGGGCGCACCCAGGGGGGGCCCCCCCAAGCCTTAGATTTTTTTACATATTTTCGACATATTTCAGAAAAAAACACAAAAAATAGCTTAATATTCGACATCATGAGGCTTCGCCCCCCCCCCCCCCCCCAAGAGGCCTCGCTACCCCCCCCCCCCCCCAAGACACATTCCTGGGTGCGCCACTGTTTGACACATGTGACTGTGAATCAATAACGTTAAAAAAACTTTAAAAATCAAATATCTTGGGGTATACGTTCAATCCCATCTGCATTAGGGCGAACATCTAAAGTTCATTACAAATAAAATTAGAAGACTACTGTCTAAATTCAGACACTTTCGAACGTTTTTAAAGCTACCTCAACTAGTAACCTTATGCCATTCTCTAATGGAACCTCATCTAAACTATGGAATGTCAGCATGGGGTGCAGCAACAAAAAACTATTTAGACAGTATTATAAAAATACAAAAATGGTGCATTAAAACAATCTATAAAAAACCCCACCGATTTCCGACGGATCAACTATTTGAAGAATCATTTTTTTTAAATTTGAGATAACTATATTGCTATAATATTATGATCCGACAACA
This sequence comes from Aspidapion aeneum, assembly GCA_963576565.1. Taxonomy (NCBI): domain Eukaryota; kingdom Metazoa; phylum Arthropoda; class Insecta; order Coleoptera; family Brentidae; genus Aspidapion; species Aspidapion aeneum. The sequence continues at coordinate 60,426,254 of OY755038.1, forward strand.
AAAACAAAAATCCACCATAACAAATTACGAACATTCATATAACACCAGACGAGGAGATCTCACATATAAAATTCCAAAGGTACAAAAAACTATAACTCAAAGTTACTATTACTTGGGACCTAAAATTTATAATTTTATCTCAGACAACACTAAACAAATAAAAAATATGCGAAAATTTAAAAACAAATTAAAAGAATGGTTGAAAACCATCCCAAGGAAAAAGGTACATACATACCCAAAAAATACTTTCTACTTCGGAAATATTTCAAATAGTATAAACATATTACCGTGAAAACAAAGAGCAACATAAAAACGCTCTGAAATACACGTTAAAATTTAAAAAAAATATATATTTAGATAATGAAATTTGTAACAAAAATATTTAAAAAAAAGACATTATAAAATAAATTTACTTTACTTTAAAATACATAGAAAATACATTTAACTGCGGCCAACGGGGAAAAATCAAAATAGATTCATGTAAAAGAGAACTGTAAATAAATATATATTGAATTAGAAAAGGAAGTGCAGCACTTTTTGCCTTTGCTTAAGGCAAACAAAAAGTCAGGCGCGCGCCTGGGGCTAATTGGCTCAGAAGGTATCAATCCATCGTGGATTCATTTTTATTTTACTAAGACGCTTTCACTACGCTACTATCAAACCAAAAATTATAAAGAATATCACGACCCATGGACATGCCCCTGTCCGTAACTGTCCCCTGCTAAAAATTGAGAAGTTGTTTTACATATTATTCTTATAAAAATTATACCCATACATATGTATCTTAACTATTTCTTGGCGTTATGCAAAAATTATATCGTTGCTACTTTAAAGTAGAAAAGTCGCTCATTTGGATTCCATAATTTTATAGACAACTTTTTTTAACTGGCCAATGATTAATATCGATGAGAATCCTATTCCACAATAACCGATATTAACTTACACTCTTTTTTTCTTATAGTAGTACATTTTTGCCAGAACGACGATAATACTATGCTTTTTAGTTAAAAAAAAACTCAGAGAGGCGCTTCACGGCCATTGTCAGTTTCACCACCATTAAGCCCATAAGTTATGAAGCCATTCATCTAAAAATGAGTGAGCTTAAATTGCAATTTTCTTTTGAAAAATGGGAAAAGTAAACCGTTTCTTTATAAAATCTAAGTAAAACTATTTTTAGTCAAGTCAAATGGGTTTTTAATAAGACAATAGGATCGAGTGGGGAACCCATGTGCTACGACAATTATTTGGTCGATCAAATCATGTTGGCCGTTGTCGGCCATTGGTTTCTATGCCCTGAAAGGTAAGAGTAATCGTCAAAGAAGACCCAAGTGTAAGAAATCCGGCCGCCAATTTTTAAAGCGTTGATTGACACTATACTTACTGGAACCGTCACAGTCCCGTCACCGTACCGTCAACGCCACGTCAATTATTCTTACAACAAACGTAAATTTTAGTACCCGTGAATTTAAAAATCAAACAAGTTTTCGTGGCTAATTGTGTAAAAAGACGTTTTTCTGTCTCTCATATCTTTCTGTGGGTGACTCGAAAGCTTAACCTCACGGGGGTGTGACACCCTTGCGAAGTTTGTCAGACCGTTTTGTCTTTCATGCTACGTCTGTAGTGAGAAAACTAGAACAAGAGCAGGCGAGTATAAATTGCTATATATATATATATATATATATATATATATATATATATATATATATATATATCGATCGATTAAAAGATGGATTGCAAATAAAAAGAAATCATAACCGTATACACCGTAACCTACGACAGCACTTGTTTCTTTCTGGCCAGATCAATGCTGATTAGCGTTTTTATCCACCTTCAAACTTGAGCGTCATCAGTGGAAATTTTAGGCTAAATAATAACAATACACGTAAATTTTAGTACCCGTGAATTTTAAAGTCAAGTTTTCGTGGCTAATTGGGTAAAAATAAGTTTTTTCTCTCGTATTTTTCCGTGGGTACCTCGAAAGCCTACACAAGTAACATTTTAGGGCACATTGGCAAGCTGAAGGGTCAAAATTTCCAATCACTTGTAAAAAGTTCCACTTTTTCCTTAAAAAATTACTTTGCAGTTAAAGGTTTATAAAATATGTCATAAACTGGAACAAATAACCCAAGAAATCGTTATTTATAGACAAGAAATTCTTTTAGGAAAAACTTTCTAATTTTTTCCTTCTTTATAAGTCATTAAACTCGTTTCAGCTATAAAGGCAAAGTAACGACACAGTTTGTGCTAAACCTGACCTAGTATTCTACTTTGAGGTTCTTGATTTCCCTAGGCATTTTTAAGACAAGATAGCTTGTAAAATAGTGTATATTTTGACCTTAAAGACTTCTTAAAAGTTAAGAACTTTTTTGGTTGGCTCTGTAAGTTAGAGTTACTTATTTTTGACCTAAATGAATTCCTTCAAGGCAGGGCCCATTTTGGTTAAGTTACAGGTTGAAAATTATTATTTTTATTAAATAAGTACAACCTAAAACGCATCGTTGAACTATATAGGAAAATCTGCCATGTTATTTAACCACACGGAAAGTTCGGCGTTGGCGAGGTTAAAAGTTGCAATTTTTTTTGTCCTGATAAAAATTACGTATAAGTAGTTGAAAACAAGAAAGATCATTTTCAGATGACGTCACAACACAAACAAACCAATTTGAGGTTAACTGTAGTGTTTTTTTAAAATAGAGACAATGTGAAGTTTTTTCGGATTCCTGCTGCATTGAAAAATGCAGGTGACAGTCAAAATGCCTTATCAAAACAGAGGCAGATGTGGATTAAAGCCCTTAGAAGTCGAGGATTTAGTGAATCTCAAGTAAAGCATGCTCCACACACTTCAAAACAGGTAATAAATTCTAAAAAATAGCCCTTTGTTTATATTTAAAATTGTTTTGTTTTCAGGAAGAACTGCTGATTTTCTAAATAAAGATCATGATTGGATTCCCTAACTATAATCCTCTAGCTGTGACTGCCACACAAATTGATAGAGAGCATCAAAAAAGAGGAAGCAGCTTGAACTTGATGAGGTAAGTCTGTCTACATATAGTGAACACTGTCATTCTTAAGGAAAATATCATATCTACATAGGAATCCCTATGTAGTTATTGGTTTCCCATTAAGCATGACAGTACAAGGGTTTATGTTTAGAGAAAGCAGAGGGGATAACAACCCAAAATTTGGACATGTATGTCAATATTTTGTAGATGTATTTTCATGAGAGCAACCATGAGGAGGCTCGAGGCCCTGCCCCCTATAGCCTAAGTTTTGAGAAATATTTTATAAATTAAAAAGCCTTATCCATCATGTTAAGGACTGAAAGCTAGGACTAAATAAGGATTTTGAAGTCGATAAGTGAAAAATTACATTTAACCGAGAAGTACTCAGCTGCTCTTAGTCAGTGTATAATTTTTTTCTCAGGAATATATAGCACAGGACACTATAGAGTACCCTAAACACATTACAGGACCAAGAATTTATTTTTAAATTTGATGGTGTACACAGTTGGTTCAGGCGGTCACCTCTCGGCTTTAACTAGATTTGTTTTGCTAAATAAGTATTATTTTTTTTAGCAAGAACTGCAGACTCCAGCGACATGAAATTATGAAAAATGTAGTGCAAAGTGATTTAGACAAAATGTGATATAATATATATGATATAATGTAATTTCTACACTTTATTGTGTTTTTTTTTAAATTATATTATTATTGAATTTTATTGAAACAGTACTTATTTCAGCTTTAACATTTTCCTTACATAATTTAAGTTTCCTAAGCCAACTGGGACTAACTTATGATAAAATTCTCTATTTTTAGTTTTTTACTTAGACTTTATGTAGGTACGGACAATATTTTATACCATTAAAAAAGCAACACATTTGCACAAAAAGTTATCTTACATTAGTCTGAGTTGCCTTCTTGTAAGTTAAATTATTGTAACGTAAATTGTGGGGTGAAGCATGGCCGCACCCAGGATCCCCCGAGGCCCCCCAAGCCTTAGATTTTTTTACATATTTTCCACATATTTCATGAAAAAACACAAAAAATAGCTTAAAATTCGACATCATGAGGCTTCAGACCCCCCCCCCCCCCCAATAGGTCTCGGGTCCCCCTAAGACCTATTCCTGGATGCACACTGGGTGAAGTCCCAAGTAACACAAATTGCTGAAAAACAGCTACCAAAACCCTTTAAGAGCAAAACTGAATGTAAAATAGCTATTACAGCTGTATGCCGTTTCACAGCTAAGCAGCTTCTAAAGTGTTGTCGTTGCTGATTAGGCAATCCTTGTTTAGCTCTCAAGGTGTCCATAAGAGCTCCAAAATATAGCACGTTAACATTAAAGTAATTTTGTCTAGAAATAAACAAGAAACAATGGCAACTATTGCAAAATAACTATTTCCGGTAATGGACAGAGACTTTACTAAAATGGCTGAAGAAAAACTTGTTATGTTCTACACTACTGTGATATAATCGCGCAAAAAAGGCGGTTTTCATCGTCAAAATGTTTGCCAGGTTAACTTTTCTGATGAAACAGGTCAAGATGGCTCGTCAAAACGCAAGCGCCTCGAAAATTCAGAATAATAAACGTTTTTTTTTTCGGTGTTTGTTTTTAGGTTAGAAATTATTTTATTACAATTATCCTCTAAATACCTGATAAATCAATTCTTAGTCATATTTTATTGAATTTAGCACTTTCTAGAATTTATTTAGGCCCGGGATCCCCTGCAAATTAATCTTTTTTAGTCCATAAATTTAAAGAAAAATAAATTGGAAAACCATCATGGCCGCCTCGGCCGTCTCATTGGTTTCAGCAGTTTACCTCTAGACAAACTATTTTTTAATATTTAAGCCTAAATAATGTTGATTTCTAGCTAACTTGCCTTCTAACAATTGGCCCAATAGGTAATACGAAAAAAAAGAAGAGTCACAGATGTTATCTTTCATCTTGGGCGGTGTCACAACAACAAAATAAACAAATATTTCAATTAAAAATAGTGCGAACGTTAGAAGATAAAGTTATTACATACCCTACCACAGTACCCCACCAGTGGGAAGCAAAAAACATTGTATTGGCCATCGCCATCAGAAACCCTTAAGCTGGGTTTATACAGAAACATAGCATATCATAAGACATAGCATGACATAAGATATCATTACAGAAGGAAACTGTAAGGCTGTTTATACAAAAAATATAATAACATGACAACATACAAGCTTGGTCCAAGTTCTTTAAATGAGGCCCCACACACTCTCAGTAATTGGTAATTGCAAGGGGAGAATTCCCACAGTGCTTGGTACTGGCAATTGACTCTGGTGCACTCTGCTGCTTTTTAGTTAAAAAAAAACTCAGAGAGGCGCTTCACGGCCATTGTCAGTTTCACCACCATTAAGCCCATAAGTTATGAAGCCATTCATCTAAAAATGAGTGAGCTTAAATTGCAATTTTCTTTTGAAAAATGGGAAAAGTAAACCGTTTCTTTATAAAATCTAAGTAAAACTATTTTTAGTCAAGTCAAATGGGTTTTTAATAAGACAATAGGATCGAGTGGGGAACCCATGTGCTACGACAATTATTTGGTCGATCAAATCATGTTGGCCGTTGTCGGCCATTGGTTTCTATGCCCTGAAAGGTAAGAGTAATCGTCAAAGAAGACCCAAGTGTAAGAAATCCGGCCGCCAATTTTTAAAGCGTTGATTGACACTATACTTACTGGAACCGTCACAGTCCCGTCACCGTACCGTCAACGCCACGTCAATTATTCTTACAACAAACGTAAATTTTAGTACCCGTGAATTTAAAAATCAAACAAGTTTTCGTGGCTAATTGTGTAAAAAGAAGTTTTTCTGTCTCTCATATCTTTCTGTGGGTGACTCGAAAGCTTAACCTCACGGGGGTGTGACACCCTTGCGAAGTTTGTCAGACCGTTTTGTCTTTCATGCTACGTCTGTAGTGAGAAAACTAGAACAAGAGCAGGCGAGTATAAATTGCTATATATATATATATATATATATATATATATATATATATATATATAATATATATATATATATATATATATCGATCGATTAAAAGATGGATTGCAATAAAAAGAAATCATAACCGTATACACCGTAACCTACGACAGCACTTGTTTCTTTCTGGCCAGATCAATGCTGATTAGCGTTTTTATCCACCTTCAAACTTGAGCGTCATCAGTGGAAATTTTAGGCTAAATAATAACAATACACGTAAATTTTAGTACCGTGAATTTTAAAGTCAAGTTTTCGTGGCTAATTGGGTAAAAATAAGTTTTTTCTCTCGTATTTTTCCGTGGGTACCTCGAAAGCCTACACAAGTAACATTTTAGGGCACATTGGCAAGCTGAAGGGTCAAAATTTCCAATCACTTGTAAAAAGTTCCACTTTTTCCTTAAAAAATTACTTTGCAGTTAAAGGTTTATAAAATATGTCATAAACTGGAACAAATAACCCAAGAAATCGTTATTTATAGACAAGAAATTCTTTTAGGAAAAACTTTCTAATTTTTTCCTTCTTTATAAGTCATTAAACTCGTTTCAGCTATAAAGGCAAAGTAACGACACAGTTTGTGCTAACCTGACCTAGTATTCTACTTTGAGGTTCTTGATTTCCCTAGGCATTTTTAAGACAAGATAGCTTGTAAAATAGTGTATATTTTGACCTTAAAGACTTCTTAAAAGTTAAGAACTTTTTTGGTTGGCTCTGTAAGTTAGAGTTACTTATTTTTGACCTAAATGAATTCCTTCAAGGCAGGGCCCATTTTGGTTAAGTTACAGGTTGAAAATTATTATTTTATTAAATAAGTACAACCTAAAACGCATCGTTGAACTATATAGGAAAATCTGCCATGTTATTTAACCACACGGAAAGTTCGGCGTTGGCGAGGTTAAAAGTTGCAATTTTTTTTGTCCTGATAAAAATTACGTATAAGTAGTTGAAAACAAGAAAGATCATTTTCAGATGACGTCACAACACAAACAAACCAATTTGAGGTTAACTGTAGTGTTTTTTTAAAATAGAGACAATGTGAAGTTTTTTCGGATTCCTGCTGCATTGAAAAATGCAGGTGACAGTCAAAATGCCTTATCAAAACAGAGGCAGATGTGGATTAAAGCCTTAGAAGTCGAGGATTTAGTGAATCTCAAGTAAAGCATGCTCCACACACTTCAAAACAGGTAATAAATTCTAAAAAATAGCCCTTTGTTTATATTTAAAATTGTTTTGTTTTCAGGAAGAACTGCTGATTTTCTAATAAAGATCATGATTGGATTCCCTAACTATAATCCTCTAGCTGTGACTGCCACACAAATTGATAGAGAGCATCAAAAAAGAGGAAGCAGCTTGAACTTGATGAGGTAAGTCTGTCTACATATAGTGAACACTGTCATTCTTAAGGAAAATATCATATCTACATAGGAATCCCTATGTAGTTATTGGTTTCCCATTAAGCATGACAGTACAAGGGTTTATGTTTAGAGAAAGCAGAGGGGATAACAACCCAAAATTTGGACATGTATGTCAATATTTTGTAGATGTATTTTCATGAGAGCAACCATGAGGAGGCTCGAGGCCCTGCCCCCTATAGCCTAAGTTTTGAGAAATATTTTATAAATTAAAAAGCCTTATCCATCATGTTAAGGACTGAAAGCTAGGACTAAATAAGGATTTTGAAGTCGATAAGTGAAAAATTACATTTAACCGAGAAGTACTCAGCTGCTCTTAGTCAGTGTATAATTTTTTTCTCAGGAATATATAGCACAGGACACTATAGAGTACCCTAAACACATTACAGGACCAAGAATTTATTTTTAAATTTGATGGTGTACACAGTTGGTTCAGGCGGTCACCTCTCGGCTTTAACTAGATTTGTTTTGCTAAATAAGTATTATTTTTTTTAGCAAGAACTGCAGACTCCAGCGACATGAAATTATGAAAAATGTAGTGCAAAGTGATTTAGACAAAATGTGATATAATATATATGATATAATGTAATTTCTACACTTTATTGTGTTTTTTTTTAAATTATATTATTATTGAATTTTATTGAAACAGTACTTATTTCAGCTTTAACATTTTCCTTACATAATTTAAGTTTCCTAAGCCAACTGGGACTAACTTATGATAAAATTCTCTATTTTTAGTTTTTTACTTAGACTTTATGTAGGTACGGACAATATTTTATACCATTAAAAAAGCAACACATTTGCACAAAAAGTTATCTTACATTAGTCTGAGTTGCCTTCTTGTAAGTTAAATTATTGTAACGTAAATTGTGGGGTGAAGCATGGCCGCACCCAGGATCCCCCGAGGCCCCCCAAGCCTTAGATTTTTTTACATATTTTCCACATATTTCATGAAAAAACACAAAAAATAGCTTAAAATTCGACATCATGAGGCTTCAGACCCCCCCCCCCCCCCAATAGGTCTCGGGTCCCCCTAAGACCTATTCCTGGATGCACACTGGGTGAAGTCCCAAGTAACACAAATTGCTGAAAAACAGCTACCAAAACCCTTTAAGAGCAAAACTGAATGTAAAATAGCTATTACAGCTGTATGCCGTTTCACAGCTAAGCAGCTTCTAAAGTGTTGTCGTTGCTGATTAGGCAATCTTTGTTTAGCTCTCAAGGTGTCCATAAGAGCTCCAAAATATAGCACGTTAACATTAAAGTAATTTTGTCTAGAAATAAACAAGAAACAATGGCAACTATTGCAAAATAACTATTTCCGGTAATGGACAGAGACTTTACTAAAATGGCTGAAGAAAAACTTGTTATGTTCTACACTACTGTGATATAATCGCGCAAAAAAGGCGGTTTTCATCGTCAAAATGTTTGCCAGGTTAACTTTTCTGATGAAACAGGTCAAGATGGCTCGTCAAAACGCAAGCGCCTCGAAAATTCAGAATAATAAACGTTTTTTTTTTCGGTGTTTGTTTTTAGGTTAGAAATTATTTTATTACAATTATCCTCTAAATACCTGATAAATCAATTCTTAGTCATATTTTATTGAATTTAGCACTTTCTAGAATTTATTTAGGCCCGGGATCCCCTGCAAATTAATCTTTTTTAGTCCATAAATTTAAAGAAAAATAAATTGGAAAACCATCATGGCCGCCTCGGCCGTCTCATTGGTTTCAGCAGTTTACCTCTAGACAAACTATTTTTTAATATTTAAGCCTAAATAATGTTGATTTCTAGCTAACTTGCCTTCTAACAATTGGCCCAATAGGTAATACGAAAAAAAAGAAGAGTCACAGATGTTATCTTTCATCTTGGGCGGTGTCACAACAACAAAATAAACAAATATTTCAATTAAAAATAGTGCGAACGTTAGAAGATAAAGTTATTACATACCCTACCACAGTACCCCACCAGTGGGAAGCAAAAAACATTGTATTGGCCATCGCCATCAGAAACCCTTAAGCTGGGTTTATACAGAAACATAGCATATCATAAGACATAGCATGACATAAGATATCATTACAGAAGGAAACTGTAAGGCTGTTTATACAAAAAATATAGTAACATGACAACATACAAGCTTGGTCCAAGTTCTTTAAATGAGGCCCCACACACTCTCAGTAATTGGTAATTGCAAGGGGAGAATTCCCACAGTGCTTGGTACTGGCAATTGACTCTGGTGCACTCTGCTTGGAATCAGGTAAGTCTAAATAAACAGACTACTAAAGCCGCTTGACTTGAAGTAAAAAAAACAGAGTGTCATTCAAACCAATGAGATTAAAAAAATATTTTTTGATCTGATGGATTCAAACATTGTGTCATGACATAATTTGTCATTAAGAAACACTATTTTTTTTTGGACATTCTGATTTGACTGTTTTTTACTAAACACCAAGGGGTAAACAGCTCTCACAATCGGTGTACACATTTCTCACAATCTGTTCACAATCTTTACACAATCCCTCCCAATCAGTCACAATCCCTCACAATCTCACCACAATCCCTCACAATCTGTACACAATCCCTCACAATCTTAGCAAAAGATTGTGGATTTTCACAATCGGTGTACACATTTTGGGGTTAGCTGGTCACCCCTCGGTTATTAAGTAGCAGGGCCGGTAACAGTAAATTAAGAGGGCGGCAAAGGAAACTATAGACACGGATCAAGGTGATCTGTGCTATAGACATGATGACCTTTTTGTTTTTTTTTTTTGGTCACAAGAATTTTGATGGGACGGCCCCTCTACGCCGTCCCCAATCCCCTCACAATCTTGCCACAATCCCTCACAATCTTAGCAAAAGATTGTGGATTTTCACAATCGGTGTACACATTTTGGGTTAGCTGTTCACCCCTCGCTAAACACACTCTTGACTACTAATTTTCACTTGTCCCAAGTAAGAAAAAATGAAAAAAGCATGGCACATTGATTGCCTTGTTTTTTTTAATTTTTAGGTAAAAAAGTTTTATTTACATTTTTTAATTTTAGAAGCAGTTAAAAGAAATGAAGTACAAACTCCAGAAAGCAAACCAGAATGGGGCCCATTTGCCCAGCCCTTGGGAATGTCAGCAAGGAAGCCAAAAAGGGGGTCTGCTTGCAATTGACTCCTACTCATTTTACACATTTTTTTTTATAATTATTAAAATTAAATTATATAATGTACAGGGAATTAAACATCTTTGCTTTATTACCATGAATGTACGGTAGTGGCGGTTAGCACCCTTAAAGGATCTAACCTGGCACGTAGGCATGCCTTTCTGGGTATGTTGTGCTGTGTACTTACTGTGTATGACTCGGATAACAGTTTAAATTCTATCTAGTAAATAGAACCCAGTAGACTTCAAAATATATTTTAGGCCAGAAACTTAGTCATGATATACCACATAATGCCATAATTATAGCCTTAGAGCACTGGTGTACCTTTTGACATAATCAACAGGGTACAGAGAGCCACAATGTACCTGCACTAGCTGTTAGTTCAAAATAGGCACTCCATATACCATACCTTTTGACAATCAACAGGGTACGGAGAGCCACAATGTGCCTGCACTAGCTGTTCTATATTTTTTTACCTACTGGTCAAAGCTTGTCCGTTACCAGACTACCCATGGGTCAAGGTTTCTTTAGTTAGCTCTTACGACAGGCCTGGGGGTTACCTTGGTGCTATTATGCATATTCATAATCTAAAAGAATCTAATAAGAAAGGGGCCCCTCTTGCCTCCCCAACCCCCATGAATGTAAAATAATAAGTTTGGAATTATTGTTATAGAAATAGCGGTGAATGTATTAACATTAACATTTAAATCTATGTTTTTATATTAATGTTTGTAATTTGAAATAGCATGATTGGCTAATAAAGATTTATTCAATTCAATTCAATACACCATTGTATCAAATGTGTATTACATTGGTGAGTGGTCCAACAGAAGGGTTCCAGAGATACAACAAAAAGGAGGACAATTTAGATTTTTTGAACATACATTGTATAGACTTAAAAAATTAATTAGGCAGTATATGGTTTTCTTTTACAAAAAAATGTTTTTTTTTCTAACATGCCAAAATAAAAGTTTTTTGTACCTCTAAGAATTTTTCGAAATACATTCTTTAAAATAAATGGAAATTCTTGAGAAACCATATTTATTACACAATTACCAAAATAGTTATTTACTTAGTTATGTAATACACTAGAATGTGCCCTTTGTATTTAAAGTTCTCTAGAAAAAGGGGGAGAGGTGATCGCCTCCATCCTCTCTGGGATCACCACTGGTAAGGCAGGCCTTAGTAGGAATAGGTAGAGGAAATTTTTGTTATTAAGGTAACTAGGTAAATAAAAACAAGAAATTTATTTATTTAGTTATTCAACTAATAAACTGGCTTCTTAATGCCCAGGGTGCAGCACCTTAGAGGGCCCAATACAATGGGTTACACAAGTGGGTCCATACCTTTTTGAGAGCCTGGCCTGATTATGTGCTAAGTTAAACCAATTCTACAGTACTTACTAAAAAATTTGTACACTTGCTGTCAGCAGCTCACATAGTGCATAATGATGACAAAGTTAGTGCTTAATTATATATCATCTATTAATGCTAAGCAGGCAGAAAAATGGAGGACCAATGTACCAAAATCAAGCATTATGTTTGTCCATGGTGCATTATGTTGTTATATACACCAGCCCTTGAGTTACAACAAAAAACAGACAGACTGATGAAAAAATTTTGACAGCACTTTTAAGGTTCACTCAGGACTGATAAGTACCAGGCAGGAACCCCTTGTAATGGCTTCATTGTGTGCCCCCTGACAAGGCATCGCACCAGGGTTTCAAGGAACCAGTCACTGTTTACCCAACTTTAGTTCCCTGTCAAAGATAAAGGGATACTCTAAAAGATGGGCAAATAACTATCTTTTATGGCTGTGAGTGGACATTTGTTTAAACAAACATCAAATTGCTTGTTTAAATAAAAAACACAACACACAACCAGAGATTAGGTTAGAAAAGAAAACAACAAACAGAAGACACGGTCCGTAAAGAAACCGGTTGCGTAACTCGGTGTTTAGGCGGCCGGGCCGTGACGTCAGGGCTACGTCACAGTTTTGCTAGAAATCAGCAGTCAAACGCTGTTTATATCGAAATTTCGTCTTTTGCGAGGAAATTTTGTACATATTGGGTCTTTTCGTCGTGTAAGTGTTTAAATACCTATTACGTTCTTACTATAAATATATTAAAAACTAACTAAAAGAGTTGGTGAGTTTTTAAATATAATTAAAAATTTTAACAAACACAAATTTTCCTGTGTCGGTTGTTTTCTACCCATACAATGTGGGTCATACAAGGTTACAAGGGGAGCTGGGACATAGACCTTGGGGGTATGGGTTTTTTCTCTATACTGCATCTGATATCTGCAACCAACACATAATTTTTAAGATAACTTTTTGATAGTTATCATCACAATCAGTATAGGCCAGGACAAAGATTATGAAATGAACTTTATATACACATAGAAAATTACTAATAGTTTAAAAAATACTCAATGTTGTTGGCTGTTTTTAAGGCGCCTGATGCTAAAAATAGTTCTTAAATGATGTACCTATTACACAGTGTTCACGCACAAGCGTTTTCCATTAATTTTAAATTTTATACCTATTTTGTTCCCTCCCGCGTATTTCCTTCTTACCCGCAACTGTCTAAATATATTTGGGCACATTGAACGCAATGCGCAGGATCAAGAGAGATTCCAACATGTCCGCTCTCTAAAAAGGACATATTTTCCGTTCTTCCTTACTTTTCAACGAAGTGACAACATTTTCCGGGTTTTAAACTAAAGCTAATGACTATTTAGTGCTACCTTCAATCAACTTGGTAATGATGATGCTGTAAGCAGGGCCCTGCAGAAGAATAACAAGAAAATCGACTCGGTAAGTGCCCTAGCAATAAGCAGTTGTAGATTTCCTTAAACGAACCTATGGCATAACTTTCACCCTTCCTTTCCGATCAATGTTACGCAGGTAATTCCTTCCATACAGTCCACTCTTCCTACCCGCTGCGTGAACACACAGCATACCTACCTCTTCATGAAAAAAATTAAAAAAAAATAATTTAAAAATTTCGTAAAATTTGAGGAAAATAATATTGCTGTTAATTTATTTTAAATATTTGATTTATTTTCTCAAAGTTAAAAATACCGAAAATATTCCAAATTAAAAATTACGCTTAGACTACATGCTACCAACTAAAATTAAAATACTTACGTAATTTTGAATTTAAAATTTCTTCGTTATTATTTTAAACTTTAGGCAAATTTTTTTTTATAAAATTGTTTAGAATTAAAAGGCGTATCAGAAAAAAATATAAAATACAGGATATATAAATTTTTTTAAACGTTTTTTGAAAAAAACCAAAAACCGATGCTCTATTTTTTAAAAATTTAAGTATCTTAAACAGCATTAAAAATTCTACTAGTTTGCCAATTTAAACTTTTTTCTATCTTTATAATAAAAAAGTTAGCAATGGTGGACACTTAACTTGGAACACTCTGTATAACGCTCAAGCAGGAGGGAAGGCATATTAGCCTTGCGTAACAGTCGATGTATTTTTTATGATATTTCTTGAAAATGCGTTTTGTAGGGGTGATCAAAAAAAATCCCTTACTGCCTTATTGACTTTTAGTCATTTTAACTTCCTTTTTTTTAAATTTTTTTGTATAAATTTTACACAAAAAAATCTAGTTCGGCGTAAAAAATTTCATTAAATTGAACAAGAGAGTAGGCAAAGTATTTATAATCGTGTCCTGAATCTGATATTTATAAAACTATTGGAATTTTTATCATAAAATTTTAAATGATTTAATTTTGTAATAAATTTTGGTATTTTTTCGGCTTTTAAATAGACCTATCTCTCTTTCTCTCATAATGTAACGTATAGGTCTTTCTTTATTGACCGTGGAACAGGCAAAATGCCGCGTCATTGGCTGAGAGTTACCACACAACCGGTTTCTTTACGAACCTTGGATCAGGCATGACAATAAATCTCCTTTTTTCAAGAGTCATAATCGCACTGCTCTTTTGGCCAAGCATTTTTGGGGGCTGTTCAAAAGTTTTGTAATAAACAGCTTGAAATACAAAAATTGCTAAATTGTTGCTTTTTCTAGCTAAATAATAGGAATAAGAGCTTAAAATTTATGTTATTTAGCTAGCTAAATTTTAGCATGCTTATAAGCAATTATTTAACTTTAAAAGAGCAAGTCCTGTATAATATTACATCAAAAGCCATTTCACCCATAAACACCTGCTATCAGAGAGGTTCTATAACTAAAATAATTTCTAAACCACAACTAGCTGTTTTACAGCAAAAACTAAGCTCTGACAACACTTTCACAGCAAAGTTTTTGCTTTTAAACTATATTGTCCACTTTGTGTTACTTGGGGTGACCGTAATAAGTAATTATTGAACTAATTATTAAAGGAGACTATATAGAGATATAATTTGTAAACTTTTATTACAAGTAAGATATGCAGGTACAGTTTTAATTTAATCTAAAGAAAATTATTCTATTTTACACATACCTAAGATCTGTTTTAATATTTATATTATATCAGAAAATAAAACTGCACTTTTTTAGTGTCGCACACATACAAAATATATAGTTCACGACATTTCGTTAAGATATAAAAATTGGGTTGTATTCCAATGGCTTCACTCTCAACTTCTGGGAATCTTTTACCTGAAATTAAAAAAATGATATAGTATATACACATTGACAGGAGAGGGAATGCAACGGAAAATAGAAAAGAAGCTCAAAGAGCAGGACAAATTAACAAAAAATTTTTGTTCGCAAAATATCACTTTTTATAAAAAGTTCTGCTTGTTTTTTCTCTTGCAATACTTTAAATTTAAAAATATTATACAGGGGTGTCAAAAAACAACAATATAATAACTGCCCTCGAAACTGCCCTTAGTTTTTTTAGCAAAGTGGCAAATAAAAAAAAACATTTTAAAGCATTAATTCTAAAGATTCTTATCTTTAATCTACTGTTTGGATTTAAAATGTTTTTTTGCCACTTTGCTCCAAACTGAAAAATAAAGGATGTTTACTCTGAATGGTATTTCAAATCAAATCAAAATAGGTTTTATTGTCGGAAAGAAAAATTTTATTGACAAAGCAGTAGTAATTAAATAAATTTCATGTTTTCTTGTTTTTTAGCTGATCACCTCCTTGTCTTAAAAAGTTTAATCCCCTTTGTAAATCAACACTTTTAAAATAATTTTTTATAAATCCACTCTGCTTACCTTTGTCGAAGTTTATTCTGTTAGCCCTTGCCTCTAGTACATGCCGGGATTCATAATATTTGTATCTCTGTTTTCATCCATGGTAGGTATAACAAGACACTTGTTCATCATGGTTTTCATCTGTTGTCCCATGTAGAAACTGTGAGTTAAAATTAGGTAATACATTAATACTGCCGCCAGGGACTGTACATTTTCTACACAGTTTAATGCACTAGCAAAAGTTTCTGTACTTAATAAGTTTACTATTAAATAAAAAGTATGCATTTTTCACTTCACACTGTAAACCTAAACTTTTTTTCAAAATGATACTTTTAACTATAAATAACTCCTGGTAATTTGTTTAAAAATCCCAAAATAATTTCACTGTTAATACCATTGACTTAATACCCTAAAATTCTAATGTGCCACAGCCATATGGCGTATTCCATTGGGAAAATGAGTGCAGCACTGGTGGTGCACTGTCACTGGATCGGTGCTGTCAAAAATTTGCACCGAGTACAGTTTCAATGGAACACGCGGAAAATGAAAAATCGCACTCGTGTGGTATGCAACCCAATAACCTCACATTTTTTGTTTTGTTATAAAATGTGAAAATATTTTAAAAATACCCACCTCCTTGTTGAATGCAGACTTGTGCTCGTATACCAACAGATAGATTAGTTATCTGTATATCGCGCTTGTTTTTCAAAAAAACCTAAACAGAAGTAGTGCACTTTATGCTCTCAAAATTTGAACAAGGAAGGAAGGATTCGAAACACTTCATATATATATATATATATATATATATATATATATATATATATAATATTTCACAAGTTTCTTTCAACTAAACCTAACTTTCCCGCCTTGCGAAATTTGGTCGAAAACATGTTGGTCAATAACCAAATTAAGGAAAATTATTCAAAAACATTTCTTAAAATTTTTTTGTTCAAAAAATTTTTCTTTTAAATTAATTTTTTTTCATAAGGAAAATTGTTCAAAAAGGTTTTTGAAGAAAATATTTTTGAACAAATTTCCATTGAACAAGAACATAACCTAACCTAACAGCTAGGTAAGGGTGTTTTAACATGCCATAAAAATGACAACACATGTGCCTCAGCGCTAATGGGGTTTCGTCCCCGTGTTCTTTTGACAGAATCAAGACTCTTTCAAATTGTTTATGACGAATTCTGCAGTGCTCAACTCGAGCCGAAAGTGTTTCTTGAACTAAAAAATATTTTTATTTTTACTTATAATCATAGGGCCCCAGTCAACCAAATCCATACAAATCCACACACACTGGTTCGTTGTGCACTAGCGCTGCACTCATTTTCCCAATGGAATATGCCAATAGATAAACGACTTCGGTCCCCCTTATGGTCGTGTTGCTTCGGTTCAATCCGGTTTCCCACAGCTAAACTGGCAGACTCTCAACAATCAGCTGTTTCAGTTTAGTCCAGTCATTATAGAATTTTAGCTGGCAAAAGGTGGTGTGGCCGCAATTTTGACATATATGTTGTTGACATTGGAATCCTAAAAACAAATTTGACTTTTCGACCTTGGGGCGTGGCTGGCTTCCCCCGCCATCTTGGGGTCAGTGTGCACAAAAAGCTTTTTTTTTAAATTATGTTTTAGAAAAAAAAAGTTTTAAACGAAAGTAGAAGACAATAAATTTGGATTGGATTTTCACGAGTATTTTTTTAGGCGTTTAACTTCGAAACTGCTTATTTTTGAAAAAATCTTTAATAACATAAAATAAAGACTAACCAATAGCGTATAAAATAAGACATCACTGAGTTCTCTGGGTAGTACGTTGCTGAGATACGAACCCTGAAGTGTTAGCAGTAGAAATTATTCAGTTTTATGTCATTTTCGCAAAAGGTAAGCATTTTCATAGAAAGTGTGTAATCAACTTTATTGTAGAAAATTAAATTATCTTCCAAACGATGTATCACCAAATTGGGCAAAGTCCATGGTTAGCTCTTGATTGAAATTCGGGGTAATATTTTAGGATCACGAAAAAAAATCGTGTTTTTTTAGGTTTTATTCAGTTTTCAAAAAAACTAAGCATTTTATGGAAACATTTTAAAGTTGTGTTAAAGCTATTATTGACACTCCAGGGGCTTCCGCATATTAAGGTTATTTTTTAAATTTTTATTTATTTTATTCAATTTTCTTCTAAGCTTTCCAAAAAATCTCTTTTGACTGTATATTGTTGAAAATAAAATTATCTTTAAAGCGATATGTATTTAGCGTGTTTCTGTTAACGGGGAACATTCAAGGAACATATTATATATACAGTATGTCCCCGTTAGTTGGAATCATATGGAAAACTTTTTTATTATTAATTTGAAGAAAAAAAGTTTCTCTTCATAAAAAGTTCCGCATTATCTAAAACCTAGAATACAGTCATCAAATATCAAATTTTTTCAGTAATATACGAGGTTTGTCAAAAAATCGGAGTTTTGCTCAAGAGCAAAGTACCTTTAAATTTGACAATATTGAAAAATTTTACAAAAAAAGTTGATCAGAATTAAAAATTACGTTTAAATATGCAAGTACATCCATTTAAATTAAAGCTTCAGATTATTTTATTTTTTACTAATATTTTTATTTTTAACCTTTAAGTTTTTCGATGTTTTAATTATGCAATTAAAACGAGTAATAGAACGATTAAGTCTATTGAATAATAGGGTGGGTATGTCAAAGCATTAGTATTAGTGTAAATTTAATTTTTTTGTTTCTAATATTAATATGATATGAATATGATTAGTTTTATAATTTAGTATTTGAATGTAGTTTATTATTTGCAAAATAAATGAATATGCACTTATTACGCGTTTTAACTGCGAAATTATTAGAAATCATCAAAAAACTAAAATGCTATCATGTGTTTCATAATCACAAAAGATACATGTTCATTCAAAACAGAAATATTAGTAAAAAACAAAATAATCTAAAGTGTTAATTTAAATTGATGTACTTGCATAAATAAACGTAATTTTTAATTCTGATCAACTCTTTTTAGTAACATTTTTCGATATTGTCAAATTTAGAGGTACTTTACTCTTAAGCAAAACTCATATTTTTTGACAAACTCGTATACCACTAAAAAAATGTGATATTGATTGGAACTTCTTATGGAGAATAACTTTTTTTCCTAAAATTTATAATAAAAAAGTTTTTCATATGATTCCAACTGAGGGGGACATACTGTATATTTCGTGGTAACTTTTTTTTTTCAATTTAATATTTGGACGCCCCTGGTGTTCTAACGGTTACCGGAATGTTACAACTATACACATTATTCGAAAGAAAATTTAATTGTCTACAATGTAGAGTAAAATGTTTTCCCGGTAAGGCTTGGTTTAAAAAAAAATGGTAAAATACAGGTAGACTTTTTTGTCATTAAAAAAAAATCACTAAACATGCATATATTCTTTGAGCGTTCCCCGTTAACAAAAACTTAGATACATATCGTTATAAAGATTATTTTATTTTCAACAATATAGAGTTAAACAAGATTTATAGGAAGCTTAGTTTTTAATAAAATTGAATAAAAAAAATAAAACATTTGAAAAAAAATAATTAAAAAAAAAACCTCAATATGCGGGCGCCCCTGGAGTGTCAATATTAGCTTTAACACAACTTTATGATACGCTGTTCGAAAGAGCATTTTATTTTCTCTAAACAAGGTGTTTTAACATTTTTCCCTGAAATGCTTAGTTTTTTGAAAACTGAATAAAACCTAAAAAACATTTTTTTTTCGTGATCTTAAAAAATAACCCCAATTTATAGATGCCAATTAAGTGCTAACCGTGGACTTGGCCCACTTCGGTGATATATCATTTAACAGATAATTTAATTTACTATTATTAAGTTGATTACACACTTTCTGTAAATTGCGTACCTTTTGAGAAAATGACATAAAACTGAATAATTTCGGTTTATTTTGCATATTTTATGGAAATACATAGGAAACAGGTGTACTGCTAACACTTCAGGGTTCGTATTTCAGCAAGGGTACTAGCCAGTGGCGCACCCAGGAATATGTCTTGGGGGGCTAAGGCCTCTTGGGGGGGGGGGGGGCGAAGCCTCATGATGTCGAATATTAAGCTATTTTTTGTGTTTTTTTTTTCTGAAATAAGTCGAAAATATGGAAAAAAAATCTAAGGCCCCCCCCCCTGGTTGCGCCCATGGTACTACCCAGGGAACTCAGTGATATCTCATTTTATAGGTTATTAGTTAGTCTTTATTTTGTTTTCACAGATTTTAAAGGCCACAAATAATAAAATTGGTTAAAATCCAAAATGACGGCAAATGTTTAGCGTCATAAATCGAAAACGATTCGTTTCACAAAAAAACTTACAACAGCGTTTTTGTAGGAAACTTTTGTCTAAATCTTTTTTTCTAAAATGTACAGGGACCAAGTAATTAAAAAAACAACCTTTACGTGCACACTAAATACAAGATAGCAGGGGGAGCCCCCCCCCCCAAGGTCGATTACTCAATTTATTTTATGGCTCTAATTTGAACAACAATATGTCAAAATCGCGAACCGAACCGAACCCTTTGCATGCTGGAGGTATTTTGTTCGCTCTAATGACTGACCTAGTTGTCCGAACGCTGACGGTCCACGCACGCGCATTTCGCAAACCCAATGAACTTGAATCCAAACAAATTTTCAACTCTCCAAGACTCACCCGATCTCACTCTTTCTTTCTCTCAGTACAGCTAAGACAGACAAAGACAACATATTTTCGGGGGACTTTGGGCGACTATGCGTAAGAAAACTGCGGAGTATTACTTCGTCTGGTTAAAATAAGGAAAAATCACCTTTATTCTCAAAATTATAAAAAATTTTGGCTACGCCAGTAGACATTCCGCGTTTGAGGACGAACATGAAGGTAAAATCAACCTCTAAGACAATCTTCGGGAGTCCCGAGATATACGCCATGTTTTTTTTTCTTTGTGAAAAATGTTTATTGTGTTTTTGTTAATTTTACTTAAACAATCCCAATAATCTTCACGAAAACGATGTAACTGAATTGCTTTTATGGCCAAACATCATCATATAAACACAATTTTTTTTTGTTAAAATGACATGTTTTGAAGGGCGCGTGAGTTTTTTGGACGTAAAAGTCATGGATTCTACGAAAATATTTCCGCCGCAAGTTTTTTTCATCTCAATATGTATAAAAATAATATGTAAAACCCCCATATAATTACAATAGTTGATAAAAAACATCACCATTTTTTTTCACAACTGGTTAAACACCTATCAACCATTATTATTGTGTTCCTCTTTGTTTATTTTTATTTAAAAATGTCTTCATTTCTTTTTATTCTGACAGATGTAGGGTCGCCACAATACAGGGACATCAGAAGGTATTTTTACTTCTTTTGAACCATATAGGCTAAACTGACGTTGAAAACTTGTCTAAACAGAGACTTATTGTTTGAACCTTGATCAAAGTCTCATCTAGGTTAGTTAGACATGGAACACAAACTGTGCTTATTACCTATTTTCTCCTTCCAAATTACCTTTGTTTTTGTCCCCACTTTGGGAAAATGTCGGGAAATTTCCCTCTTTTTTAACCTTTTAATTTGTTATGGGGAAAAATTACTCTCTTATTTTAAGTAAACTTTACCTAATTTTAACCAAAAATGTTACTTGGGTAACCTCACGGGGGTCCAAGATCTAATGGATACCTAATAAGTGTTAAGAGGTAACGGTTTCGTCCATTTGGAACTCCTCAGAACAGTGCTTGGTTAATGTGACACCCTTGCGAAGTTATCGCAATCGATTCTTGCGAGGGTTTTCCCACTATGGAAGTAGGATGAGAGACAAATCGGTCTGATTAACTTTGCAAGAGTGTCACATAGACCAAGCAGTGTTCTGAGGAGTCCCATAAGGACGAAACAGTTAAATGTCAACACTAATTAGGTGTTTATTAGATCTTGGACTTCTGTGAGGTTAAGCTTTCGAGCAAACCACGGAAAAATATAAGAGAAACAAAAACTTCTTTTTACCCGATTAGCCATGAAAACTTATTTGATTTTTAGATTTACGGGTACTATAATTTACTGTGTGAAACCAACAGAAACAACTACACCGCGGGAAAATACCTCTATCGGCATTGAATTATACTGATGGTTTGATGCTTTCGTTGGGAACTTGTTTAAATTGTTTGGTTTTCACTCTTTTCAACGTCGATCACAAGGATACTAATGATCCCGTCTGAAACACGTCCTGACAATCAGGAACAGTGATCCATGCCAATCCACGACCGGTTTCGGCCTTTTGGGCCATCCTCAGGTGAATGCAGGCGATAGCTCCGTGTTTCACGTGTTGTTTCTGTTGGTTTCACACAACTTATGCTTGGCATGGATCACTGTTCCTGATTGTCAGGACGTGTTCCAGGTGGGGATCATTCGTATCCTTGTGATCGACGTTGGAGAGAGTGAAAACCAAACAGTTTTAACTATAATTTACTTTTGTTAGTATTATTTGGCTTGGTGGGTAAAAACGCAAATCAGCATTGATCTCGCCTAAAAGACTCAAGAGCTGTCGTAGGTCACGGATGGTTTCTTTTTCATTACAATCGATCTTTTTATCAATCGACATAAATAGCAGTTTATAGTCCCCTGTTCTTGTTCTAGTTCCTCCCGTATCTTTTTTTCTTTTTCGAATTTTTTGTTTTGAAATAACGCCAAAAATGTGTTATTTGGATGTATTTTGACCTATCCTAGCAATATCGTCGGATGTCTGTCTGTGTGTGTGTGTCTGTATATTATTTCTCTTTGTAACACGATAGCTCCTAAACCTTTGAACAGATTTTCATAAAATGTTCAGGTAAAATAGTGTACGACACTCTTAGGAGCTGATTAGATTTTGGTTAAAATCCATTAATGTTAATAACAGTTTTTTGACAATTAAAAACTTTAAAAAATGCTAACTTTTTACCGGAGCATCGTATTAATACACTGTTTTCGGGATATAGTAGACTATATATTGCTCAATAATTCGTGCTATTACCAAAAACTTTGTAGGAGCTTTAGTTTCTGAGATATTTAGAAAAACTGTTTACAAGGCTAATATATTATCGTGGCTTCACTTGAAGTGTGAAGTGGATCCATTTATTTTTTTAAATTACAAAATTTTTACTTTTAGCTATACATTTTTTATTGTTATCATTTTTAATTCATTATAAGC
The DNA here is from genome assembly GCA_963576565.1 of Aspidapion aeneum. Taxonomy (NCBI): domain Eukaryota; kingdom Metazoa; phylum Arthropoda; class Insecta; order Coleoptera; family Brentidae; genus Aspidapion; species Aspidapion aeneum. The sequence continues at coordinate 60,449,213 of OY755038.1, forward strand.
TATTTATTATATAGAATTTAAGGACTGGATTACTTTATACTTATCTGGTGATAAAAAATCAAATTAATAAAAAATGGTATTTTGTAAAAAGCTAAGCTGTAAATAAAGAAATGTGTTGCTTTCGTAGAACTTTCAAAATATTAAGCTGAATTAGGTATTTCTTCTTTACTATTTACATTTTTATGTTATTTATTAAGACAATGCAAAAGATAAGAACAACAACTGGTGCTCTCGTTAACTGTTTTTGTATAAAAATTAAAATAACGCGGGATAATATTAAAGTTGTCTAAAAAATATGAAAGAAAATCTATTTTGTCTAGTTATATTTAGATTAAACCATATTAATTAATAATTAAGAAGGGCCAAGAAATAATTTAGTATTTTGCTTTTCTATACTACCGTTATTTTATTTGTTTAATAAAGAAAAAACACTGATGCTTCGACATCCACCAATCTTCTGAGTAAAGTATAGGTAGTACCTATTATTATACTTCTTATCTTGATTGAAATATATTATGTACTCAAATATTTCAGTTCGGTTCATTGAATTTCGAGTATGTACTCGTTAGAATCTAGTCCTGACATTGTGGTTTTTTTACTACTGAATGGAACATAATGTTTCTAGTTTTCAAATTTATTTAAAGTTTTAGTAAAACCGCAATTTTTTTTCTTTCAAGTCTTCTTTTTTTATTGGCATGTGCTTTGGGGAATCAAGTAGTCTACAAAATGTAATGTATTAATAATATAACCTTGTAATCCCAGATCAATTAATTCCTCTCAAATCATATCGTGCATACTTTCACTTTTAAATCTTGAAAGGGCCTGTTGTCATGTTATAGATTGGGGCTCCAGGCTTCATTCACAAGGTCAAAAACATCCCTTGGACTGTTGGCCTCGACATATAAAACACATTGTATTTGACTTTTTAAAAACTGTATTGAAGGGTGATAAAATGGGGCCCAAGGCTATTCATTCACAAGATCAAAAGATCACCCAGACTATTGGCCTCTAAAAAATCAATGAATTACCTTCAATAATTGCGTTTCAGGGTAAAAAAATACCCCTCAGAATATTGGTCATTATATAAAAAAACAACGACCTTCACAGCTTTTTAAGGTCAAAAATACGACTCACACTAATGGCCTATAGTCAAAAAGACCACCCAGACTATTGGCGTCTAGATACAAAATATGATTACCATCACAAATTTTCAAGGACAAAAACACCCCTCACACTATGGTCAAAAACACCACCCAAACCATTCGCCTATCAAAATCATGATGACGTTATTGCCTCCTCATTTTGAGCTGGGAGGAACATATCGCCCCTCAGAACGAAAATGAAACAAATCGAAATTTAAAAAAATTTTTGAGTTCGTTCTAAAGTGATATATCTGCTACTTGCTCCCAAGGATGTAAACTTTTTCACTTGTCTAAAACTATAACCAAGTACCTGGAAATTATCAGCATATATCTCGTTGTTTTTTTAGGAAGTTGATATATTTTTTACTCGTTTATTGCTGTAAGTAAAATATAAAATAATAAGTTAAATTTATTTTATTATTTCCTAAAATGTAAAAGGTTTAGCTTCTGGCTGAATTAAAATAATGTTAAATTTGACTAATTGATTTAAAATTATTTATAGGGATGTGGGTGTAAGCATATGAAAATTAAAAGCTTAAAAATAAACCTTACACTTAAAATAAAACTAATAAAACAAATATGGGAATTCGTATAATGAAAATCAGTAGACGAAAACAAAACTTTTGACCACTATGTTTTAGGCCGTAACGGCTCAAGTTGGAAAAATCTTTCCCTAGGCAGACTAAAGCAGTGAAAGCTCAGCAACCAAAATACTCTGCCAATCTATGGGCACCTAAGCTCACACTAGGTACTATACTCTGCCAATTTATGGGCACTTAAGCTCACACTACGTACTATAGTTATAGTGTACGTGTGAGCTAATATTACTAAAAACTGAAATATATTTTATTCAACTCCAGACTAAATTACCTTGTGTTTGATACCACACAAGCCATGTTTTGACCTAAACTCAAATTTTTGAAATCTACCCCCACTCTTAAAAAACACAAAAACTAAAATGTATTTTGTTAAACTCCGGACTCAATTACCTTTCGTTTGATATCACACACGCCATATTTTCACCTAAACTCTAATTTGTGAAATATACCCCCACCCTTTTTTAAAAATAAATTAAAATGTATTTTATTTAACTCCAGACTCAATTACCTTTCGTTTGATATCACACACGCCATATTTTCTTATAAACTCTAATTTTTGAAATCTACCCCCACCCATTTATTTGGTTTGTGTTCGGTGGATTTTGTTCATTTTTAAATGGGACCATCTCGACCCAAGACCCAGCCCAGGTACCAAATTTCATTAAAATCGGCCAAGCGCTTTTTGAGTTATGCGCGTTGGTCGTTACAGACAGACATACAGACATACAGACAGACAGACAGACAGACGGCGCAACAAAAAAGTTTTAAAATCATCTGAAACGCAAAGATATATAAAAATTTTTGAAATCGGAGCAACTTTTTTTTTCTCGAAAAAATTAGGATCACCATAGCTCACACTACTATAGTATAGTATATGTGTGAGCTAATAGTTATAGTGTACGCGTGAGCTAATATAATGAGCTAATATAACTAAAAACTTAAATATATTTTATTGAACTCCAGACTCAATTACCTTTCGTTTGATACCACACAAGCCATGTTTAGACTTAAACTCTAATTTTTGAAATCTACCCCCACCCTTTAAAAAAAACTAAAATGTTTTTTGTTTAACTCCAGACTCAAATTACCTTTCGTTTCATAACACACACGCCATATTTTAACTTAAAATCTAATTTTTGAAATTTACCCCCACCCTTTTTTTTAACTAAAGTTTATTTGTTTATTTTTTATAACTCCAGACTGAATTACCTTTTGTTTGATATCACACACGCCATATTTTAACATAAACTCTAATTTTTGAAATCTACCTCCACCCTTTTATTTGGCTTGTGCTCGGTGGATTTTGTTCATTTTTAAATGGGACCATCTCGACCCAAGACTCAGCCTAGGTGCCAAATTTCATTAAAATCGAGCTAGCGGTTCTTGAGTTATGCGCGTTGGTCGTTACAGACAGACAGACAGACAGACAGACAGACAGACAGACAGACAGACAGACAGACAGACAGACAGACAGACAGACAGACAGACAGACAGACAGACAGACAGACAGACAGACAGACAGACAGACAGACAGACAGACAGACAGACAGACAGACAGACAGACAGACAGACAGACAGACAGACAGACAGACAGACAGACAGACAGACAGACAGACAGACAGACAGACAGACAGACAGACAGACAGACAGACAGACAGACAGACAGACAGACAGACAGACAGACAGACAGACAGACAGACAGACAGACAGACAGACAGACAGACAGACAGACAGACAGACAGACAGACAGACAGACAGACAGACAGACAGACAGACAGACAGACAGACAGACAGACAGACAGACAGACAGACAGACAGACAGACAGACAGACAGACAGACAGACAGACAGACAGACAGACAGACAGACAGACAGACAGACAGACAGACAGACAGACAGACAGACAGACAGACAGACAGACAGACAGACAGACAGACAGACAGACAGACAGACAGACAGACAGACAGACAGACAGACAGACAGACAGACAGACAGACAGACAGACAGACAGACAGACAGACAGACAGACAGACAGACAGACAGACAGACAGACAGACAGACAGACAGACAGACAGACAGACAGACAGACAGACAGACAGACAGACAGACAGACAGACAGACAGACAGACAGACAGACAGACAGACAGACAGACAGACAGACAGACAGACAGACAGACAGACAGACAGACAGACAGACAGACAGACAGACAGACAGACAGACAGACAGACAGACAGACAGACAGACAGACAGACAGACAGACAGACAGACAGACAGACAGACAGACAGACAGACAGACAGACAGACAGACAGACAGACAGACAGACAGACAGACAGACAGACAGACAGACAGACAGACAGACAGACAGACAGACAGACAGACAGACAGACAGACAGACAGACAGACAGACAGACAGACAGACAGACAGACAGACAGACAGACAGACAGACAGACAGACAGACAGACAGACAGACAGACAGACAGACAGACAGACAGACAGACAGACAGACAGACAGACAGACAGACAGACAGACAGACAGACAGACAGACAGACAGACAGACAGACAGACAGACAGACAGACAGACAGACAGACAGACAGACAGACAGACAGACAGACAGACAGACAGACAGACAGACAGACAGACAGACAGACAGACAGACAGACAGACAGACAGACAGACAGACAGACAGACAGACAGACAGACAGACAGACAGACAGACAGACAGACAGACAGACAGACAGACAGACAGACAGACAGACAGACAGACAGACAGACAGACAGACAGACAGACAGACAGACAGACAGACAGACAGACAGACAGACAGACAGACAGACAGACAGACAGACAGACAGACAGACAGACAGACAGACAGACAGACAGACAGACAGACAGACAGACAGACAGACAGACAGACAGACAGACAGACAGACAGACAGACAGACAGACAGACAGACAGACAGACAGACAGACAGACAGACAGACAGACAGACAGACAGACAGACAGACAGACAGACAGACAGACAGACAGACAGACAGACAGACAGACAGACAGACAGACAGACAGACAGACAGACAGACAGACAGACAGACAGACAGACAGACAGACAGACAGACAGACAGACAGACAGACAGACAGACAGACAGACAGACAGACAGACAGACAGACAGACAGACAGAACAGACAGACAGAACAGACAGACAGACAGACAGACAGACAGACAGATAGACAGACAGACAGACAGACAGACAGACAGACAGACAGACAGACAGACAGACAGACAGACGGCGCAACAAAAAAGTTTCAAAATCATCTGAAACGCAAAGATATATAAAAAATTTTGAAATCGGAGCAACTTTTTTTTTTCTCGAAAAAATTAGGATCACCATAGCTCACACTACTATAGTATAGTAGTAGTGTGAGCTAAACTACTATAGTATAGTAGTAGTGTGAGCTAAAAACACTTAAGATAAACAGAACACGCTATTTTTAACCTAAAATTGTCTTAGTTTAAAAGCACCTACCTATAAATTGTAATGACTGAATATTTAAATTAAAACCAAGTTACTAATAAATTTGATTACCAATTCGCAGACGACCCCGTCTGCAAGATGAGTTTCCGTTAACACATGCTGTAAAAAAAATTACATCAAGCTAAACCAAGTGCTACAACACTACAAACTTAAAGGATCACACTAGTTTTAAAATGTTTATTTGAACTTAAACTTGTTTATGTATATTTCAGTTAGGATTTGAAAAACTTATACTGTGCGTGCGAGACAATAATGCCTAAAATAAAGTTCAAGGAAACATTTTAAAACCAGTGGAATTTTTATGTTTTGAAATGTGTTTTGGAAAAATAAACTATAAAAACTAGGTGGTTTTGATTTTCTCCAACGTCGGCGTTGATCACAACGATATGAATCATCCTTGTTTGGAACACTTCCAACACACAACACACAGTAAACGGCTCGGCTTGGTCGGTTTTTTTAGTAATAAAAGTACGCTTTCCCGCTAAAACAGTATTTTATTTGTGGGGACTGCCGTGGTGTTTCGCTGTGTGTCATAATTATTTTTCAACGACAGGAATATTAAAATATATTTCACCATCTGACAAGATTTCATGTCATGTTCACCTATTTTAAAAGTAAGAGACTGACGAACATACAAATTAGTGGCCATCAGCTAACTGATGTAACTCTCATTCGGGTGAAGTCGGCTCGAGTCGTGTGACTGTGAGAGAAACAACATTCAGCGACCGATATGTGGTGAGTTCGAGTAGACACACCGGGGCGCCCTAGATGCTCGCTATTTCTCTTCAATGTACCGCATTCAAAAGAGAGGAAGAGCAGCCGAGCGACCCTGGGCGTCTACACGAGCTCATGGAGAATGATTTAGATGAAGGCCAGTATTATTAATTTCGCCTTGTTGAAGTTTACACTTCCGCCGCGTGGTCTTAAGCACACACAAGTTTTTTTTATTTAATTTTTTTTTATTATCAACCTGATATACAAGATTTTGGGGTCGCCCACGAGGTTGTGCTATTGTTTGCGAAAAACTAAAATGTGAAGTCGGTATGGTCAGCTAAAAACCCCTGGGTTTCTCGGTGATCTGTGTCGGTTTTGGTCTTATTGGGCCGGAAACCAACAGAAGCAACTACTCCGAGGCTAAATACCTGCATTAAATTATACAGGTGGTTTGACGATATCGTTGGGAACTTTAAACCTGTGTGGTTTTCACTTTCTCCAACGTCAATCACAACAACAAATCATGTCATCATGTCAAACATGTCCTAACAAGCTAAAAACACAGTGATCCATGCCAATTCACGATTGGTTTCGGATTTATATAGCCATCTTCAGGTGCATATAGCATGAACAGCTTTTGCTCTACATTCTACATATCGCCATCGCATGCATTCACCTAATGATTTCCCGTAAGGTCAAAATCGAGTGGTTGCACACAATTTAGCTAGGGATACATTGTTTATTTTTACAAAATACTGCTTTTACGGCTTTAATGCCAATTTTCACATAATATGTTTTTGTTAAAATGTCGCTGATTTTGAAAGGATTTGAGTAATTTTTGTTGTAGAGTATTAAAATAATATATGGAATAGCGTGTTAGCCAGTAAATGAATTTTTGTTTATTAAACAAGACTAGTCTTTTGCTTTACTAGTTTCAATTTTTTACGTTTAAAAATTCCTTGCTCGAAGCTCATTTTTAATGATTTATACTATATTATATTAAATATATTATAGCTTTTAAAAAGCAGCTTTTCTAAAGCTGCAACGTGTTTTTACTGCTTTTTGACAAAAGCTGTTTTGCCCATCACTACTCCAAGCGCAGGTTCATATCGTAGCTTATTTTTAAGGGTAGTTAATAATTTAAATATAAGCGTTTCTTTACATTATGAACCGCGCAAAACGACCAGCAATATAATGTGTGTTTTGTAAAAAAAAAGGTAATTATTTTACTACTAACTAATTGTAGTTAGTACTTTAACTACTTTTTTAAACAAGTAGTTTGTATTTGAGTCGCTCAGCTCTAGAGTGGCCCAACTGCAAAATTGTCGTTTTCGAGATAACACACAAAATTACTTCCATTCTTTACCTATTTTGAAATAAAACTGGCCCAAATGAGCTTTCTCCATTCGTTCAAAGATGACAGCAGATGTATAGCTGTGCCACTGATAATTTATGCAAATCATGAGTGGCATAAGTGGTAGCTTGGCCAGTTTTGTTTTTCACTCTATATTTTCACTTGGGCCACTCTAGAGCCGAGCGACTCATTTATTCTTCACTACCTTTAATAATCTTCCTAGCTCTCCCTAGTGTACTAGCCTGGTGTCCCTCTACATAAAGCGGTTAGGGTTATGGTTATAGTTAACCCACAGTATTTGTTCAATTTGTTCCCATTCAGAAATTTTGTGTAAGATTAAAAAATTCAACAAATTGTTTCCAAAAGCCTTTTACAAGCCATACAATTTTAATAAAGGTTAAACATACAATAGTTACAAATTAAGTTAATTAAGCAAAGGTTATTTTAATTTTAAAAACATACGTAAGCGAAATTTTATATTTATATGTTAAAGTAAAAATGTGGATTAATTTCAGTGTCTTGATTTGCTAGATCAGTAGAATTTAAAGCGGATTTTTTTCTTCGAGATATAAGCCCTATAAAAATAAAATAATTTCCATGTAATGTTTATTTGAATTTTTTATTTTTATAATTTTTGCGCAAATTTTGTGTTAAAACTGATTTGAAAAAGATACTTAAATTGGCTAAAAATAAAACGAATGACGTTCTACTTAATTTTTAGCGAAAAAAGACTAACCCAAAATGTGTTTAATTTTGCAAAAATAAAAACGCGTTACCTTTTAAAGTACGTTTTGTAGAACTGTTTAAATTTCTAGTCCTCTTAATAAATTTCAATATTTTTGTCTGTATGTGATATAAAATACATTTAAAAAACCACACACTTGCACCTTAACAACTTTATAGAATAGTTCACCTTTTTATAAATACCTGTAGTGCCATTTTGAAAATACTCTGCCAATATATGGATACCTAAGCTCACACTAGGTACTATAGTTATAGTGTATGTGTGAGCTAATATAACTAAAAACTGAAATATATTTTATTTAACTCCAGACTCAATTAATTGCCTTTCGTTTGATATCACGCACGCCATATTGTTACATAAATTCTAATATTTGAAATCTATCGAACCGAACCCTTTTATTGGGCTTGTGATCGGTGGATTGTGTTCATTTTTAAATGAGAACATCCCGACCCAAGAACCTACCTAGGCTAGTTCAATTTTCATTAAAATCAGGCAAGCGGCTTTTGAGTTAGGCGCGTTGGTCGTTATAGACAGACGGCGAGACAAAAAAGTTTCAAAATCATCTGAAACGCAAAGATATATAATATTTTTTTAAATCGGAGCAACTTTTTTTTCTCGAAAATTTAAGGATCCCCATAGCTCACACTACTATAGTATAGTAGTAATGTGAGCTAATACGGCGATTCAAAAAGGCCAACTTTGATAGCGTCGATTTAAAAGAGAGTCGAGCAGTACCGTTGAAAAAATGGAAACGCGATTTTAGGGTTATTGGACCATGCCAGGCTTTTAGGATGCAGTGACTCTACGAGATTTGCCTTTTATGCGCTGCACAGAGGAGAATTTATTTAATAAACCGGATAAAAATAAGAATCATCAATATACTTAATAAAGTGTTAAGCCTAAATCATTTATTGTTGTAATCTGCAGAGTTTTTTTATGTGCTGGGTGGAAAAAAAATGCCACTTTAGTCAAACTCAGTATGTAGGTACGTGGGCACAATAGATCCATATGTGGTCGCAGTGCATGGAGGTCCAGTAGGGCCTGCGATTACTTTAAGTTACATACCCATGCGCACCCGAGTTCCGCCATAAAATAACTCTAAGTTTATCAAAAAACTCTGCTGAAATAATTAACATGTTTTGTAAAAGGCGTAAATTAAAACATCGTTTCTCCACGCACAATAAAAATGCGAGTAAGACGAGTAACTGATGGCCTGAGCCAGGCACAAAATTTCTTTGTTTTTTCCTATTTAAACAACGCTAAAATAAAATCTATCTCTATTCGAAGGAGCCAAGATAAAAGTGGCAGCGTGTTCGATGCTGCCTTGGGTTTTAGTCGGTCGACATCGTATCGAGTCGGAGAGTCATGAACTGCATTGCACAGAGCTACCGAATTTCATATAATATATAAATGAAAAAGAAATGCATAACTAAAATAAAAACCAATAAAAAAAAACGTGTTTTTTGTTGGCACTACCTCAGGAGCCGCCACTGCTTCTGAATCAATCTGGGCTTTACCGAAAGTGTTCTGACGTAAACGTGCAATAGCCGGTCATTCGCACAGTATTTATCTGTCATCCTCCATATCTATATTCGGTCTCTTCTTTTAGTCCCATTCTTTCCATGGTACTTTAAGACGACAGTGATCCGTAAGAAGTACAGCCACTATACAGATCTCCTTTCTGGTAAGTCCAGTGATGTTCCTAGCTCTCTTTCTACAAGGCCCTTTAATAAACTCTTGACGTGAGCCAGTTCTCGTATATTTATCCAGTATTGTTGGAGCTATCCATTTTAATATGGTTAATTTAGCAGCATTGTATGACATCACCAGAGCTGGCTCGGAGCCGAACAATTCGGAAGAGGTCGCTTCCCCCGCCGCTTGGTCAGCGGCCTCGTTTCCGTCGTGCCCAGAATGCCCTGGTACCTACTGGCACATTATTAGCGCTATCAAGTGCTGCAAAAATATACTGCGGTAAAGTAGGTCATGCAAAATCGTAAGGTGATCCGCCATAAATAAATAGGTACATCAACTGATTTATTAATATTTGGCGCAAAAAATTCTCAGGTAACCGTGGTTAGACTATTATAGGATTATTTGCCTAGCCAATAAATACATAAAATTGGGAAACCCGGCATGTGTCAAATTATTAGAAAGGCTAGAAGTATCAAGTGATAGGAACAGGTCTAATTACGACTTATTTAGCGGGAAATGCAAAAAATCGCAATTATTCTTAATCACTGTTTTCTTTTATTTTTAAGGAAAAAAAATATTTTTGATTTCGTATCCGATGTAGGTACTTCTAAAAATATGTTAATTGATTTCTGGCCGACAAATTTCTTGACAGATATAGGAAAAACCCGCTTTTTCGATTGCTCAATTAGAAAGAGTTTTCACAAAAAAAAAGAGCCAAAGAAAAGTTTTACTTGTGAAAGCAGTTTTTAAAAAACTCGTAGATTTGCGACTGATTAGATTTATTTTTTATTTCGGTTGACTCAATAAAGTTCGTTGAACGTATTTTCAACATTTAATAAAATGTATTTTGTAGACAAATAATAACAAAAGCAAAAATAAAATAGGCCGCTATTAGAATGCTATTTTGGACCTAGATCTAATCACGGCTTATTGTTTTAAAATAAAAAAAAATTAAAATCTCTAGACAAAAAAAAACTGTTTCTCTATCTATCTAATCTTTTTCCAACCCACAAATGTCTGGACAGATAAGGGAAATATGCCTCATGTTACTTAATTACAAAGAGTTTTTATAAAAGAAATAGAGTGAATGAAATGTTTTCTAATAAAAGCATTTTCTCAATAACTCGCCGATTTAAGACCGATTAGGTTTTTTTTAAAATTTCGGTTGATTCAGTAACCCATTGAACGTAGTTTTACCCAACTGCAGCTCGGCGAAAGGAAGCGTAATGTTTTTCGATTGTTGTATGTATGTAAGTAAATATGTATGTTTGTGTCACGCTAGAGGCTAAACGGCAGAACCGATTTTGATAAAAAAAGGTGTCGTTAAATTGCTATTGATCCCAAAGGTGCTATAGGCTATATTTTTTTAAACAGAAATCAACATGGCGGTTTTTAGACGCCATTTTGTCACATGATGTAATTTTGTCACATGATGTAGGCTTTAGGGCATACAATAAAGGAATTTAAAAAGTTCTTTCTGCAAACGCTTGAAGACTTTTTTCCAACATCATTTTACTATTTTCCCCCTTCCTCTCTTCTCCCCTTCCTCCTTATTAGTAATAGTTGTAGCTTTACCTTTCACAAATTAAGAGCGATTGCAAAAATTCTTTCAGCACACGCTTTAAGATTTTTTTCTACACCATTTTACTACTTCCCTTCTCCCTCTCTGCTCCCCCACCTTCACTCAATGGAAGGTAATACTGTTCGCATCCGTATAAAATCTGCACGTACTTTTTGGTAAAGCTAAATGAATTGTAAATGCATAGTGATTTTTATAAGGCTGAATAAGAAATAAACCTAAAAGTTGGAAATAAAAAAAAAATTCTAAAAAAAACACCAAACTGTATATATTCCAAAGTGCGCTTTGGGCATCAAAACTAAAAGTTGAAGCATGACGTACATTATAGGTATACGTATTAATTGTGTACTTAACTGCGACTAGTATTTACAAGTAAATTTAGCAGTTGGGTGTTTCTTTTAGCTCACACTACTACTATAAGTAGTGTGAGCTATGGTGATCCTAATTTTTTCGAGAAAAAAAAAGTTGCTCCGATTTCAAAAATTTTTATATATCTTTGCGTTTCAGATGATTTTGAAACTTTTTTGTTTTGCTGTCTGTCTGTCTGTCTGTCTGTCTGCCTGTATGTCTGTCTGTCTGTATGTCTGTCTGTAACGACCAACCCGCATAACTCAAAAACCGCTTGTCCGATTTTAATGAAATTTGGTACCTAAGTTGGGTCTTGGACCGTGATGGTCCCATTTAAAAATGAACAAAATCCACCGAACGCAAGCCAAATAAAAGGGTGAGGGTAGATTCCAAAAATTAGAGTTTATGTGAAAATATGGCGTGTGTGATATCAAACGAAAGGTAATTAAGTCTGGAGTTCAAAAAAATGAATTTTAGTTTATTTTTTAAAAAAGGGTGGGGGTAGATGTCAAAAATTAGAGTTTAAGTGAAAATATGGCGTGTGTGATATCAAACGAAAGGTAATTGAGTCTGGAGTTAAACAAAATACATTTTAGTTTTTTTCAAAAGGGTGGAGGGTAGATTAAAAAAATTTGAGTTTAAGTCAAAACATGGCTTGTGTGGTATCAAACGAAAGGTAATTGAGTCTGGAGTTGAATAAAATATATTTCAGTTTTTGATTATATTAGCTCACACTATAACTATAGTACCTAGTGTGAGCTTAGGTGCCCATAGATTGGCAGAGTATTATTTAATTTTTTTTTATTTAGAGTTAATAAGAGATATTTGGTAGAGAAACGGTAAATAAGGCAAAATTAAAATAGGCCGGTGTTTGATTAATATTTTGGACCTCGTTCTAATTACGGCTTATTGAACCGGCACATCAACATGGGCGCAACCAGGGAGGGGACCCCGGGGCCCGGGCCCCCCAAGCCTTTGTTTTTTTTACATATTTTCTACATATTTGATGATAAAACACAAAAAATAGCTTGAAATTTGACATTATGAGGCTTCGGCCCCCACGCAAGCAGCGGCGTAGGTCGGCGCGTCCCCGCTAAAGACATGATGACCTCTTTTTTTTTTTTTTGTTTTTTTTTTTTTGGTCGCAAGATTTTTGTGGGCGCCCTTTTTAACTGTCGGCCCCGCCCCACACATAACGACCGTTTTTTTTTTTTTGTTTGGTCGCCCGATTTGTGAGAGGCGCTTTGTTAGCTGTCGGCCCCCAAGAGGCTTCGGGCCCCCCCCAAGACACATTCCTGGGTGCGCCACTGATCAAGAAATTGATATTAAGAATTGTTTAAAATATATTTTTTTTATTTCTGGACAAAAGCAAAAAACTTGTGTCTCAATTCTTATGTCAAACACTTCAGAATATATAAAAAATTGTGTGAAGACGAGCGTTTATACATATATATTTTTTTGAATTCCAATAAAAAATGCTCATACATCTACTTTTTATTAAAACTTTCTAAAAATTTTTCATCTCAGGTATGGGCGGTAAAGCTCAGTTCATCGCTTTGTGAAATTTCCCACGCTCTACATCAAAGCTTACGTCAAGTGACTTAAACGACTGTCGGTGGCTTTGTATGCGGTGTTCAGTTTTAGTTGACATTTTCTAGTCACCTATCTATAAAATTATTTTTAATCTATTATATTTTATAAAGGCAATGGAAAGAATGACCCTCCATCATAGAGGGCCTTAGCTTATTAACAAGAGGGAATCATTTATGGTTTTTGTTTAGTTTTTGAAAATATACAAGTTGTTCAACTTATTTCTGCATATTAGATTACACTTAGGACGGCGTTAGATTAAAACTTTTTTTAATAGGCAGGCAATAGAATAGAATGACTTTCTAATGAACAAAAAATATTTATATCTTTTTGTTTGTCGAAATTATCAGATATCTCTACTCTTTACAGCATAAAATACTACATTTGAGCAAAATATGAACCCTTTACATTAATGCAACCAGTTAAATCGAAAACTTTTTTAACTGGGCACGTAGTACCCCACTTTACTTTAAAGGAGAGTTTACACATGCATGGATTTGCTGGCGCCAATAAAAACTGGTGCGCCAGTAAGTTAAATTTGCAAGTGTAAACACCGACTTGCACACAAGTTATTTTTTTGCATGCATGTATCAAAAAAGTCTGCAGCTGACTGAATTTGCTGGCGCCAGTGGTGACGCATGCGCGCAGAAAAGGAAAATTTTGATTTGTAAACAAGTGCTTGCACGTCGGCTCGCCAGTTTTAAGTTCATTATTTTACATTATTTTTTATTTTCATTGTGTTTGAGCTTAAAAATGTTGTTTCTTTTTGTTTTTATAGCTTAATATGGCTAAAAAAAGTGGTCAGCAGAACTGACCATACAGTTTCTTGAAGGCTATGAATGTTTTCCTTGTTTATGGGATGTACACAGTAGTTCGTATAAAAACAAAGATAGTCGAGATAATGCTTCCCAAAAAATTAGTAAAATAATGACTATTGAAGGCTTTGAAGTTGCAGAAGTAAAAGCAAAAATATGATCCATAAGAAACACATATGCTTTGGAATTGACAAAAATTTAAAAAAGCCAACGTTCCGGAGCCGGTGCAAATGAAGTATACACCCCAAAAGTACCATGGTTTAAAGTAGCAGACCGAGTTTTAAAGAATGTTGTTTAAATAAGAGAAACTCTAGAAGAATATCAAAATGTTGCTTTGTCATTCGAAGATGGTTTTTATAGCTCGCAGGATCTTCTGCTGCAAGTTCTCCTAAAAGCTTTTCGGAAGCACCCAAAGTAGATCGACTAGCAATCCATGCTTTAACCCATACAGATACGGCCTTTTCGTTGTTCCTTTTCCTGAATCTCTTTTATTTTTTTTTCAATAAAAGTTTAGCGACTATTTTGCAGACTTCCGAGAGTTCAGCCGACATATCGCGTATCGTGTACACTTTAAAAATGAAACTAGCGTGCCAGTCTCTTTAATTTTCGCATAATAGTGTAAACCTTTACTGGCGTGCCAATAGAACTGGCGCGAACACTGGCGCCACTAAATTCATGCATGTGTAAACCCACTATAACGTTTAAAAAAAAATCGCTAATAATTTCGTTAACATTAATGATTCTGTGTTATGATTTCGAGTTGCTTTGTACCTTTTTCACAAATCTATAATTTTTTTTGCACAGTAGGATATATTGTAAAGTGCCATTCATAGTCCCCCGTGTAGTTTTCAAGATTCTAAAGTGAGGACAAATCGTTTTTTGTCAAAGTGTTTGCATGAGTCGATCCCAAAGTGCAAATTAATCCAAATTAAATTTTCAACCATGGTTGTTTATTATTTTTCCTTTAAAAGTGAGAATCTGACAGAGAGTATTTCACCATAATTAATCAACCAAGAATAATTTAATTCTTAGGACGAGGAAAACGAGGGGATGCTTTGTGGTTAAAACGATTTCTTTCAAAGCTTTTAAAGGAAGAAAAGGAATAGCCAATTGGCCGAAAGTTGAAAACTGTCTAAAAATCTTGTACAGGGGTTATGAGCTGTGTCTTGCCAGGTGAGTCTGTAACATTATTTTTGCTTAAAAAACATCAGTGTCATCCCGCTCACCTGAAATAAAATTGATGTTAGCTACCCAAAAAAAACCAAAAAAAGCAGCCTGAAAAAATCAGCTAATATCTTAAGGCTTATTTTTACAATGGGTCTTATGGGAGGATAGAGGTTTTTAAGCGATACTTTCAAAATGGCACTACAGATTTTCGTGAAACTTCAGTCAAAATTCTTCAACGCCTTTCTAATATTCCACTAAACTTTTGAGAGAATAAACGGTGATTAAATTGTGGAAATGTTTACCTCCTTAAACTTGGCATTACCACGTAATAATTGTATATTAGCAATACAGGTTCGGTTTGGTTCGGTTTGGATCGGTTTGGTTCGGTTTGGTTTGGTTTGGTTCAGTCCGGTTCGGTTCGGTTCGGTTCGGTTCGTTTCGTGTCGGATTAACACCCTCTAGGATTCCGGGAAAAAAGTCAGGAAAAATCATGTGTTTTGTTTTTTTTACACATGTAAATGATTATAAACTGTTAAAAATTATTAAAAATCGACGTAAACAATCATAAATCCAAAAAGACGTGGTCATTAAAAAAAATATAATTTCGCATGTCACGTGGGAAAGTGAAAAGACGTGGCCGAAAAGACGGATTTCTTAAACTCAAAATAACCTTACTGCACCAGGGGTTTGACGTTCTGGACCCCCTTTCTGGTGGCAACACTGATTTCAGTGTTAGCACACTAATACACTTTCTTAAAATTAAGGAAAATATTTAGGTTTTGTCTGTCTATTTATAGTCGTTTACTATTCAGTTAAATACCTACAAATAAATTAACAAAAACACGGTTGGAATGCTCTCCAAGCCTGCTTGGAAAAACTTGAGGTTCTTTGGTTTGGATAAATTCACTGACATGATGGCAAATTATAAGTTTGCCAAATCGCCAATTTCTTGACCGATTTTTGTAAAATATACATTAAAATGATCGGAAGTTTATAAGTGCTATTATATCAGTGCCCTTTGGATAAAACAGGACTGACACAAGACCAAGAGAACTGAAACGATAGGAGTTGGTAGCTAAGTTATTTTTTTTAGTTTTCTTAAACAGTGATCCACCAATATTACCTTAGAATTTAGCATCTTGATGTATCGTTTACAGAAATCTGTCAAGAACTGATAAATTTGGGAACACAACTGTTTTGTTTCTAAAATATAAATAGGTTCACTCACAAATTTTATCGGTCGCTACTTTTTTATTTTTCAACCTTCTTTTACGCATGAAACCTCAAAATGCTCAAAAAAGCCAACACAACCAAAGCTAATTCACTTTTTTTTCAACTTATAAAACTTTCGTTTTGGAGATATTAGAATCTAAATAAAAGACGCACGTGACATAAGCTCTGCTTTACGATTTTTACTGGGGCAGCAGCAAAATGATCTGTTTTGGAGTGAGAAATTAGCGACGCCGACGTTAAGCGAATAAAAGCCGAAATGTTTTATCGTCTGTCCTATCATGAGAATGATACTGGTTAGAATAAAGGTACTGTACTGTATTTCAATTTTTTACGCATAGTATAATATGTTGGAGGAAATTCGACCACTAGCCAAACTTTTGCAATTTCAAAGTTCGCATAAAACATAAAGGCAATTTAAATTTTGATCCATTTCACTAATAATGATTGATAGGGCTAAAGTAGAGCTTAAAAAGTACTCGTATGCGATACAGAAATTAAGTTTTTTAATTAAAAATTTTACAGTAAAGCATATTGTTAGGGTGGGAAAAGCTTTCAATGAATTTTGTTTATTAACCCGTCGATTTAGTTTTCGAGGGGGACACTTTTTGGCTATCTTGAAATTTTTGTAGCACGAACCGCCTTCGAGAGGTATGATTTACCCCTATATTTTGAATGGGAAAAGTGAGTCTAGTGATAACTTGTTTTGAAGCTCTCTTAAATATCTTTACAACCGTGTAAAAATTTCGGAAATCCATCAATTAGTTTTTGAGATAATTTCTTTCAAATTTTCAAATTTAACATGGAATGATAAAATAAAAATTAAATCCGAAAAATAATAAAATTCTAATTAAATTTTTATTTTATCAGTCCATCTTAAATTTGAAAGTTTGAAGGCAATTATCTCAAAAACTAATGGAAAGATTTCTGAAATTTTTACACGGTTGTAAGGACATTCAAAAGGCCTTCAAAATAAAGTATCACTAGACCCACTTTCTCTATTCAAAATATAGGGGTAAATCATACCCCTCGAAGGCGGTTCGTGCAACAATAATTTCAAGATAGCCAAAAAGTGTGGCCCACGAAAACTAAATCGACGGGTTAATAATCAAAATTCATTGAAAGCTTTTCCCACCCTAACAATATACTTTACTGGGGTAAAGTATACCCCTCGAAGGGGGTTCGTGCTACAAAAATTTCAAGAGAGCCAAAAATCGTCCCCCTAGAAAAAAAAATCTACGTGTCAGAGAGTTTTCGCGTAAACTTACTTTAAATACTTAAAATCGCCTCCGGTACGTTTTCACTGGGCCACCATGTATAATATACTATAACTAAGAATAACTCTGGATGATTTATACAGTTGGAAAATGCACCTGGCGGTGCACATAGAAGTATTAGTTTCATTAAACGAGACAAAATTATTTGTTGTGTTTTGTTGCAATTTCTTTAAATAAAAGACGATAATAAACTGTTACGCTGTATACAGGGGTGTCATGTCAAGGATCAAACGAAGTGAGTTAATGGGGTTGAGGTGTTAAGAATAGTTTTATTTTTAATTTTAGTTTTATTTATTTAACGGTCATGTCATTTATGATCACTTAAGTCAAAGAATAACGATATTGTAATCCGGTTTTTAATAGCTTAGAAGTTATTTACTGTTATTTATGACAGGCGCGGATCTACGGGAGGAGCGAAAAGGGGAAAGGGGAATTTTTCCGCCACATTCAAAATTATAAAATTATATTCACTTTTGACATACAGAATACCCTTTCTGGTTTATATGCATAATTTTTTTGAAGATTAGCGACTGATGTCCCCCCCTAATAAAATTGCTAGACCCGCTGTTAATGTTGTTAATTTTTTGAAATGATATTATAAATGATAATGATATACCATGTGCAATTTTATTTTATAGGCGTACACTAAATTTTTTGCTAAACCAAACCAAAGAAAATTATTCATTGCATTTAATTAATAATTAATGACAAATAATTTTAAGAATTAATTTTTATTAGAAGACTACAACTACAAATGTACATTAAAAA
The DNA here is from genome assembly GCA_963576565.1 of Aspidapion aeneum. Lineage (NCBI taxonomy): Eukaryota > Metazoa > Arthropoda > Insecta > Coleoptera > Brentidae > Aspidapion > Aspidapion aeneum. The sequence continues at coordinate 60,467,766 of OY755038.1, forward strand.
AATATATATTTTGTTTTTACTTTTAGTAGTTCCACAGTTTCAATTAAATAACTTAAAAATATCAACTTTATATAATTTCTCAAAAATTAAAAGTGAAAAATTATTGTGCCAGTTGGATTCTTTGTTAAAAAAAACTATAAAAAATCACTTAACATAATGGAATTTTCACAAATAAAAAGGTTATAGGCCCCTCTTAAAATGCAGACTTCTTAAAAGCCCCCCTAGCTTTAAAACAAAATCAAGATGTGGATCAAGATGCGGTTTTAACCTTTAATCATCTTTTGAAAATTAAGGCTTGCAAGTGGTAGTAGGTTTTTTCTATATCTCCTAGAAATACCTAATACTAAGGAAATAAGTTCACAAAATCTTCAACGCCTCCCCTACTATTAGCTTTCATTATACAGCACAAATAGTAAAGATTGCAGCAATTATATCCTTAGATTTAAATCTTTATTTTATATAAAGTTCTTGAAAAGGGTTTTTAGTTAAAAATTACTTATTATCACAAAACTTTAGTGCAAATAGTGCCTCAGTTTTAAATGTTTATTTTATTTAAAGTTGTTCAAAAAGGGTTTTTAATTAAAATTATAAATTTATACTAAATTACTTATTATCACAAAACTTAGGGTTTACTTAAGGAGGCATAGCGAGATATGTGGAAGCTTATTTTTAATAAAAAAACTGTAACCAATTCAAAATCAATTTCAATTTTATTTTCAAAAATCACAGATTACAAATTTTAGTATAACTAATTGGTGGTATCAGGAGACACAATGGATTAAAAATCTGTGTGTGTTTTCGTGCTACCACCAGAGCAGTGGTATTTTGTATTTTTTTAAAAACAATAATATTTTATTCTCAAAAAGTCTTAAACGTCTTTAAAAAAAATATTTAAAAAAAGTTTATTAAATTCTATTATTTAGTGAATTAAGCCCTAATGTAAGGCATTTAAATTGGAAAGATAAAACAATATGCAAAAATCTCTGAAAAGAATGTGCTGAAATGGATTATATGCAATCGTCTATTTTGTGTTTAGTGATGCGTTTAAACTTTTTTATGTTGAGCAAATTATTTAAATATGTGTTATTTTCATTTGTTATACTTAGGGGAAAGTGTATATGGGGTACTTACACACTTATAGGCTTATTTTCATTATCAAATAAGCACCATTGCCATTCTACATCGACATTAAACAAAATGTCAAAAAGTCTTTAAAAAATTAACCCATCTTTAAAAAATTCGCCGGTTATTTTTGCGATGAAAATCTCGCATATGTCGAACAAAAACTAATTTCGTCTCGGCCGACCGGCACCATTCAGGGAACGTCCTTAAATTACGTAACGCAAAAATTCAAGATTTTTGACCCCCCCTCATCCTTCGTAACGCATTTTTGAAAAGAGAGTTTAAATAGCCATAAGGATGAAATGTCTGTTATAAAAAAGTTTTATTTGTGTGCAGCTTAGCTAAAACTGCGGTACCCCGTTTTACCCTTTTACTCCATTTCCCACCCCTTTCTGGTAAAGATTTCAAGAGTTATTATGTTTAAATGTAACCTGTTAGCAAGTTTATTCAAAAAAATATTTATTAGTGGGTATAGTTATTTAGAATGTTATTCTATTTTTTATTCTCTTAAAGTATCTTTGTCAACAGGAAGGTGATTATTTGGACAATAAAGTTTATGAAATGAAATAAAATGAACGATCTTTTTTGATGGCAAAAAAACACCAAACGACGCGTTATTAAGTTTTTAGGATTTTTTTTTACGAACTTGTGTATTATACAGGGTGTTCACGGATTGAGTACACGTTAGGTGTAAATTACAACATTTTGATTTAGATTCTGATTTTCTGGGAATTGTTCCAAATCAATCAATATACAGGGTAAAGTAAGATACCTTTTTTTTAAGAGACATCAGATAAAGTTATTAAGAAATGTTGTTTAGAATCAAAAGTAAGAGCCGACTCTCAATTTTTAGTAAAATCCGACCTACAAAATCAAAGTTTGTTGATTTTTTTGAAAATTAAGAATCTGCCGTAGCTTTTGATTCTAAACAACTCTTTTTAATAATCTTTTCCGATATCTTTTAAAACAAAGGTACTTTTGCTCTCTACATACTTTTTATAAAATCAGCTAACTATACCACCCTGTATATTAATTATTTTGGCTTATTTTTTTAATATCTTAGTTTGCGACCAAGCAGAAGCGATTCAAAGAAAATCAGAATCTAAATCCAAAATTTTTTATCGTTTATACCTTATATCATCAAATCAGTCTACTAAACCAAGATGTATATTAATTGATTTGAATAATTTTCTTAAGATCTTAGTTTGAGCCAAGCAGGAGCAATTTCCAAAAAAATCAGAATCTAAATCAGTTGACACGCTGTATATTATTCTTTTACTACCTAGATTTTTAAATCTTAAATCAAAAAGCAATGTCCAAATTGTAAGTTTCCATTTCGAATAGTAATTTCCAAGGATTCTTTTTCTTTTTAGTAAACGTCCTGTATTTTATAACATCAACTTGAAATTAAACTAATAAAAATTCTCCGCTCAGAAATTATGTATAGAACTAACGAAGCATATTTTTGCTAACTCATCAACAAAGTGTAAAATAGATTTGAAACTTTCCGACCGGAAAATTCTGAAATCAAGATGAATTTCATCGTTATTGCGGAAAGGGCGAAAAAGGAATCAAATCTAAACGAAACTATAACAAAATCCATTTTATTACTCCGCTTTTTTGAGTGTGCGAACGCGAAAGAAAATACGAGAACCACATAAATAATGATTTTTCCTGTGGCTTGTTTAGACTCAGAGCCAACAGCTTTAACCATTTTTTAGAGTTTTTAATACCAATTTGTTTTTTCTAAGATATTGTACTGAAAATTTTGAAAAACTTGTTTTACCTCGATTCAAAAACTAAACAAAAAATTAATCAAATAAATAAAATAGGTATAGGATTGTTTGGTCGCCTTCATATTTAATAAAAAATGGGGCAATTAATTCGATGAGTATTTACAAAATATTTTTTGCAATTTTTCCTTAAATTCTCTTTCGTTTTGTGTGTATGTATATTTTTTGTGTTATATTTCAAATTGGTGGAAGGCGCCAGAGTGTCAGTGACTGGATCCATGATTAAGGGAAATAAAACCATTAAAATCTACAAAAAAATCAAATCAAATTTAATGGCTGGGTCTTTAAAAAACATTTTTAATTCCCGAAATAAAATCAAATATATAACTGGGATATTTTTATCCGTAAAGGCTTTCTTAATAGTTGAGTGGCTTATTATCAAAAATCGTGTCCCGTAGGATAGTTGTGCAAGATTTCTTAAAATTACCCTAGATCGAATGAGTACTTGCTCCAATTTGAGTAGGAGGGCCCGTGTAATGTCATAAATCAAAGATGGCAGCTTTTTTCATGTTTTTTTGATAAACTTTGGCTTATATCATTGGCTAACTTTGTTTTACAGAAAGCTACTTTTGTTTGCAAGAGAACACCAATTAATACAGTGAAGAAATTAGTTTTATATATCAACAACTAACAAAGAAATAATTTTTTTTTTAAATACTAGAAAATTGTTTTTAGCCAAAAAAAAATTAAAGAAGAAATTTTTAGACTACCCTAAATCGATTGGTTATTGATCGCTCAAATAAAAGTCGCTGGGTGTTTGCCTCCAATTTGAGTGAGAGCGCCTTTGTGACGTCATACATCCAAGACTGCGATTTTTTCTGTTTTTTTTTCACAAACTTTTGCTTTTAACTTTTGCCACATAAACTTTATAGAAAAACTGTATGGACTATTACTTATCTGCAGTAGAACAGCAGTTTAATCGCCGTCTCAGGAAGGAACTTTTGTAGTTCTTGAGATATCAAACTTATTGAAACGACAATTAAATTGCTGTTATATTGCATAACAATTTATAATCTTGCTCATATGCTTTAGCCAATGGAAAGCTTAATATAATTGGCATTGCGCAAGCTTCTCCTACGATCCGACAGCGGAACATTTAGTCGGTACGGGGCAGGAGAACAGATTTCATTTCAAACGCGTAAAATTCACTAACTCCGAAAAGCGGACGACTATGCCATTGGTCGAGACAAGTCATTTCGCACAACACGCGACCGTTTTAAGTTTGCTATTGATCAAAGAGTGTGATGTGTATGGTCACATCTTTCAAGACCCAGAATGGCTACCCTGGGGTAGTCTAAAAATTACTTCCCAATTTTTTTTTTGGTAATAAAAAGTTACTATTTTTTAGTATCATAGAAAAAAATTTATATATTTTTTTAGTTTTTAAGATATAAAGCTTAGTTCTTCACTCCCTAGAATCGTGTTCTATTGCAAATTAACAGTTTTTCTGTAAAAATAATTTTGCAAAAATTATAAACCACAGTATGTGAAAAAAGCCGCCATCTGGGATTTATGACGTCACCAGTGGCGGATCCAGGGGGATGCAAGGGGCCCGGGCACCCCCCCCCTGCCTGACATAAAACTTTTTTTAGTTGAAAGAAAGAAAATGCCAATGCATCAACCGTAAGTATCAATAAAATTTACCCCCAACATCACTTTTTTCATGTTTTTTTCTAAAACAGACTGAGTGTTTTAAAAATGTTTGCCTGCGGCGCATTTTGTCACGTGCATTTTAAATTTCAGACCTAAGAATTATTAACAACGAACGTAAACTAGAAATATTTTGGTTTCTGCATCCTTCTTGGCCCCTCCCCCCTGGAAATCCTGGATCCGCCACTGGACGTCACACTGGACCTCCCACTTAAATTGAAGACACACATCGATTGAAATATGTGTGATCTATTATTAATCGATCTAGCGTAGTTTCAAAAAATCTTCCACAACTATCCCACGGGATAACATAGGCCTCTTAACTATAAGGTAGGTCGAGAGCTACCTGGAGTTGGAGCTTACTTTCAGGCTTCTCCACAATGACTATAAAATTAATTGGCTGCTTAAGGAGGATTTAAGTTAGAAGACGCCTCAAGAAGCGACTGTAAACTTCACCTTAATTTTCTTTTGAAAAGTCCCAACTTTTTAACAATCCAACAAAAATCTCGAAATCTCAGGTAAACATTTTTAATACAATGATTTTTTCTACTTTTTCAGCTAATTAATTTTTGATACATTATCCGTACAAAAGTTACAAAGTGGGTATAAAAATATAATTCATAAAAATAATAATCACAAAACAAGTAATATATTTATACATTAGTTTTTATATATTCATAAATATGATTAAAGTTTTTGGTTGAACCATAGATTTTATTTATAGCGCATTTTGATAAAATTTAAGAAGAAGTAAGTACCTAAATACTTAGACGCTTTCATGCATATCACCATATTGTAGCAAAGTAAATGTTTAGGTAAACAAATTCAAACTCCCTTGACAACAATACAATCTTGTCAATATGTATTCATACTTCCTTTTCTTTTGTCTTTTACACTCATTTGTGGTTACTCAAAAGGGCGTATCTGATTATAAAACAATTTACGTAGGGCCTATTTATCTGGGGGCACGGCGTAAACTGTTGTACTATCTTTTATTGAAACATTGCACAGTCGTAGATCTTTATAGAGTTAATAACCCCTCCAAGTTTCATGGATTTCCATGAAGCAGTAAAGCAGTTACGAAATATCAAAAAACGTTGAAATTGCCACTCACTCACTCATGTATAGATCTTAAAATTCTACTTTACATCCAGACATGCTACAAAGCTCAAATTCGGCAGACTGGTAGAAATTATGACCAAACCTCAGAGCTGTCACAAGTACATTATGAAAGGACTTCAAGTACAAGTACCAAGTACATTAAGATTTGTAAAATTACTTGAAGTACCAAGTACATTTTCTTTTCAAATGTACTTCAAGTACTTAAGTAAGTGTAAGTATGAAAATACTTGATTTTTCCCAAGTACTGTACTTGAAGTACAACAAAAGTACTTGAAGTACAATAGAAGTACTTCAAGTACTTAAGTCCTTCAATTACTTTAAATGTCAAAAATGTTAAAAAATTTCAAAAAATGTAAAAAACCATCAAAACTGTTTACAAAATTTTTTATAAAGTTTTATTTTTTTGAATAATATTGTATGTAAATATGTATTACTTATATACCTAAATTGCAATTATTTATTTTTTCTGAACTCATTAATATACATACAAATGCCATAGAAAGGTAATGGAAAAAGATAATTTTATTAAATATAAAGTTGCAAAATTGACCCAGTCTGGTCCCATTAAAAGATTTTTAACGTTTTATGGTTTTGCAATAGGGGTGTGACAGTAACCCCGACCTGTGTAAATGGGACCTACTCCAAAAGACAAAAAGTTAAAATATATTAAGTTTTTCTGTCTCAAATTGCTTACGGTTGTTCCAAATAGATCATATTTGTGAAAATCCAAATATATTTGAAACCGGATGCTCGTACTCGCCTTATTTCATTTTTGGTGGTGGACTATCTTTAAAATAGCCCACAAGACTGCTTAAGAACTGGTTTAAATCACAGTAAATAAATAAGCATAGCAAACGTAAATATCCACGGAATTTTTTGAGATGTGTCTAGTCAGACTAAATAAATTTTAGGGTTCTTTAAACCAACCCCTATCCAATGTAGAAATTGCGTCTGCGATAAGGTCTGTAGGTGGATCCCCAAAAATCGAGCTGCAAGTGCAATATACCTGCACTACCGTACTACCGACACCCTGCAATAGATGGCATGACTGTGCTGGAATAGTTAATTAAGCCCATTGGCAATATTCTTTGGCTAAGTGTATACCTAATATTACAATTTTTTGGGCGATTAATTAAGACGCACCTATCAAGTTTACTAAAATACCGAACTTCCCTTCAGGTTGATAAAAAAAACTTCAAAATTTTTAATAAGCCATACCAAAAGTTTTGAACAATATTCGGCATATTTTACTACTTTAAAACTTATATATGTATTACCTAATTTCTTTAAAAAAGGAGTAAAATCATAACAAAAACATTTTACGTAAAAAAGCCAAGCACACGAGAGAACCGAACCAAGCTCTCTAAAACAAATTTTAAAATGAAAGGTTCTTACACAGTAAACTATTTATTTATAGTAAGGAAAGCACCCCGGTATTGTCATAATACTGTTAAACATACCCCCTGTATACATTAGTTCGGAATACAAAGTTCGAGAGGCGCTTATTACAGCCGTCACCCTGGTATAAAAATGTATGTACAGACTCCTGTGCTGTCGCCATGAACATTAACCGCTACTCTCGGTATATGTTTTTAATTATGACTGACATTGGCAAAATAGATTAAAATATGACGGTAATGTAATTCGGCATTTTTCATTTGTGGTTGCAGTTTTTCATGATTTTTCGACTTTTTACCTTATTTTTAAAAGTGTTTTTTGCTAAATTGGGCCTATCGGTATTTAAAAAATTTAAAAGAAAACAATTTTGTGTTCGTAGGTGCGAAGACTATGTTATCAAGCGCCATTGCATTCCCAAACAGAACCTAAAGCTATTTGATGAGTGGCTTAAAATACTTCGGCAAAAAAACTAACTTTGACGAAAGACGAAATTCACGTTAAATATATAGTGTGTGATGGACACGTTCAACCTGGACGGAGTTTTAAATGTTTAGTTTTAAATTTAAATATTTGGATTATTTCACTATACTTATATACAGGGTCCGGTAGAATGATCTCCCACATTAAAAACGCCATTGTAAATGCTATTTATATTTAATTTTTTTTAACTGAAATCGTACTATACCATTTGTTTTTATTAAGTTTTGAAGATTACAGATTCCATGGCGCCCATTTTTTTCGGTACACAGTCGAAGCTGATTTCTGAAAGTTTCACTCGTGCTGTAACTCTAAAGCGATATTCTTGTAATTTCTTGGTGTATTGCTGCTTTCAATTCGTCAATGGTTCGGGAATAGTGTTCAGATATTCCCAAAGTATCTGGAACTAAAGCATGTCTACCAAGTGAGAAGTGAGTACGAAAAGTTCTTTGTGTCGTAATCACAGATTCGTTACCTACTTTTGATTAATGTCTCGATAACGAAGGCACGATGGCAAGGAAATGGCAAGCCGCGAGCTACCAATCGACTACGCTAAGCTTCCCCTCTCTTCAGTGATTCAGGCACAGTGGCAGTGCAAAATGTGGGAGATCATTTTGCTAGAACCTGTTTAATTCAATGAATAACCGGCAATATTCACTTTACTTTCATTCTAAAAGTATACATTATTAATTTAAGTTAATGTAGAATATGTAAATATTTTCTATGCACTAATAAAAATTAATTTACTGCATAACATTCGTCAAAGAGCCCAGTCTTTTTTTAACAAGAAAATTAGGCTCTCAAGGAAATTTATGTACATAAATGAATGGAAAACAAACTTTTAAACCTTATAGATTAAATAAAAATTTAACTTTCCTTTTTTTATTGGTAGTAGTCATTAATTTAAACATTCTTTGATTAAGCTTCCTTATTGATTGGTGTTTATAGAGTCTTTTTAAGCAAATTGAGCTTTGACACAAAATAACTCATTCTTATCAGCGCGCATCGTTTAATTTTAAAACTATGTAATTGACGAGTAGAATGAGTTTTTTGGTGTTAAAATTTAATTTGATAAAAACTGTTCAAAACACTATATTATAAGATGCAGCTTGATTGGAGAACGATTTCATTGATGGCTATGAGCATCCGGTATACAATAATTTGAAAAGCCATCCTGTAGCTTAGAGACAAACTTCGCAAGCGTTATATTGTTTCAAATCCCCCTGTAAATGTTTAGTACGGTGCACAAAGCTGGAGAGGCGCTGATTCGTGCACGACACCCCGGTATACTGCGCCAGTTTAACTCCCACCGTGTAAGTGTCTGGTCTATCTCTGTCATTCGTCTATGGGTTCTTACTAGTTTGGAAATGTTTTTCTAAACTAATCAGACCATTTTGTCCCTCATCCTACGTCTGTAGTAAGAAAACTTCCGCAAGAAGCGCCATCTACAGAGATACGACAGAAACTGAAACAAGAGCAGGCGAGTAATAAACATCGATCGATGAAAAGATCGATTAAAAAGATAAAAATCTATTACTGACCGTCGACAGCACTTTTGTCTTACATCAACGCTGATTAGAGTTTTTACCCAGCTTCAAGACGTAAGCGTCAGTCAGCGGAATTTCTAAGCCAATCAAATACTATCAAATGTATTTTTTTTCAGTTTTAAAAGCCTGGTAAAATTCCGGGCTTTCCAGATGAGTTTAGTCAATTTCAAGATGACATTAAAAAAGTCGGCGATTGTACGTGCAGTTTGCGGCCCGGATAACTCATGTACAAATTTGAGGTACAGCAGCTTTAGTAAATGGCTCACAAGCATAATTTTTCATTTGCATAATGCATAATTCTGCTTTAACAATATTGAAGAAAATTGTTATCTCGTGGATTACAAATGATTTAACATTTTCCACTCTACAATATACAAGCCGACCTATGCATGCTAATGCCCGAAATACAATGGGTATACTGGAAAACGTGAATGGTGATCAATGAGTTTTTGCAAAAAACTTGGCAATCTGCCGCTATAGCCTGGTCAACCATTCTAGCTCCGGTTTTGCATAGAATATGACAGATATTGGGAATAATAAGTTATTATGGCATCAGCGCCGATCCGCATTTTTCTATTAGACGTGATCACAAATCGACTCACGCCGAGCGTTAGATTCTAAATCCCATTAGAGAAGGAAAGAGACCTGTGCAACAGCACAAGTTATTGCCAACCGAACCAAACCGCACCCTTCGCTTAGTTGTAAGATATAAGTATTTCATGAAAAATAAAACAAAAAATAGCATGAAATATGACATCATGTAGTCTCGCCACGCCCCCCCCCCCCCCCCATAATAAATTCCTGGGTGCGCTACTAGCAAACATAACCAAACCAAAAGGACTAAACCAAAATTAAAGGACATAACCAAACCTAAATGAACTAACCAAACCTAAATTATTACTGAGATCGTTCGCTACCATTTCAATTTCCTGAAGTTTTCTTGAGTTTAGGGACGGATATGAAGATGTAAGCCCTGGGAATAAACAGTTTGTTAATTGGCCACGATAAAAATTAAAACAGAAGATAGAAAAAAACTTATTTGTAAACAACAAAATAAAAAAAATACTTACTTGGAACCTGGTTTTTAAAATCCAATAAGTTGTATGGTGTACTTTGGCCTCCCAACGTGCACATTTCGACTTCTTACTGTAATTTGCGGCGAGTTTTTTTATTTAAATTTGAAAAAATAAACAAACTTGATTTTTTTTATAAAGATTTTTGTGGCAAAAATTGTGAGGTTATGACACAAAGGATTTTATTTAGTTGGTTTATAAAAAGAGGAAACGCGTTA